>BSBK01003986.1:1135000-1595000 GCA_027943335.1 Chamaecyparis obtusa
ACAAAAACAACCATCTCAGCCTCCACCAACTTCATCCTTCACAAGCTATCCATTCCCAACACCCAGTTCTTTTCAGCAAGTTCCTCCACCTCAGCAGCAAAGTTCATCCCATTTTGCAAGTTATTTTGCCCAGCCATCCTTTTCTTCAGGCTTCCCTACATCAGTTCCACCCTTAAGAAATATGGGAATGCACTCAACCTATATTGGTCAACCACAGAGCCAAGTTTAGCAAGGACCATCGTATCAACAAACTGCACCATTCCACCAATCATCCCCATAGCAACCATATTTTCAGTCATAGCAACAAACCCCCATCATCCCCCAACAGCAACAAGTTTCCTCCTATCAGTCATAGCAGCAAGTCCCAGTCATCCCACAACACCAACAAGAAATCTCATATCCATCACCACAATATCCCCTTATGCCACATCAGCAGTATCCTCCCCAGAAAACATCACTCCAAAATCCACTCCAATCTACCTATCCCACTAGGCCATCTCCGTATCCCACTCCACAATACCCACCTCAAATGGGAGTACCCGCTCAAACACCAATCAATGTTGAGTGGGAAGCCATGAAGAACACTCTTAAAGAGCTTCAATCCGGTACTGATAACAAAACTTACAAGTTTGAGGAGGTGTGTCCTTATCCCTTTGACCGATCCATTGCTACTATACCTTTCCCTAAGCACTTTGAGACACCTAAGTTTGATAAATATTGGGGGAAAGGAGATCTAGTCAATCATATTAAAGAATTATATATGGCATGCCAAGAAGTGGCTTAAAGTGATAACTATCTCTTATGCCTATTCCCCAAAAGCTTGTGAGGAACCGTTGTTGAGTGGTTCTACAAAATACCATGTGGGACTATCACAACCTTTGCCAAACTTTCTAAGAAGTTCATTACCCACTATGCCCACAATGTTGAGAATGAGTTGACCTTGCTAGATCTCTGCAACTCAAAATAGAAAGAAGGAGAAAGCCTAGCAGAATACTTGCAACAATGGAAAAACCTTACCACCAGGTTATCATACGAGCCACCTGAAAAGCATTTGACCAAAATCTTTATAGATAATCTGAATCCTAAGCTATCCCACTTCATGAGGATGAATTTTCTCCAAACCTATCAAGATATCAAGAGCAAGGGGATAGGTATTGAAAAGGCCCTCCTAGATGAAGGCACAATCTGACACTTCAAAAATGATGCCCAAAAACCCAGCAATGATAAATCTCGTTACTGGAATCGTAACAAGAATGTTGTTACTGATGGAGCCACTGATACCAAGAATGTCCAATTTGTTGTGGCTAGTCCTCCATCAACTCCCGCATACCAATAGAAACAAGCACCCATCTATCAGCAACCTCCTTAAGACCATCAGCAACCCATGCAATAATATCATTCTCAGAATAAATAGCAAAATTATCAGCAGCAAGCCCATCAAGTTTATCAAGGTAATCCAAACAATCAGGTCAATGCCGTTAATGTTGCTCCCAAACAACACAAGCCCAGAGCTCAGAATAATCTAAGGAAGACCTTCACACCATTGGGTGAACCTCTGGATGTTATCTTTCACCGAATGGCCAAGGCCAACTTGATCACGTTTCCACCAATCTAGCCAATTGATGATACCACTCTCAAGCCTGATTGGTACAAAGATCACGAATACTATGATTTTCATCATGTCCAAGGACACACTACGTTGAAGTGTATGAGACTCAAAAACTATATCCAAGATCTCATTGATCAAAAAGAAATTCAAGTAGATGCACCCGCTCAAGCCTCACCAAATGCCAACTTACAAATCTATCAGAATGTGTTCCCACAACACAATGCTAGGAAGAACCAAGCTAATACCAATCATCCCCAAAATCATGGTAAAGGAAAGCAAGAAGATCACACTACTGCCTACATCAATTATGATAAATTTGTTGGATGTATAACCCAAGTTGAGCCCACAGTCAATACCATCCATGTCAGAGGAGTGGATCGTCAATGAGCTATTACTATCCGCAGAGGTCGGATCACTATTGCTGGTGCCCGTCCAAGGCCAATACACAATGCACATAATGCACAATATGACCTCATAGAACATCTTGGGAATACACTAGCCCAAATATCCATCTTGGACCTTCTCCACACTTCACCTCTCCATTAGGAGATCCTTGACCAAGCTCTCAAAGAAGGACATGTCCCCACAAACATTAACACCACCTAGTTTGTGACCCTTGTGGGACATTTATTTACAGCATGTGCTTTATCCTTCAAAACATCTAACATGCCAGATGTTGCACCTGACCATACTCTCCCTCTCCGCATTTCCATCATGGTCAGAGACTTTTCCATCAAACGGGTCTTAATAGATAATGGCTCAGCCCTGAACTTGTGTACTTTGAAATTCATTCAACATATTAGGTTCACACAAGCTGATATAGCACATGAAGTAATCACTATAAAATCCTATGACAACTTGGAGTGTACCTCTGAAGGTACTATTACTTTTCCCATTCAGCTAGGCCCAGCAACACAGGATACTATTTTCCATGTTGTTGATCTTGACCTACCATTTAATATCCTCCTAGGCGGACCATGGATTCATTCCATTAAGGCTGTACCATCTACTTACCATCAGTGCATCAAATTTCCGCATCAAGGCACTGAGGTTACCATCCATGCTGACCCCCAACCCTTCGCATACTATCGTGCGATGGAAGCATCATTCCATCACTCCACTCATTGTACTGGAACTGACATTGGTACTTCTATTGCTAGCTCATCCTGATCCCATTGCAATCCAGAAACCATTCTCACCTCCACCCTCTCTTCCATCAAGATCAATAATGAGGGTTTTGAATATAGCCTACATGATGCATTTGCCATAGGGGCCCTCCCGCTTGATCCACATACTCAAGGGCGCCCGAGTCACCAAAGAAAGCCTATTGAAGAGCATCATGAAATCAAGAGAATGGGACCTATGACTTTTGAATCCCATGGCACATTAAATAGTCAAGAAATGGATCTTGACATTAATAGGTGGTTGTACAAAGATCCCCCACCACCCGACACTCAACTCCTTGGCTACTTCAAAGATAAATACCCACAATCACACAAGTACACTACTGAGCAATGGAACTACCAAGGTGGTGGTCTAAGACCACAAGAAGGTGGAAGCAAAGACCCAATTACAGCATCCAAAAACCCACAACATTAGGGTCTTGGCTTTAATACCCCTCCCCTGCATATACAAGTGCCCAATACTGCAACTGGGGGCACCAACATGACTAGCGTTCCCCTCTTGAATAGCTAGGATGACCTCGTAGAGATCGAAGACATCCCTGAAGAGAAAGAAATCAGATCCTACGAGGATATCTTTGACAATGATACCCTCCTAAGGACTTCTGTCCTCCAACAACTTGCCATCAATCTCATAGAACTTCCCCTCATTCACCCTCAACTCATAGACTGGGACCAACCAAGCATTGCACACATCAATGAGTTCCAAAGCATGGAAGCACTCCTAGAATTCATGGGGGCATTAGGCCCACACTCAGTTCAGGATTCAGAGTCAGCTCACATCTACAAGCTTGACCCAGAAGGATACTTTGGAAAGGAGGGAAGCTTTAGCTACAAAAGAGAAATAGAAAGAGTAAAACATGAGTCCTTATGTGAAAACCCTTCCGGGGCACATTCTGATTCCAAAAAAGTAAAAATAAAGAGCGTATCTTCTAGTGAAAACTTGGCAATTCAAGCGCTAGAAGATGAAGACTTGCCTCTTCCTCCCATCCAGGATTATAGACCTGAGCAGTCACCTATCATCATAGAAGAAACCAAGCCAGTCAACTTAGGTATAGAGGAATGTCTGAGGATCACCTACATTGCAGCCAACATGATAGAAGGTGAAGAAATGGCTTTCACTGCGCTCCTTCAAGAAGCTACTATGAACTTTGCATGGTCATACGCACACATGCCTGGACTTGATCCTAAACTTGTTGTTCATCATCTAGCCGTAGACCCCAATGTTAAGCCAGTAAAGCAGAAGCTACACAAAATGCATCCCAAAGTAGCTCTATTGGTAAAATCAGAACTAGAAAAGCTCCTGGATACAAAGATTATCAGAGCTATAGATTACTCAGATTGGATCTCCAACATGATGCCTATCACAAAACCTTCAAGCAACATCAGAATATGCACAGATTTTAGGGACTTGAACAAGGCATGTCCTAAAGATGACTTCCTGCTACCTAACATAGACATGATTGTAGATCTTACAGTGGGCCATGAAATCTTGTCACTAATGGATGGTTTCTTTGGATACGATCAGATTCATATAGCAGCAGAAGACCAACACAAAACAACATTCACCACTCCATGGGGTACCTTTTGCTATAACATGATGCCCTTTGGTCTAAAGAATGCAGGAGCCACATATCAGAGAGCAATGACAACAATCTTCCATGACATGATCCACAAGATCCTAGAGGACTATGTGGATGATATTCTTGCAAAATCAAAGACATGCCATGAACACCTTGACATTCTTGAGAGTGTGTTTGATCACCTATAGCACTATGGGTTATGGCTCAATCCAAAGAAATGTGTCTTTGGTGTTACATCTGGAAAGCTCCTAGGTTTTATAGTATCATGACGAAGCATAAAGATTGACCCTAAAAAGGTCAAAGAAATAACAGAAATGCCTCCCCCAAGAACACTCAGATAGCTCAGAAGCCTACAAGGAAAGCTTCAATCAGTACATCAGTTCATTTCTCAACTAGCAGACAAGTACCAACCTTTCATGCATCTTTTATGCAAAGACACAAGCTTCAAATGGGATCCCATATGTCAGAGAAGCTTTGATAAGCTCAAGGAGTATCTAGCCAATTCTCCAATCCTAGTACCACCAGTTCTAGGACACCCTCTCATACTCTACATCTCAGCAACCACTACAACACTGGGGGCACTCCTAGCTCATCATGATGATGAAAACAAAGAGAGAGCCATCTACTACATTAGTCGAACTCTTGTCGGCTATGAGCTTAATTACTCACCCATGGAAAAAGCATGCCTTGCAGTGGTCTTTGCCACTCAAAAGCTTAGACATTACATGCTCAGTCACACAATCAAGCTCATTTCAAAGGTGGGCCCCCTCAAATATCTACTATCAAAGACAACTCTCACAGGCCGTATGACAAAATGGGTCATGATACTCAGTGAGTTTGACATCCAGTACATAGATCAAAAAGCAATCAAAGGGCAAGTCATTGCCAATCAATTAGCAGAAGCACCATTGGTGGATGCTTATCCACTAATCATGGAATTCCCTGATGAACACTTATGTATGATCGAAGAGCAGCCCATGTGGAAACTATACTTTGATGGCTCCTACACATCACATGGATCAGGGGCAGGAATCCTATTTGTCACACCTCAAGGTGACTACATCCCAAAGTCATTCAAATTGGGATTTTCATGTACCAACAACATTGCAGAATATGAGGCACTCATCTTAGGTCTCAAAACAACCATTCAATGGAATATCACAGAACTGCAAGTGTTCGGTGATTCACAACTGATTATCAAGCAAGTCCTAGCTGAATATTAGACAAAGGATGACAAGCTGCTACCTTACAAAGAACTCATGGATAGATTGAAAGAGCATTTCCTAAATCTACAATTCACACAGATACCCAGACTTCAGAACAAAGCAGCAGACACAATGGCAACTATTGGGTCCTTGTTAGAAATCCCACGTGACGCATCACAGTATGAATTCCTAGTCGAGCAGCTACATACACCAGCTTATGAGAATGTTGATGCAGAAATGGCGTGTCTTGGTTGGTCCCCAGTCCCCGTGGTACCACGACATCCATGCATATCTAAAGAATGGTATCATATCTCCCCATCTCACCAATAACCAATGCCAAAACCTTATTCATAGAGCTTCTCGCTACACTCTTGTAGCCAACACCCTTTATCATTGAGGGTATCACAATATCCTCTCTAGGTGTTTAGATTCAAACGAGGCCATCCTGGCTTTACAAGAGGTCCACGCTAGAATTTGCAGTGCCCACACGAGTGGCATGGTTCTAGCTAAGTAGTTGCTTCAAGTTGGGTATTATTGGCCCACCATGGAACATGATGCTTGTGATTTTGTTATAAAATGTTTACCATGTCAACAGCATGCCAATTTGATTCATGCACCAGCACAAGATTTGCAGCCCATTGCGCCACCTTGGCCATTTTCATGTTGGAGCTTTGACCTTGTCGACTTAATCACTTCCCTTTCCTCAGATGGACACAAGTACATAATAACTACCATAGAGTACTTCACCAAATGGGTTGAAGTGATTCTGCTCACCCTAACTACTGGCATTCAAATATCCAAGTTCATTTTTTTACCACATCATTTGTCACTTTGGCATACCATCTACCATCTTCATAGACCATGGCACACCTTTTGAAAACTAGAATGTGGATGATTTGTGTGCTAGACTCCACATCCATCATCATTTCTCTAGTCCATATTTCCCTCAAGGAAATGGCCAGGCTGAGGCAACCAACAAAACTATCTTGAAAATCCTCAAGAAGGTTGTCAATGATTCTAGTCATGACTGGCACCTCCAAATCAATCCTGCCCTTTGGGCCTACTGTACTTCTTATCACACTCCTAGAGGCACCACCCCATATTCCCTTGTATATGGTGCCAAAGTTGTTTTGTCAATCGAGGTTGAGCTCCCATCATTGTGAGTCTCCATGAAGAACTACACCACTGATGAAGACTATCGTGTGGCCTATCTCACATAGCTAGACCTGTTAGATGAAAAAAGACAGCAAGCATATGATCACCTAGTTGCATACCAAAATTGACTCAAAAGGAGTTATAACAAGAAGGTTCATCCTAGACAGTTCCAAGTCGGTGACATGGTCCTTAAAGAAAATCAAAAAGTCCAAGCAAATAGAGAAAAGAAAGGCAAGTTTGAGCCTACTTGGTTGGGCCCCTATATTGTCACAACATGCTTCGACTTCGGAGCTTATCAACTATCTACACCAAAAGGTGAGCCTTTGAATGATCCAATCAACATCATACATCTGAAGAGGTTCTATGCTTGAACTAGATCCTACATATTTAGAAAATCCATAAAAATTGAAAAAAGAAAATACATACAAAAAGAGCAAAAAAAGAAAAAGAAAAAGAAAAAGAAAAATCATCGTCCAATGGTGAAAACTTGGCAATTCAAGTGCCTTGGACAAGTATGTTGGTGAAAACCTGGCAAACAGGCACCATACATAGTGGACCAAGTCATTATCTATCAAACTCCCATCCCCCCATCCTAGCATCTCAGTCCTTTTTTTTTTCCCATTCCCATCCCCATCCACCATCCCCCCACATTCCTCTTTTCATAATCCTCAAGCAAATCCACAATCCCACCTATACCATATCTTGTACCATATCTTGTACCCTATCTTGCCCATATCTTGTACCATATCTTGTATATCTTATATAGCATGATCCTTCCTGTATATCCTGTATAGTGAGATCTTCCTATCCCCAATCCTGAGCTTCTATCCATATCCATTGTATATCTTTTCCCATCCATTATACATATCTTCGTGTCTTGTTGTACATAGTCCTTATCAGTCCTACCACTGCATTTGATTAGAACACTTTGTCTTACCTAGCCTTGTACTTTAGCAACATCAATTGTCGACTATTCTTGATCCCAGTGATTATTATTTGACTTCATCATTTTCCCAGCACCCAACAACACTCATTCTCCCATCAATCAGCGGGTCCTTGAGGATGTATCCTTCCTGTTAAAAATGATAAAGAACAAATAGGAAATTGTTTAATCCAAGAGCAAGGAGTTAGGAAACAATACCATGAATTTGCACAATAACTAGGAGCATACACCAACAAAGTAAAGAGGAGACAAGAATTTGAAAGGGGAAAGCTAAGAAAACCCCTTGTGAATTATGAATGAGGCATGAAAAGCCTAAAGAGAGAGAGAGAGAATATGAGCACTTAGCTCAATACAATATGATAGAACTATGAGAGAGAGTTGTGAGTAAAGAATTGGTGTTGAGTGTGTGGAGAGATATCTCTATAAGTAGAGATGAGTGAAGGAGTTCAAATTGTAACTCCCATGTGCATGTAAGCCACATCCATAAGAGTGTGTGGGCCAAGTGTGATGTTCTTCTTAAGGAGGAAAAGAACTAATTTACAAATTACAATAAATATTTGTCCTCACATATTCCACTAGAGGACGAAATAGAATGTAGTGGAAAGAAGACAAAAAAGAAGTATATTAGGATACCTTGGCTTATATCCTAATATATTACAACAAGTAAAGATAAATAGTCTAACCTTGGTTTATAAATACACCAAGGAGAGATTACAAATTCTAACACTTCCTCCTATCAGATCCCATCTTCCACCAATCACACCAGGTCCGTGTCGATGTATCCTTCCACACGTTCAGACCAATCTTCCCACCATCAATCAAATCAGTCACATCAAATCTGTCTCCTTGGAAAAGGATGTCTTTTTGGAGTTATCATTTTGGTCTTGGATCTTGTCCTTTGGATTTTGTTAATCTTTTACAGCTTCTCGTTGTTCTCTACTCAAAGTCACCACGATCCTTTATATCATGGTGCGCTATGAATGAAGATAATTTGGGGCAAGGTCTTTTGATCTTTTGCTTCTGCCTGTGAGTCAGTCGTGTGTTTGTGGTTGCTTTAGCATCATTTCCACCATGCTTCTTCTTGGGTTCATGCGTGATGCTGGGGCAACCCTGCATGTCTTTTTAGTGTCAGTCATATGCAACACTGGTGACAAGGCCTTGTGATCCTAGTGTCCTTGGCAGGTCTCTAGCATTGCTATATTAAACTACGTTGTGCTCTCCACATTTGCACTTGGAGCTTCCCTCAATCCCCTGCATCCTGCATCATATAGATTAATCTTGCATCTTGCATCTCTCATATAGCTGCCTCCTACATTTTGCATTCCATCTCATCTTGCATTCACCCCTCTTTGCTCTTGAAAGTTTGGTTATTTATTCTCCCCTTCTTCCTAGGTCCTTCCTTCTCTGTTTCCTTTCGAGAAAATTCCACAACGTTTACTCCTTGTGTTATTTTCTCGAGGGGGCACAACCCATCATTCCTCTAAATTCTAGCCTTGGGCATCTTATTTTCTTATCTTTGACGCCATGCCACTTGCGGCATCGCATCAAAGAGGGGCAAAATGTAGACACCTAAATTTTTTTTAGAAAATAAAGTATTTTTATTTTCTGAAAAATCCCTGATGACATCATCATTTGTTAATTAATTATTTATTTAATTAATTAATTTATTTTTATGTCATTAAATCCCTTTATCTTAAATAAAAATATTTAATTAAGAAATCTCTCCCAAAAATGTTTAAATCTTATTTAAACATTATTTCTCAATTTATTAATCATTTTAATTAATAAATTGACCAAAAATCCTAAAATAAATAATTAATTTATTTTTTGCCAAAACTTGGCCAATTTTCTTAAGACCACTAACCTCTTCCAGAATCTTCTAATCCTTCTTTAATTTTGATTAAAGGCTAATCCCATCATTTCCTAATCCTAATCCCAACTCAAGAATATTTAATTAAGATTAAATATTAATCCTCAATTCCTAATTTACCCTAGGAAAACTCTAGACTCTTCTAGAACTTTTCTAATCCTTCCCTAAACCCATTTAGGGGAAATCACCTACTTTCCATAAGCTAATCTAAGTCTCCTTTAACTCCTAGTCAAACCCTACCCCTAATGAGCCTCAAACTCATTAAAGCCTTTGAGATAAATAAAACTTTATTTATTTCCTAAATTCCATATTTATCTTTAGAAAGCCTAGACTTTTCTAGAAAGTCTTTATCCTTATCCAAAGCCTAGACTCTTCTATAAAATCTTCATCCTTATCCCTTTGACTCCTAGTCAAACCCTACCTCTAATGAGCCTCAAACTCATTAAAGCCTTTAAGATAAATAAAACTTTATTTATTTCCTAAATTCCATATTTATCCTTAGAAAGCCTAAATTTTTGTAGAAAGTCTTTATCCTCATCCAAAGCCTAGACTCTTCTAGAAAGTCTTCATCCTTATCCCTTTGACTCCTAGTTAAACCCTACCCCTAATGAGCCTCAAACTCATTAAAGCCTATGAGATAAATAAAACTTTATTTATTTTCTAAATTCCATATTTATCCTTAGAAAGCCTAGACTTTTGTAGAAAGTCTTTATCTTCATCCAAAGCCTAGACTCTTCTAGAAAGTCTTCATCCTTATCCCCTTGACTCCAACTCTAACCTTACCCCAAACTCTAACCTATCTTCTTAACCCAAACCTTTCCAAAAGCTTATAAATACTCTCATTTCTAAGAGAAAATCCATCCACTTTTATTTTCAAGTAATAGTAATCTTATAATGTCATTTTCATGTTAGATCATAGCTTAAAATCAACTAATTGTTAGATTTCTTTATTTTCTTCAAGCTTTTTAGCACATCATAGCTTAGCAATAATGGATTAACATAGTTTCTTTCATTATTTTGCATAGCATATAGCATCATCCTCACATTTCATTTGGGTTAAAATAAATCTTAGCATAATCATATTTGCATCAAATCTTCATTAAAGCATTCTTGAGTTCTTGAGGCCTTAGGGGCAATTTTGGGTGTTCTACCCAATATTGTGCCATTTTGGGGGTTTTCATGAATCTCAATCCATCTTAATATGCATTAGAATATGCTCCAAGTGCTTAGAGAGCACACCCACATCCCCTAAGAAAGAGAAAATCAAATAGTGCTTGGGTGCACCTATTTAGGCTCTATCTGAGGTGGCTTAGCTTAGAGTTTATTTGTTTTGGATTGATTTCATGCTAGATTAAAATCTAAATATTTGTTTGGTTTGAAGCTTTCAAAACATATATCTTCAAAAGCCTTGTCCACACTTGCAAATATATTTTTGAGCACCTTTTTCATTAATGTTAAAGGGGGAGTATAGTATGTAGAAGAGAGAATATGGAGTTTTGTATATGATGTAAAGGGAAGTATAGTATATAGTAAAAAGGGAGATATAAGATAGAGTATATGTTAGAAAATTTTCTATAAGGATACAGTCAGTAACTTTGCCATATTCTTTTGTTGCCATTAATGACAAAGGGGGATATTTTTGGCAAGCTAACTATACTACTATGATTTACTGTTGTCATTATGGAAACAAAGTCTTATGAAGTTTTGGAGTAAGTGCACAAGCTAGAAGATCATAAATATGGCTAAGTATGGAAGATTGGACAGTTAGCAGAGCACCAGAGGAACAAAGCATTAGCGCATGTGCATATGATAAAGTTATAACATGCACCCTTGAAGATAAGCTTTTGAGTATGTATTCATGCTAAGTCTAAAAGTGCATGATGATTTAAGTCAGTATGAAGAAGTTACAGTCAAATGAAGTGGCACAGACAGTGAGCGACAGAACATAACAGAGCATGGGATTGACTATTTTTATTTTGATTAGCGCTTGTAATATTGTTTTGTAAAAGCTATGCACCTATTATATTTAGGTCAAGACATGTTAATATGATTATATGTAAACACACTTGAGCCAATTCAATCGGAAGTGTTGTATGTAATTAGTTATAGGCCGACTTGATGAAGAGTTTGGTATGCACATATAAATAAGACACACGCCCTTGTAATTAGTGTAAGTATGAGAAAGAGAGAGAAGTGAAGCAGAGAAGAAGTATGTAAAGAGTAGTGAGAATGTGGTAGAGCTTTAAAAGAGGCTAAAGCATTAGTGCACCAAAGGAACTGATCAGACAACCAGTGTCACAACACCAGTTCACCTTGTAGATATAGTGTGTATCTGAGATCTAGAAGGTTGTAGCCTTCACCACTTGAGCAGTGAGCTCTAGGATAGTGTGTCCCCACCCCTAACAAGGTTATTGTGAAAGACTCCTAATAGGGTCTGACCTTTGAACAGGCCACTATACTAAAAGCATTGTAAAGAATAACTCCTAATAGGGTTGCAAGATCTTCTAACAAGGATCACTAAACACTTGTGCAATTCTTAGTGGGTATCAATTCCCACCAGGGTTTTTACCTATTTGGGTTTCCCCGTAATCATAGTTGGTGTTATGTGTTATGGTTTTTATCTTACCTACATTGATATTCATTTCAGTACATAATCAATTAAGTTAAGTTTCAAGAGATCAAAAAAAGTAATAATATATAGAACACTGATTCAGCCCCCCCCCCACCCCTCTCAGTGTTCCCATTCCTAATAATTTCATCATTCTAACATCTCATTCTAGGATTGTCACTTAGGATTTATTGTAAAATATGACAACATCCTTAGTCTTCTAATTCAGAGATACATGAGATGATTTTAAGCATTCAATTTGAATATCTTAGTATGTTAGATCTTTATTTGTTCAAATTGAGTAGTTTAAGCTAATGTTTCATGATTATACTTTCCTTAGTATAAAAAATAGCACCCACCCTACCTCCACTACCCTCAGCTCCCCCATCTCAACCAAGACTAATAATGAGACCACCTCTACCATGAAGTACACCAAGAATAAAACCTAGACCTACAACACCTCTCCCATATCTTCCAGATCTCCCATCTCTCCCAGCTCTCCCCCTTCATCCTCTTGCTCTCCCAACTCATCCTCCTTCTCTCCCTCCTCTCACTTAAGCTCTCCTCCTCCATCTCCTATCACATCCTTTTTATCCACCACCACCTCAATAATCATCATCATCATTTGTATCTCTCTCATCGATATCATGCACTGGCTCTGCAGGATCAGTGTACCTAGGGAATGAATTTTGTAAAAACCATAAGTTGTACTCCTAGATAACATTGACATCAACCCCATCCTCTCGATAGTCTCATGCAACTTGATGTAGACCAAGGAACTCATCGTGGGAAACTATATACTCCACCTAAGGACCCCACAGTCATCTCTTAACCTGTATCCAGGTATAATGTGCTAAACCCTATAGTATCCTTTATCTCCTACCTGTAATACCCCAAAAATGGGCTATAGGTTCATTAACCTCCTATATTGACACATCGAATGAAATTGACACAAAATTCCTAACCTAAGGCACATCTTCACATCGAAATCCTAATCGATTTTATCTTAATTCTGCATCAAAGAATATTTCCTAAATATTCCTAATTTATCTAATTATCTTTAATTAAATATTATTTGGCAATAAATGTTATTATTTATCCTAAAGTTGATTAATTGAATATGATGAATATTTAATTAGTTAATTTAATTCTGCCACTTAATTATTTAATTAGATTTAATTGCATTTATTCCTAATTAATATTGTTTTTATTTTGATAATAAATCAAAATTCCTACAAACAATCAATAGGATATTTATTTATTTGATCTAAAATCAAAGTTGTCAAATTTAATGATTTAATTGGAATAAATTTTGATTTAATAATTGATTAACCCATAAATCAATTATTTTAATTCAAAATCAGTTAAGTGGAAAATCAATCACTTTATTTATTAAATTAATTCATATTAAATCATGCACAATTACAAAAGCAGTCAACTTTAAAACAATTGATAATTTTAATTTGTAAACTTTCTAAAACTCAACATCTGATGATGAGTTAAAAAAGAGAACTAAAGCTCTATTTTGAGATAAAAATTACTTTTGCAAAAATTTATGAATTAAATATTCTTAATTTCTTGTTAACTCATAAATCAACCTAAGTTTATCAAGAGTTATTTATGGCTTTTCTCTTGCATCCTCAAAGCCCTGGATTTTTATAAAATCAAGGCTCAGCTCTTCACAATCAAGACCTCAAAATTGCATCCTCACTCTGGTGAATTCGTGACCGAAGAATCAATCTTTTGCGAATCAAGACTATTGTGAGATTTGCATTTATTGTTTTGAGCATTCATAGTTTCATATCATAGATTTTTATATGCATTCATAGCATTTCTTAGATTAAATTCGCATTCAAACTCAATTTCATACATTATAGCTTAGATTCATACGGTTTCTCATTATTATTGCATAGAAAATACAAAAATATAGATTAATTTGCATTCATATTTCATTGCTTTCATCATCTTAAATCCTTCATTTAGGTGTTTCATTTTCACTAATCTCAATTTCAATATGAGAACATCATACTTGTACCTACTAGAAGGCAGTAAATCGCTTGGTTAGCATAGTTTCAATTACTTGCAAATTTTGGTTTTTGCTAACCTCTAATATTTTACTGAAGTGTTGTGTCTATAGCTAGGTACAAAATTCACACACACATTTTTGGAACCCACCATGGGGCCCTAAAATGGGTTTCCATTCTATTCTATCAAATTTCTATCATTTTTCTTGAACCCACGACCACACGGTTAATTTTTGTGAGTTTTGTGATAAATTTATGGGCTGTTTTTCTAGAAATCTGACTGATGTTTTTATTGGTACATACACATATGACATGATACAGATCCTAAATTTATATTTCTGAAAATATATTTGAGTTATCTTTCATTTTCCCTTGGTTTGGATTAATTTTGTTTTGATTTACAAAAGTTATGATCATTTTAGTGAAGACTAATCTGAACCTGATTTTATGAAATCTGACTGATGTTTTTATTGGTACATGCAAATATGATATGATAGAGATCCTAAATTTATATTTTTGGAAATTTATTTGAGTTATCTTTCATTTTCCATTGGTTTGGATTAATTTCATTTTGATTTGCAAAAGTTATCATCATTTTAGTGAAGACTGGTCTGAACCTGATTTTATGAAATCTAACTGATGTTTTTATTGGTACATGCACATATGACATGATACAGATCAGAAATTTATATTTATGGAAAGGTATTTGAGTTAGCTTTCATTTTCCATTAGTTTGGATTAATTTTATTTTTATTTTCAAAAGTTATGATCATTTTAGTGAAGACTAGTCTAAACCTGATTTTATGAAATCCGACTGATATTTTTATTGGTACATGCACATATGACATGATACAGATCCAAAATTTATATTTCTAAAAAGGAATTTGACTTAATTTTCATTTTCCATTATTTTTTATTAATTTCATTTTGAATTGCAAAAGTTATTATTTATTTAGTACAGACTGGTCAGAATCTGATTTTTTATGACAATAGGTTTTTCGATTATCAAATGACATATTAGCTTTGACTAACTTGATTTTCTACCACATGGGGTTGACAAGTTGCATTTCTTTTTTTATGGATTTTTTATAAAAGTGGGTTTCATGTACAAGAATAGGTAAGTTTTTCATAACAGTGGTTTGCAGGTGCAGGTGCAGGTGCAAGTGCAGGTACGTCCTGTGGGTACAAAAGATAGAAGACAAATGCTCAAAATTGCAAAAATAGGTAAAATCTACTAAGAGGAACTCATATATTCTATTACATCTGATAACGCTTCATTTTGGGACATAAAATAAACTCTCTTATGTCAAGCTTGAGTGCCTTTACAACTTTCATAATTCACACTTCAATTTTTGGCTCTAAAACAGACATAGATTTTCTTTTTACATATATGTTACACATAGTAATTAGGCCCTATGAACACTATTTGCGGATGATCTTGAGAGAGTGGGATTATTTCACTTGTTCATGCATGTGAAGTTCTTCTTGATGATAGATCCTCTTGTAGGTAGGGAGGTTACTGAGATTGTCTTGCGTTCTACTAGATTTGTGCATCTTCAACTTTTGATTGATACATTCTCTCTCCGAAGAGGTTGATAGCTCATAAGTAGTTGACATCATAGATCTTTGTGAGATAATTTTGGTCTTAGCATGTCAGATTAATCTATCTTATTTTTCTTGGTGAAGTGAAGAGGTTAGGGGATTATGCTCTACTTCCTTTTTGGATAGTACCAAAAACCCAGATCCTTGAATCTGATTTAGTCCCGCTGTGGTATCTTTTGTGAGTCACCTTTAGAGAGGGTTAACCATAGTGGACATTCCCTTGATTGGGTCAACCACATGGACAAAACCTCAAGCAGTAATATCCATTTTCACCGTGGTAACAACAACCGCTATATAAATGTCCTTGTGGAGGAAATCTTCACAGGTGTGGTCTCTTGTTGGGCTATCAGATCTCCCTAGCAACTCCTGGTTGATTAAATTCTCGGACCGTGTCAAAAACCCGGTGCACCTAGATTAGAGTTCACCCTCTTGAGATCAAAAAAGTTGCAGAGTCAGACCATTACTACAAACCCTAGTGAGGCCAAATTTTTCATTTTCTAGGAATATGTGCGTTATTGAAAATTTTTTTGGAACATACACAAGTAGTATTTCTAGGGATTAGCACAATAAGTCACTATTGCTTGTTCATGTGAAAGGTTTTTTTTTCCCTTGTTCATTATTTTCAAATGATTTCTTTCTCCCCTTGCTTCATATTCTATGTGCTTGATATCTACTTGGTTACATGAGACAAACTTTTACACAGATCTTCAAAAACTAGATAGAAAAAATTGCAAACAAGCTAATATTGAAAAACTAAAAAATTGCAAAATCTAAGCAAAAATCCTTTTCTAGAGTGAGAAATGAATATTCTATTAGAGAACAGCCAGTGCTGTGTCTTGAAATATGTGCCTCAAAAATTATGTCTAAACTATCAAACTATGTCCTTTTATCGCACGAAATTTCACTTTCTGAGCATTCCTTCGCGTGAGGTGGCACATTCTCACATGCAACCTAGTACTTCCTCACGTGAAACAACATTCTCTCATGTGAACCTATCCTGAAATTTGCAAAATAAAGAGCTTGTTACTGCCAGTTGATCAACTTTCCATCAGATCTGATTTTTGTCTGGGGTCGGTATACCTATTTTCCTTTTGCACACTATGTGAAACTGCATGTCTAGAGTTGAGAGACAAATCCTGGAATCTGTCAAACAAATCATTGTGCCAGAAATAGAGCAGAGCCTATAATGAATCCATTCATTTTCCTAAAGTGGTCTCTTGAGTTTGATTTATCCTTCTAATTTATCGATTTGAGTCTTTTTCATCTTGTGTCAAAACTTTGTCAAAATTATCTTCAAATTCAATCTTTTTACTAAATGGCTAAGTGTTGTGAGCTCGTGCCCACCATCTATTGGAATCTACCCACACTATTGTGGTGTAGTATCCTTCATTTAAATTTGATCTAATCTTTAATCACTTCAATCTTGACAAGGTTGCATCATTCGATCTTCTTAAATCAATTCATTCTTCGGTTGTCTTCATCTTATTCTTTTGCTTCACCCAAGGTTAATGGTGGAAACTAGAGCTTCCTCTCACAAGAAATCTAGAGAAGCACTTGACACTGTACCTTTGACTACTCAAAAGGGTCCAAATCTTGAACAACTCTACAATTTTGGTCTTTATGAAGACGACGGTCTTGGCAATTTTCAATTGAAAACTGTTTACATACCCCCTCCATCAACTCACAAAGGTAATCAATAAACTCCACCTCAATCTAATCTAGGGAGCCCTAAAACTCCTAACATGTCTCGCAGAGGGACACATCATGAGTCTCAAGGACATTAGTCTCGACGTGGTATAGATCAAGAACCCACACCTTTTGAAATTTCCCAATATCAAAATGATAATAACTTCAAAAGAATGATGAAAAATTTCTTGAAAGAAGATAGAGAATAATACTTTCTAGATTTATCTCATCAAGGAGCTAAACTTAGTCCAAAATTTAATGTGGAAGATATCATTACACATGAGGAAGAAACTCCTATCATGACTATGATGAAACAAATGCATGTCATGCAAGTCAAACTTAACAAACTTGAAAAAGAAAAGGAACCTAAGGAGTTCTCCATGGAAGCTCTATGCCCTTTTCCATTTGATAAAGACTTGTACATGCCACCATTCCCTAAAAAAGTGGAAATGCCTAAGTATGATAAGTATGATGGAAACTCTGATCCTCAAGATCATGTCAGAGAATTTTGTACTCAATCCATGGAGTTCATGCATGAACCAACCTACTTAATGCGTCTCTTCCCTCCATCTCTAGGAGGAGCAACTATTCATTGGTTCTCTAGAATGCCTCCAACTATCAAAACTTTTCAGGAGTTAATCAAACTATTCTATCAACAATACTCCTACAATATAAAACATCTAATCACCATGATCAACATCTGCAATTTGAAACAATATCCAGGTGAACCATTCCTAATATTTCTCAAGAGATGGAGGAATAAATTTTCTCTATATGCTAGACCCATTCTAGAAACTAAGAAGTTGGAAATCTTCATCAACAATCTTGTTCTAGAACTCAACTGCCACTTGCAAATGAAAAATCATACATCCTTTGATAAGATGGTAGAAAATGCAATCAAAATTGAGAAAGTACTTGTGCAAAAAGGAGACATATCACTTCAAAAGGACAAGTACAAATATGGATCTAGTTCTAAAGACAAGAACAAAACCTGGAATAAGAATAAAAGCATCATCATAGATGGTGTTGTTGATAATATTAGTGCCCCATCTAAGGCACCCACTTTTAATCTCACTATTCACACCCAAGGCTTCAAAGTTGTTGAAGCTAAAACATCTGAATCTAACAAATATTCATCTAATTATAGACCTTGCGCTATAGATCCTAGTCACAAATTCACTCCTCTTAAAGAGTCCTTGGAATCTTCCATGAAAAATCTATTGGAAAACAAAATCATCTACTTGCCTGAGATGAAAGTCTTTGATCCTGAACCTAAACCAAAATGGTGGAGGGAGAATAACTTCTATGAATTCCATCGCAATAAGGGTCATAAGACTAATAACTACATCTGCTTGAAGCACATCATACAAGACAAAATTGATAAAGGAGACATCATGATTGATAATCATAAGAGCAACAATGATCATACAACATTCACATAACCATTTCCTAAACATGGTAAAGAAGATTCTTCTTCTCAGCCTAATATGGGTGCTAAAGTCAATTATGCCTACTCTAGAAATAATGTTGTTATCAATATGGTTGAACCATGCCTATCTGAGCATTGCAATGTCATCACAATTGTAAAAAGAGATAGAGATAATCAATCAACAAATGTAGTTACTCGATCACAAGCTTAGGCACATCTGCAAGGACAAATACCAGATTCATCCAATGTCCCTAAGGTGCCTTTCAATCTTTCATTTTCTTCTAAACAGAAGGCTACATCTAAATCTTCAAATCCTAAAGACATGGGGCCTACTTCATATAGTATTGTTCAACAACTTCAGCACACAAATGAAAAAATCTTTATGTTTGAGTTGCTTCGGATATCTCCAGCTCATAGAGCCATTCTAGACAAAGCTATGCTCAGATCCAATGTTCCTGATGACCTTGGTTTGGATAGATTCCAGACTATGGTTGTTCATCTTACTTCTCCACAGTATATTTCCTTTTCAGAGGAAGATGATAACTCCTTGAGTCATCCGCATAACTAGCCCTTGCATATTGAAGTCTTGATCCAAAACTATTGTGTCAAATGTGTGTTGATAGATGGGGGTGCTAATCTAAATATTTGTTCTTTCAGCTTGATTACATAATTAGGATTTTCAGAAATGGACATTGATCCTAGAAAGAAGATAACTATCAAAGCATATGATGAGAAAGAAATATCTTCCAAAGGAACAATTGTCTTACCTATCAGAATAGGTCCTATCATCAGAGATACTATATGTCAAGTTCTTGATCTACCTTTGGCTTACAATATCCTTCTAGGGAGACCCTGGATACATGAAATGAAGCTATTCCTTCTACATATCATCAGTGTTTGAAATTTCTTTATGAAGGAGTAGAAGTGATGATTCTAGCTAATCTATATACAACTTGCAATACATTGAAAGAGAGTGTTGATAAACTTGTTCCTAATAATAGAGAATCTTCCACTAAGCAGCTAGACATTGCTTCAACATCCAAGATGGAAGACATTGCTAAAGAGGTTAAGATCAATGAAAATGGTATGGGAGAATATACTATAGAGCTAGTCTTATCTTTGACATCTCTTCCTATCTCTCCTAAGTCTTATGGACAAACTCTAAAATAGTCTAAAAGGAGTCTAAAGAACCTCTGGAAGCATATAAAGGAAATTTTGTTGCAGAACAAGTATCTAAACAAGAGTTTGAAGAAGATGAAGCTGTGCTCACATGACTATACAAAGATGAACCTAAATCTCAAGTTGTTCAAAAATGTGATGCTAAAATACTGAATATCCCTTCTAAGTCATATGGCCCAGGAGATAAACTGATCACACAAATGGGATATACTAGAAAATGACCTCTAGGACTATAGGGTAAAGGTCTTCTATCACCTCTTGACCATCGTGGATGAGAAAACAAGAATACAATAGGTCTAGGATATAAGAAGAAGCCTTTTTGTCTTAGCAAGAACTCACCACATGTCTTAGAACAGATTGAGCCATCCACCACAAATAAACTAAAGGGAGAAACAACAGAACAATTTGATAGTGATGATTCAGACACCGCTAAAGATCTCATTCCCTATGAGCATTTTCCTAAAGAAATAAAAGACCTCCTTGAAGCTGAAGATGATCCAATAAAAAGAATTAATGTAGTAGAAACACAAGAACCTACTATAGAGCAAGAGATATTTGCAACACAAGAACCGGCTAATCTCGAAGACAATCCAACAGACAAAGAGGAAGGTGGTAGTTATTCTGAGACAGATTCCCATGAGTATGAATTCAAATCAAAATTTGAGGGTAACCCTTCTTGGGGTATTCATCCTGACTTTACTCATGTTCTTAGATTTCCTAAAGGCATAAATGAAGAATCTAATGACTATGAATGGGGTGCCATTCTAGAAGAAGATGACCTTATCATAGAGAAACATGTTGATGTTATTCACCAATATGCACCTAAACCCAACATAAGTCTAGAGCGAAATGATGAACTTAATGAGTTTGATCCATCGATGGCTAAAGTGGACTCCCACAATGACATTGAGCCTATTCACGAATTTAATGTCTTAAGTTGTAATATCACCTTTGAACTCAAGCATTGGGTTAGGACCAATGATGATAGATCCATATCTGTAAACACTATTTCCCAATCTTTCACCACTTTGACTATCCAAAATCCTAAACTTATAGACCAAACCTCTACAAATATGAGCCAATGTATTTATACCTTTCCCAATGACTATGCCCTTGCTTGCTACCTCAATGTAGTTGAGCCTATGAGGACTTCCATTAGTGAACTAAGCGTTAGCATGACAGAGTTGGACATAAAGTATCTTAGTAAAAAAAAAAAGAATAAAAATAAAAAGAAAATGAGTTCTAAGGGTGAAAACCACTTTTTGGCGGTCTCAAAACCTACAAAAGTAAAAATAAAAGACATATTCGATGGCAAAAACCTCTCTGTGGTGCCTAAGGATGAGATATTTGATGTCCTTCCGAGTCATTTACAGGACATATCTCTAGTTCTAATTGAGCCCACTCAATCCATCAACTTGGGAATAGCAAAAGAACCATAGTTGATCCATGTAGCACAATCCTTATCAGAAGAATAAAAGAAAAAATTTACAACATTCTTAATAGAGAAAAAGATCAACTTTGCATGGAAATAGTCAAATATGCTAGGGTTGGATCCTAATCTTATAATGCACCATTTATCTATTGCTCCTAGAGTAAAACCTGTTAAGAAAAAATTGAGAAAGATGCATCCACATGTGGCACTCTTGGTAAAAGCTGAATTAGAGAAGCTACTAAAAGCCGGATTCATCTATGTTATTGATTATGCTGAATGGATCTCTAATATTGTACCTATTTCAAAACCAGACAAATCAATAAGGGTATGCACATATTTTAGAGATGTAAATAAAGCATGCCCTAAGGATGATTTTCCACTACCTAATATTGATATGATAGTGGACATGACTATGGATTTTGAGATGTATTCTTTAATGGATGGTTTTTCTAGATAAATCAAATAAAAATTACTCCAGAAGATCAAGAGAAAACTGCTTTCACATGTGTGTGGGGTACCTTCTGTTGGAATGTCATGCCATTTGGGTTTAAGAATGCTGGTGCTACATATCAGAGAGCTATGACATCTATTTTTCATGACATGATGGACTGATTTATGGAGGATTATGTTGATGATACTTTAGCAAAATCTATGATTAGAGCTAAACATCTAAATGACTTGAGCAAGATACTAGACAGAATGGAAAAATTTAGTCTCAAACTAAATCCTAAGAAGTGTGCTTTTGGTGTCACTTCTGGAAAGCTTTTAGGATACATAGATTCAAAGAAGGGCATTGAAGTTGATCTAGATAAAGTAAAGGCTATAATGGAGATGCAACCTCCTAAGAATATCAGTCAAATGAGAACATTACAAGGGAGAGTACAATCTATCAGACACTTCGTATCTCATTTAGCAGACATATCACAACCTTTTAAAAAGATATTATATAAAGGTGTGACCTTTGCATTGAGGGAGGAATATGAAAATAATTTTAATCATATCAAGAAATATGTATCAAATCCTCCTATCTTGATGCCTCCCATTTAAGGGAAGCCTTTGATCTTATATGTCTCCGCTACAAATACATCATTGGGGGCATTGCTTGCACATCATGATGAGAACAAGAAGGAAAGATCTATATACTATATTAGTAGAACATTGGTGGCATATGAAAAGAACTATTCTATGATTGAAAAAACTTGTTTAGCTGTGATTTTTTCATCACAAAAACTGAGATATTATATGTTGGCTCATACCATGCATTTAGTAGCTAAGATTGATCCACTAAAGTAACTATTAAGCAAAGCTGCCCTCACAGGTAGATTAGCCAAATAGATCATGCTCTTAAGTGAATTTGACATTGAATATGTTGAAAGAAAATCTATTAAAGGCCAAGTTATTGCTGATCAATTGGTAGATGCATCTTTGTTTGATGACACACCAATGCAAATGGAATTTCTAGATTCCTCTATCATGAATCTTTCTTCTAAAGAATGGAAATTGTTCTTTGATGGCTCCTATACATAGAATGGATCTGGAGCAGGTATCTTGTTTATCACTCCTCAAGGATACTCCAATCCTAAGGTGTTCAAAATTAAATTTCCTTGTACAAACAATATTATTGAATATGAAGCCCTTTTGAATGGTATGAAAATAGCAATTGACTGGAGAGTAACAGAACTACACATTCAAGGAGACTCACAACTTGTAATCCATCAAGTCAATGATGTATACCAAATGAAAAATTAAAAGCTCATTCCATACAAAATAATGGTAGATGATCTAAATAAATACTTCATATCTATCACCTTTGAGAAAATACCTAGAATAGAGAATAAGGTTGCTGATGCAATGGCAACATTATCTACTTTATTATAGTAGCCTGAACATGAGCTACGCTACGAGTTCCTAGTGGAAGCACTATCTTATCCTCCATATGACTCCCCTGATACCCATATAATCTGCACTATTGTGGGTCATGATTCATCCAAATATAAAAACCTATTCTCCTATCTCAAAGACCAAATCATTCCCAATACCTTTAACCGTCATGAAAAGAGATACCTTATCTGTAATGCCTCCTGATATGTCATCATTGGTCATGATCTATACAAATGAGGTCTATATGGTACGCTACTTAGATGTTTAGAATGGTAAGAGTCTCAACATGTGCTAGAGGAAGTCCATGATGGTATTTGTGGGTCTCACTCGAACGGTTTAACACCAGCCCAAAAACTTATTAGGGCTGGGTACTATTGGCTAGAAATGGAGAAAGAGTCTATCAAGTTTGCTAAGAACTGTCAAAAGTGCCAAGTGCATGGAAAATTAATTCATGCTCTAGGGAGAGATCTAATCCCTTTCACTACACAATGGCCTTTTCATCAATGGGCATTTGATCTTATAGGATCCATACATCCTCATTCTTCTAATGGGCATACCCACATTATTATAGCTACAGATTATTTCATGAAATGGGTAGAAGTAGTCCCTTTAACATAAGCAACTAGAAAATAAATATCTATGTTCGTCTTGAACTACATCATATGCCAGTATGGTATTCCACATTCTATAGTCACAGATAATGGTGGACAATTTAAGAACAAAGACTTGGATGATTTATGTGCCAAATTCAAGATTACACAACATTGGTCATCTATCTACTATCCTCAAGGGAATGGACACGCAAAGGCTTCAAACAAGATTCTATTGAAAATCTTGCACCGTACAGTTAATAAAACAGGAAGAGACTAGCATCTCATGATCAATCCAGCTCTCCGGGCCTATAGAACAAGTATCAGAACACCCACTGGGGCTACACCTTTCACTTTAGTTTATGGTTCTGAAGTGGTACTACCTATTGAGGTTGAAATTCCATCACTAAAAATCAAAATGCATGGTCTAGTAACTGATGATGACTACAAAGTGTCTAGGTTGCAAGAACTTGAACTACTAGATGAGCGCAGACAAGAAGCGTATGATCATCTTAGAGTGTATCAGAAAAGAATGTCTAGAGGCTACAACAAGAAAGTAAGACATTGAGAATTTTAGGTTGGTGAACTATTCTTGAGAGAGAATCCTAAAAATCAATCACATAGAGAGTGCAAGGGGAAGTTTGAACCCAACTGGCTGGGTCCCTTTGTAAACACTACTACTTTTGGATCTGGTGCCTATCAACTCGCAAGGATTGAGTGAGGACAGCTCTGAGAACCAATCAACATTCTCCATCTAAAGAAATTCTACACCTAAGGCATTTAGTCTATGGTAAAATGTCCTAAAAAAATCTTAAAAATTTGAAAAAGTCCTGAAAAAATGAACATCTTGGTGAAAACCTAGCAATGGGTGTGTTGGTGATTCAGAAAAAAAGTAAAAGAATATCGAAAGTACAAAAAAATTGGAAAAATGAAAAATACAAAAAAAAAGGAGAAAAAGAAAAAGTGTCTTGGTGAAAACCTGGAAACAGACGCCTTGGTAGCAAAAATAGAATCTCTTCCAAGATGGTAAAAACCCAACAAACGGGCACCAATTGTTTCAAAATCCTCCATCTATCAGTGCAATCTTGGTCTTTCCCAACTTTTAGGCTTGCTTTAGTTTGTATATATCTCCCGGGTTGTTCCTGCATTCCTGTTTTCAATAAGTCAGTCTGTACACCAATCAGCTCAAGTGTCTGTATCCTATCAATGCTTAACACTTGGGGGCAATCAATGTCATATCCTATGGCCTCCAATGTATATCTTAGATGAGTCATATCCAGTTAGCGTCCTTTGAAGCTTCATCTGAGTCAGTCTATCTATCTCCTCTCTAGAAAGGATTTGGCATCTACAACAACGCAATCAAACATCAAACACAAATTGAAAACAATCTATGCTTTTTACATTCTTTTATCTCCTTATATGCTTACTGATTTGCATTGAGATTTTTGCATATTGTGTCCTTTGAGCTCTTCGATGATGTCCTTTATAGGATTTAGAGAGTGATGACTGGGGGCATAATCTTTTCTTTGTCTTATGCTTGTATGTGAAAATCTAACAACTTTGGAAATTCTGGATTGAAATGGTGTCTGTCTATAAGAGCCTCTATCTCATATTGGATGACCATGAGTACCTTGACCATTGATACCTAGAAAACTCAAGGAAGTTTGATTTAACTATTTTTGAGTGATTTCTTTCTCCTATTGTGAAATGTGATCTTACCTAAGGATGTGAATGATAAAGGGTCACTACAGGTAATTCACATTGGATTTAGAATGATCTCTTGACTGCTTCATGTGTTTTTTATGCAAGGCGTATTCAGGTCATCACAACATTTATGTTTTGATGCTTATACAAATTGCTATATCAAAATGGACATGATATTCAAGTCATCTTGGCATTTATGCCTTTGTGCTTATATCTAATCCGACATTCCAAAAACAAAATCAATATTCATATGTCCATAATTGTCTAGCTAGTGGGTGTTGTATTGAATTTTGAGCATACAAAATGATATTCATATGTCTATGGTTTCATAACTAGTGGGAATCGTATTGATTTATCCAGTTACCTAAAAGTTCAATGATGACAAAAAATTGACACATGATCGATGACTAGGTCCTAGGTCCTAGGTTTGCATTTCATTCTGCATTTTATTTTGCACTTTGCATGATCTCACAAATGGCTTGAACACTTAAATGATTCTTCAAAACAAAAAATGCTAAACATGACACAAGGACTGAGCATTGTATGAAGGTTCCTCCAATGAAACAACAAGTAGAATCCTTTTTCAGGATCAAAATCGAAATCTGAGATCATTTATATTGTAAAATTCTTGCATATTTGACCTTCAATCATCACAAAAATCCAGTATTCAACTTAACTGATTATCTTACATCAAACTATCAAAATTTCAACTTGGTCAACCATGGTCAACTCATGCTCAAACCTAGTCAAACTTGGTCTTCTAGACCTCTAAAATGATGCAGAATGCATTCTCAGACATGTACAACCACTTCTCAAATTAATTAACATGCTTCTAAACTATTCAAAGCTGACTTTTCTTGTCAGATTTTAATTTTCATCCCGAAGGGGGCATGGTATTGCACATCAATCGGATCTATAAATCAATATCTTTCTCTCAGTGATCAAGACAACAACCGCGTCTAGTTACTGATTCATCAAAAGTCCTCGTCACTTCAGGAAAATCTTTCATTTCTTAGGGCATATCAGATTCATCGAGATCCATATCAATCTAGTATCCTAAATATATCTTGTAAACTATATCAGCTTTTCATAACCATCGGTTCATTGGTGTTATTTCCTTGGTTCTTCATAACTGATGGGTTCAGGATGTGATACTAATATGATTCATACAAGGACATTCAGGTCTAGAATCGATCACTCACTTCTTTGCAATCATAAGGTTCAGAATCAAGAATTTTGGCACTTTTTCATAATCACCGGTTCACTGTTGCTATAGTTGACATTATCTTTGGTCAATCAGGACCTAAATCTCAAATCTTGAATCTTTAAATGTTTCAATCAATTTCTGTCTCAGAATCGGTTCATCTTTCAAAATAAATCAGTTTCATACATCTTTATCATACACAGACTATCTTTGAACCACTGCACTTCGCACAGTAATTCAACGAGGGGCAAAATGTAATACCCCAAAAATGGGCTATAGGTTCATTAACCTCCTATATCAACACATCAAAAGAATTTGATACAAAATTCCTAACCTAAGGCACATCTTCACATCAAAATCCTAATCGATTTTATCTTAATTCTACATCAGGGAATATTTCCTAAATATTCCTAATTTATCTAATTATCTTTAATTAAATATTATTTGGTGATAAATGTTATTATTTATCCTAAAGTTGATTAATTGAATATGATGAATATTTAATTAATTAATTTAATTCTGCCACTTAATTATTTAATTAGATTTAATTGCATTATTCCTAATTAATATTGTTTTTATTTTGATAATAAATCAAAATTCCAACAAACAATCAATTGGATATTTATTTAATTGATTTAAAATCAAAGTTGTCAAATTTAATGATTTAATTGGAATAAAGTTTGATTTAATAATTGATTAACCCATAAATCAATTGTTTTAATTCAAAATCAGTTAAGTGAAAAATAAATCACTTTATTTATTAAATTAATTCATATTAAATCATGCACAATCACAAAAGTAGTCAACTTTAAAACAATTGCTAATTTCAATTTGTAAACTTTCTAAAACTCAACATCTGATGATGAGTTAAAAAAGAGAACTAAAGCTCTATTTTGAGATAAAAATTGCTTTTGCATGATTTTATGAATTAAAGATTCTTAATTTCTTGTTAACTCAAAAATCAACCTGAGTTTATCAAGAGTGATTTATGGCTTTTCTCTTGCATCCTCAAAGCCCTGGATTTCTATAAAATCAAGGCTCAGCTCTTCACAATCAAGACCTCAAAATTGCATCCTCATTCTGGCGAATTCATGACTGAAGAATCAATCTTTTGCGAATCAAGACTATTGTGAGATTTTCATTTATTGTTTTGAGCATTCATAGTTTCATATCATATATTTTTATATGCATTCATAGCATTTCTTAGATTAAATCTAGATTAAAACTCAATTTCATACATTATAGCTTTGATTCATACAGTTTCTCATTCTTATTGCATAGAAAATACAAAAATATAGAATAATTTGCATTCATATTTCATTGCTTTCATCATCTTAAATCCTTTGTTTAGGTGTTGCATTCTCACTAATCTCGATTTCAATCTGAGAACATCATACTCGCACCTACTAGAAGGCAGTAAATCACCTGGTTAGCATAGTTTCAATTACTTGCAGATTTTGGTTTTTGCTAACCTCTAATGTTTTACTAAAGTGTTGTGTCTACAACTAGGTACAAAATTTTCACACACACTACCAAACTATATGATACCTAATAGAGGCAGAATCTCTCAAAAATAAGTGGATTCTAACCAATCAAAAAGAATGGTGCAAAAATATAAGGTATCTCAGTGTCATCCTCTCTCTACACCTCACAACCAAGATACAAACTCCAACACACCTGATCCACTTCATCAAGCATGTGACACCAATATACCATCTTGACCAAATGGGGAGGCAAAATCACTCCCTTATAGATATACATATACAACCATCCTAGAGCTCAAGCTTGAGTTGCAATGGGTCTAGTGGCTGGGATATGCTCTCGAGTCCAAATTTGGAGTAAAATTGCACTTGCTAAGAGTGCAACACTGCATCTATATACAACATGATGAAGATCATGATAAAACTAAGAAAGCACACAAAATGCCCAAGAAAATCTCTAGGGAACCAATGACAAAACAATGACCCTGTTTGTTTGGTAGTAGGAATCCTCCAATCAAACTAGCTAGAACTACAGGAATTGGATCATAAGCTAGTAATTTCCACCATGAAATGTTGTCATCATCAATTATAGCATCTCCAAAAATCAACTAAAGAAGCACAATCATACACTTGATCGTAGTAGACAAGCTCACCCATCATCAGAATACTCAGGATGTGATAGACATCCTCTGGGTGATTGTCATCTCTCCCATTGGAAAGTCAAATGTATTAGGGTATGAGTTCCATCTCTTGGTTGCAACAGTGATTAAATCCCTTTTCACTCAAAACTAGGGCATATCTAACAAAAACTACATACCACACTGACTGATAACTGATCGATCATGAGCAGATAACTATCCAATCATCTAAAAAGGTCACATATATAGACCTATGACATATAATTTCTATCCTTGAACATGTTTTAGAATCAAGTAGAAATAAATTAGTTCACATCATCTAGGGGTTCATATAAATTCAATCAAATCATCTATCCTATCATCTACTTTCTCATCTTGAGTGCATCAAACTTCCTAACTCTAGAACTTGAGGAAGGAAAAATCAACCTATCGACAAAATTTAGACCTATCATGATTGATATTAGCACAACATCCATCAAATGATCAACACTGACATAAAAAACACTTAATTTCCATTACACTATCAAAATGACATGATTACGCTATCAATCTAATTGACCGACAAAGTTAGCATGGCACAGATCAGGTATAAAATATGGAAAAAATTGTAAAAAGAGGGCTAAGCGCTATTTTGGGATAAGGTACACATTGAAAAATTATATGTGCTACAATTTTTTTTTGTACATGCAAATCTAAATTTGATATGCACTATAACTACTTATACCTGACATAGCACATGGTATGTGTTAAAATCAATCTACAAGATATTATAAAACTAAGAGTTTTGCATTTGTGACTAATATGTGCTATTATGAACTAACCTACACGTGACAACAAAACTAGGGCATTCTAGCATACACATTATTTTGGACTACCCTAGGCCCTACTTCAGACTATGGATGTGCTACAACTAAAATACTACATGCTAAAACAATAAAAAATTTAAAAATAACAAGGAAATTACACAAAACTTGAAAATTCTATCTACAAAAGGAAAAATTAACAAAATGAAGAGGATTTTGGTGTTCATCGGAGGTCTGTAGTCTACAAGACACTTGAATCTCTACCCATGCTAGAATTTATGCTCATGAATCATGACCACCATCTTGACAAGGTCAAAAGGAAACTAGAGTTCTAAGGGGTAAAAAGTGAATGTGAAAAGTGAAAATGAGAAATGAAAAGGACTTAACCCTATTTATACCCTATATGACCTAAAGGAGGGGTAATTTTTGTTACATTTTTTTACCAAGGGTTTTATGATATAATTAACATTTTCAACACTGGGGCATTATTGATCTTATTTTTCACATGATTGGATATCATAAATTAAATAGAAATTGAAATTTTTAGAAAAATTGAAAGAAGTCAAAATTTACCAAAATCAATCAAATCAATTCTGATTTAATTTATGAGGGGGCATAATATCATTAGAACAATAGATCAAGTCAATTGGGGTAATTTTTTAAGTTAGGGACACTAAACGTTAAATTTTTTAAATCATCAAGGGGCATAGAAATTGATCAAATATTTTATCAGAGAATCATATCGATAAAGTATTAGTTAGCATTACATCAATTATAATCACCATCAAACATCATATCAATAATCAAATCAGGATATCAGGTAATCAGAATCAAATATTCTTTGAACCAATGCACTTCACACACTGATTCAAAAAGGGGCATTTGTATACACCTTAAAATTGGCAAGGCAATTAAATCATTGATTAATTAAATTTAAGCCATTGGATTAATTAAATAAAAATATTAAAGAATTATGCATTTAATTGTATAGCTCAGTATCATGGCCATTCTGACAATGATATTGACAAAAGGCTTTAGGATCAAATGATTTAGATGCCATCGTAGTAGGTAAAAGAGGTCAAATAGGAGGTAAAGTAATCATATTTGCAGTCAACAATTTATTCATAATAGAATGCAAAGATTCAGAAAGAGGAGTAACTGTACGATTCAGATGGAAAGAAGTGGATGCATAAGTAGCTTTATTGGATGTAACAACAACTTTATCAGCATCTACATTCACTTGTTTATTTATCTTCACATAGTTGTTAGGTTTTTGAAACTTGTTTGGATTAGGAGCAGCATCACTCTTACCAACTAGAATAGGAGCCATTGGAGTGTTTCTCTCAAATTGATTCACTTGTAATTGATAATGATGAAGCACTGCACAAAATTGTTGAAAAGAGGTAAATTTAGTAAGAAGAATTTTATCTCTAATATCCTTTTGTAAATTTTAAATAAACATACATTGAATATCAATATAGGGAACGTGATAGGAAATCTGAGCATACAAATGCTTAAATCTACCAATAAATTTAGTCAATTTTTCTTTAGTGTTTTGTTTACAATGCATCAAATCAGTTAAGGACACTTGCAGACCAATGTTATTTTGAAATTGTTGAATAAAGGCATTAGCAAGTTTTGGAAAAGAGTCAATAGAATAAGGAGGCAAGGAACAATACCATTGCGAGGCCTTATCATGAAAATTTCTAACAAACAACTTGGCTAAAATCTTATGATCATGAGCATAGTCACTATAAAGGATTTGAAATGTTTTAACATGAGTAACAAGGTCTCCCTTACCATTGTAATTCTCGAGACGAGGCATATCAACTTGCTAAGGAATAGGAGCATGAATAATGTCTAAGGATAAAGGACTTCCCATGTCACATGTAAGAATGGTAAATTTTGATTGAGTTAAAGATGCAAGTTGTTGTTGTAAAGAGGACATAGTTTGAACCAAACTAATGATTATTGAATCACGAGATGAAATAGAAGGTATAGACACACTATAAACACTAGGTAAAGTGTATGAAGTAGTAGGAATGGAAGAAACAACTAGAGGAACACTTGAAACCACATTTGGAAGAGGATTGGAATAAGTGAAAGGAACATTATGATAAGGTTTTGAAGTAGGGAGGGACATAGGTGAACACTCATAGGAAGAGAGGGAACCGACGTAGTCACCAAAGAAGGAGTATAAGTAAGAATTCTAGGTAAAGGAATAGAAGAAGGTTCCACACTAGTAACAGGAGGAGTGAATCCTAAATCTTGAGCTTCTTGAGCTAAAGGTTTAACATTTGAATGCACAAGATGAGTGATACCATGCAAGAGATTAACACCTTGATCACTATCCTGAAGAACTTTCTTAAGATCATCTATAGCTTGAATAAAATATTGATTATGGTTCTCTTGAGTAAGCCAATTTTCCATGTTATCAAGTTTAGTTGAAAGTTTTTGGATTTTTTCAGGAGGAACTCTTAAAGAATCATCCTCATCATGAGATGAGTGAGAAGATTTATGCTCCATAGTACGATTAGAATCATGAATAATTAAGTTGTCATCCAGAATCCTAAGAAAAGGAGAGGAAGACTCAGGATCAAAGGCACCCATAAGTCTAGGACTTCATCTATCCAGAATATTATAAGTAGGACTAGAGTTAGTCAAGCTCATATACCAATGGAAATGCAAAAATGAACTAATACTAGGGAAACACAAAGCATAAAAAAACAAAAAAAATTGTACTTTATATGAAATGTAAATGCAAGATCTAACACCATAAAAGAAAGAGTTGTCTATCACAGGTTCACCAAAAAGTAAGATAATAAAGATGGGTGTTTTCATCAAAATTTAGTGTAAGAAAATGGGAGATCTTCCTCTTATCCTCAAATTCCCAAAGGAAAGATCCAAATTGATTAACTGAAAAGGGTTAATGTACAAATGAATCAATTGATGAAGAATATGAAGAGTGAAGAAAGACCTTATATTCTATTATAATAAGGAAATACAGAAATCTTAATTGAACTAACAAAAAGTACTAACCTCAAAATAGGGCAAATCTAGAAAACACTATCTTCTAGTGTCTATGTAGAGTTTCAGGAAATTCTACAACAGGATCTAGCCTAGAAATATAGAAAAAAAGAAAACCTTGAAACCTTTTGTCTTTCTGAGGAAGGTCGACCTTGACCCAAAATAGGGGTAAGATCTTACCACAAGGCACAATCTTACCCCTAATAGTTGACCTTGACCTGCACTACTTTGATGAAAATTCTGTTCATAGATCCTGGAAGTTCACCAAAAAGGGTACTCAGATCTGCATTGATATTCATTGTCCCACACCTAGATCTACAATAAAAAGGGTTTTGTTGTTTGGATGAGGAGTTTAACTTGGTCAAACCCCAGTTTGGAATCAAACTTTGAAATGTAATTGAAATTCAAGTAAATAAACAAAGAAAATGGAACAATTCACCTTGTTTATGTTGAAATCCTTGTGGAGGATTCAAATCCTTGAATCCAAAAGTATGGATGCTCCAAATGAATGTAGAATTGGATGTAGGATGTCTCAAATCAATTGCATTAGATCTTCAATACCAATCTTGAATGGATCTTGGAATAGGAAGAGGCTTGGATGAATGTGAATGGAGTAATCTTCAATAAGAGGGTTCCAAAGAGATTGAATCCTTCAATGACTATCAATGGATCTCCTTGATGAATTGGATCTTGAATGCTTTCTTCTTCTTTCATTATTGATAATTTCTCGATCTCTTGATTGCACTTATGCTCGAATTCAATGGTAGGTTGATTGTAGATGCTCTTGAATAGTTGATTGAGAAAATGAGAGGAGAAGGCTTCCTTTTATAGAGATCTAGGGCACAAACTCTTAGAAGGGCTGACATATGAGAAATAAATTCTCATTGGGCCCATACCCCTAGAAATGGACCTAGATTAAATCTAATTTAAGAGTTTACCATTCTGAAACCCGAAACAGCTGACTTGGAAGTGAGAGAATAAACTTTCTGAAGCCCGACATCCTGAAACCTCTGGAACTTGAAATTTGGACCTAGGGTCAGGGTCGAGGTTGACTCTGACCTAGGTTAGGGTCGAGGTTAACCTTGACCTAGGTCCCAAAAGGTTGACCTTAACCCTAAGGTCAAAGATCTCAGATCCTCAAGATAAGGTGCCAGAAAAAGGTTGGAAAAAGGTGGAGAGAGAAGCAGAATAGGGGAAAAAAGCTAGATCCCAATCAAAGACCCATTCAAGTCATTTGACATGACCCCAGACCACTTACTCAGAGGGCTAAACTAGTCCTAAATGGAAGTACTTCCATTTTTTGATGATACAATGATGCATATGAGTTTTGATGCAACCTTCAAACAAAGTCCATTCAACTCAATAACATATATGCCATTAAAATATTTATACAAATCCACAAAATTAAATTACAACATTTACATATAATCATATAAAATGTATATTTACAATTGTTTAATTACCAATAATTTTTTTACTTTAATTAATTTTCATATTTTCTTTGTAAATTGTTTAATTAAATTAAAAATAATATAAAAAGGAACAAAAAATACCTCTTGAAGGATGTTCATGGCCATCCTTAAGAGTTTGTGGAGAGGTATTTCTACCCCTCCAAAAAATTAATATATATTTTTTTATTAATTATAGTTGTAAAGTGACATGTTTACAAGAAATTTAGGTATTCATTAGTACAATAAGTTGAGGATAAAGTTTTCACAACTCGCTAAAGGCTTATAAAGACTATGATTGATTGTAAAAAATTCTCCATTATGAGGAAAGTTAAAACACTTAATTAGAGGTGATAACATTCATGGAAGTAAGGCAGGGATGTCCTAGTATTACCTGGAATTGATTAGAATTACAAATATTGGCAAAGGTGACATCTAAGTACTTAAAAAATTCAACAAGAAGGGAAATAAAACCTATGGTTGAACAAGTAAAACCATCATGCACCTTAATCATCACATTGGATTTTTCATAAGTAACTTAATGGAATTGCCTTATAAGAAGATGTTCTTCAGTAATAACATTCACCACACACACAAAATCAATCAAGATTTCATATAGAACTTTCCATTAATATTTTCAATAATGTATGGGTCTATTAGGTTCCTTAATAGTCTCCTTATGATTGAATGTAATGAAAGGTTCAAGCTTAAGCTTAGGTTTGGTTTAGATTTATGTTGATCAATAAGATTGAAAATATTATTGGCTACATCACATATAGCATCAATATTCAGAGTCATAGGATTGGTAAGTTCAACAATCATGGTGGAAGAGGAATTTAATAGATTGGTTGGCTTGATGGTAATGAATTTTGTATAGGAATGGGATTTTCAATATGATTAACTTCAGATTAGAGAGATTGAGAGCTTCAGAATAAAATTTCATGTAAATGATGTTATCATTTAGGATACAAGATATGCCACATAAAAAAAACCACACCCAATTCATCATTTTTAACCATCCTCATCAACACTTTAATTAAGGAAATTTCCTTACCATTTGAATGTTCTTGACCCATATAATGTTCAAGAATTTCCAAATCATTATCAATATTTTACACTTGGCTAGTAGACACTCTTATTAAAGGGAGTCATCCTAATAATGAGAAATATGAGAAGAGTGATTTTCAACAATGTTATGTATGTCATGTGTAGGCATAAAGGTTTCACTTTAATTCCCATGGAAAATTCTACTTGACTTGGGCTCTACTCCATTAAGGGAATTCATAAGTCTATAACTTCTTCCCATAATAATTTATATGTAGAGATTAAGGTCATAAAAATCCTACATAAAGCTATAGAAGAAGAAATTGTATAAAAAATGTAAATTCTTATCAAATTGACCATTTAAATATTGCATAACATGAAGTAAATTTGAATCTCTAAATGCATAAAATGTAATAAGAATGTAAGGAATACAAATCATATCTAGACATCCAAATTAGAGTTAGAGGAGATGTAAGATGCATCAAGTTCACCATTATCTAATGGTGGGAAAAAGATGAAATATCATACATAAGTTTATGCACATGAAAATGGAATCTACTTCATGCTTATCCCACTACATTGGAAGGAGAATGATCCAATAGGCTAACGATGTCTCAAGATCAAATTGGATTCAATAGTCATTCCCTAAACAAGATTGATGTAGGAGCATCCTAGGGTAGTTGGCGATCCTATGTCAACCAAAAATATGTTTGATTTTGGTTTGTGTTTTAGTTGTAGTCTCAGTTGGGGACCTGTGATTCTCAATCTCTTGGTGTTAGTTCTTGGTTGGAAGCTTCCTTGGATTCATTGATGGAGCTCAGTGACTCGGTGTGTTGGTCACTCAGTGGATGAGTTTAGTGCTTGGTTTTTGTCAAAGGAGTCTCGGTGTTCTGTCACCAACTAGTGTTGGTTGCTTGGTGTTTTGGCTGACTGGATAGTTTCTTTGGATGAATCGTCTTGGTTGATTTGTGCATTTGATTTGGGTTATGATCTTTAATATTGGGGTCACTCATTGGGATGTGTGTGGACTTAAATATGGAGTTTTTTATTTCTCCTATGTGGATTTGATGACTTTTGGAGGATGACTTGGAGAAAATATATTTTGTAAAGGCTATGTTGAAGATGACTAGTGTTTTGTAATTTAATTCTTTTGTAAAGAAGAACATGTAGTTGAGTAGTATAAAAGGATGGTGTAGTAGTGTTTAGGAGATCAGATAATAGGAAGGTAGAGAAGTAAGCGAATATTAGTAGAGATAGATCTCTGAATCTGTAGCAGAGATAGTAGCTAAGTGTATTGGCATAGGAGACAAGGAGATTTCTTGGTGGCTTATGAGCTCAAGTTTAGATCTATCTTGGTGTTCCTACTAGTGTTTTGTGGTTGTACAAATCTAGGCTAGTTAGGAAACTTTTGAGTCCTAAAGGATATTGTGTATTTTTTGATGTAATTGGTCCTAACTGAGAAGGCCTTACAACTCGACATGTTACATGTAATGCTTAGTAATTGATGAATAATAGTTGAATTCTAGTTATATCTTGTTATTGTGTTGTTTTCCATTGTTTTTTTATTATTGGCTACATGATTGGACATTTCATATGGGGATTCTCTGACCATGACTATGTTAGGTGGTATAAGAGAAAATTTTGATCTAGCTAGAGTGAAGTTGACCTAGTTGAGAAAAAGTTTGATTGGGTTGATCCAAGCAAGAGTTGTGTCTCCTCCTGAGATCCATGTTGTAGATGTGTGTACTTGGACTTGTGAAACTATGTCTGATCATTCATGCAAGGTAGAAGTGTTGGCAAGTTGACTATATTGGTGTATATGACTTGATATAGTGTTGTCATTATGGAAACAAATTCATATGATGTTTTGGAGTCAACACTTATGATAAGAAGATCAGAAACTAGCTAAGTGTTGAAGACTGGACAGTATACAGAGTACTTGAAGCTCAGAGTGTCATCGCATGTGCATACAATAGAATTATGGTATGCGCCCTAGAATTTAATTTGATAAGATCATATTCATGATACATCTAGGAGCGCATGATCAGAAAATTTAGTATGAGGAAGATATAGAGAGTTCAAGTTACACAGCTAGTGAATGACAAAACAGAACAGAGTATGCAACCGACTGGTAGTATTTAGTTTTGCGATTATAATATTGTTTTGTAAAGGCTATGCACCTATTGTAATTAAGTTTTAGACACACAATTATGTTTGTTTTTAAACACGCTTGATCCAATTCAATTGGAAGAGTTGTATGCAATCGATTAAAGGGCTGACCTAGTTAATTGTGTTGTATGCACATATAAATATTAGATACGCTGTTGTAATTTGGTATGAGATTTTTTATAGAGTTGAGATAAGAAAAGAAGAAGTTTACAAAGAGTTGATAAGATGTATTAGAGCTTTGCAAGAGGTCAAAGCATCAACGCATCAAAGGAAGTGATCAGACAAGTAGTGTGATAGTGACAGTTCATCCAACAGATATAGTGTGTATCTGAGATCAGAAGGTTGTAGCCTTCACCACTTGAGTAGTGAGCTCTAGGAAACTATGTCCACACCCCTAATAGGGTTATTGTAAAAGAATCCTAATAGGGTCCAACCCTTGACAAGGTCACTTAACTAAATACATTGTAAAGAAACTCCTAACATGGTTAAGGATCTTCTAACAAGGATCATAAAACACTAGTACAGAATATTAGTGGGTGTCAATTCCCATTGGGGTTTTTACCTATTTGGGTTTCCCCATAAGCATATTGGTGTTATGGGTTGTATTCTTCTATCTTGTTTATATTACTATTCATTTTAGTACTTAAGAATTCAAGTTAAAGCTAAAGAGATAAGACAAAAGATTTAATACAGTGAACACTGATTCACCCCCCCCCTTCTTAGTGTTCCAATTCCTAAAAATTGGTATCAGAGCTCTGGTCCTCAGCAAAGAAGTTTACCCACTTGAGGAGATCATGGACAAAGAAATGAAACATCTGAAAAGAAATCTTGAAGCTACTCTTGAAGACCTAGATAGATCTAAAAAAGAAATTGAGGAACTAAAAGAAAAAGTCAATGATGCTCAAATAGTCATAAAAAGGCTAAGAAAAGATTTGAAAGAATGCTCTACTAGTGATTTAGGGATTATGATCAAAAATCTCAATGAAGAAAATTCATCACTGAAAGAACAGATTGAAGAATTGGATGACAAGCTAACTAACAATCAAGAATTCTATGATGAAAAGATCAAAGAGAACCTTCAACTGAATGAATAATTAAGGCAAGAAAACATGGAAATCTTGGAGCTAAGAAACAACAAAGAAAGCTTGGAATCTGAATTGAAAGAGGCAAAAAATCACATTGATAAATTACACACTAGTTTTGATTTGATAGAATCTTAGTTGTATGCAAGAAGACTTAAAGTTAAAGGAGATACTAGCTACATTGGATACAATGAAGCACAAAAATAGATTGACAACATGTGAGCAAGGATGAAAGCACAAAAAGACTCTACTAATACTAAGAAGATTGAAGATCAAACTAAAGATAATGTTGAACCACCTAAGAATGCACGCAAGCCAGTAGACCGCACTTGTTATGCATGTAACAAGAATGGACATATAGCAAGGAACTATACAGAGGTAAGACCTCTTAATGGTTACTTTTATTCATGCAATAAATTTGGTCATAGAGCTATGAATTGTAAGACAAGTCAGAAAAACAAGACTCAGTATAATTAGAGAAATTAGAATCAGTCAAATGTAAGAATTTCTCAGAATGTTACATGTCAGATATGTAACTATAAAGGTCACTCAGCTAGACAGTGTAAAATGGTAACCCATGTCAATGTGTCGAGGAATATAATGCCTCCAATCATTTGTCACTCTTGTAATAAGGCTGGACACATCTCAAAGTTTTTCAGATCAAGGACGCAAAGTCAAGAAAGCCCTAAAAAGTTAGAAGAAACAATATTGGACATTGAAGGAGAAGTCAAGTTTGTGAAAGCATCAGAGGATGTGAGCTTGATTTGGTCAGAAGCAAAGAAGGATAAGGTTGATGATAATGTATTGGATGCATCCATAGTGGATGCACCCTCTACATCTGGATGAATGGCCCTTAGGGTCATAAGGGGAGCTAATTTATCTCTAAACCCCTTTGCAGCCTGTATACTCACCCTCAGAGTATGCACCTTTGGAATTAACCGTTTGGAGACTAGAAAAACCTATGTGTAAGAGCATACTATCTGATTGGTTACAGAATGAAAAGTGGAAATTATCAGTGATAGACTGGTTTACATGGCAAGAATTAATGGCAAAATTCTTACTTTAAAGTACACAGAAGCTTTTAGATCTCTCATTGCATTTGAATTCAGAGTGATTAGAGAGTAGAGGAGCCCTAGCATTTGATATCAAAGGATTGGATATTGATTCACCAGTTATTAGTAGTGCATTTGATCAGTTGTGGAATCCCTAATTCTTTGCGTCGATTCAGAAGTCTTAGAAATCATTTGGAAAGTGATATACAAGTAATGGCTACTCCCATTGTATTTGATGTGGTGGAGAAGAAAAGATATGTGTTTAAGAGGCATATATTCAAGTCCACATTAGATGACCTGGAAGGTACATTCTCCCACACTCCCATGGGTGTTATGCATGTGGAAGATATTAGGGCATACATATATTGCAAGAAGGAACTAGTAGGTTTGGATATAATAAGAGAACACATAGAAACAATGATGAAACTTGACAAAACCTTCAAGGATGAGTATGTGCAGTTGGATAATCATCCTATAGTGGAATATGCTACAACATATAAGTTCTATGAGTTGGATTGGATCAAGATCCTACTCAGCAGGATCCATGATCACCTATTTTGGATAAGTGAAGTACCAGTGAGGATAACATGAGATTTAATTTATGAGATGATAGGTCTCTCAAAGATAGGCGTCATTCTTCCAGTGGGAAAGGACACTAGAAAAATTGTAGAACAGGCTTGCAAATCAAGAAGTGATAGGCACATAATGACAATAGAGCCTATAGAGGAGAAAGACATCAAATTAATGTCCATGATACTGGGATACAGGTTCTAGCACACCAATAGAGTAAATAGTGTGTCAGTGGCCACCATTCTAGCAGTAATAAGATTGGTAAGAGAGAATGGAGAGTTTAATCTGTGTGAGATCTTGCACGCACAACTAATAGACAACATAAGAGCCATCAAACATGACAAGACCAAGATATTTAGGTTTGGGTCCCTAATAATCTATATGTACTTCCATATTGTTAGAATGGTGTCTGATTTGTATCTAGACAAATCTATTCCCACAATGCCACACATATCTCTCAAGGCATGTACTGAAAGTACATTGAAGGATTACATGACACTAGAATTGAAGACATTTAGAGCCAAAATGCAGATGAGATATAGAATTCCAGAGAAGATAGTGGAAAAATACAAGGATAGTATTTGTTTCATGGTAGAGATTGATACAACATGCATGGAAGTTGTTCAACCAAGAACAAAGTGGATTCATCCACTGGGATATGAAGTTGAAGAGCCTATTCTAGAGGCTTATGCTTAAGTTCTATTGTCAGCACCTAAGGACCCCAATGAACCTAGACGGGGGACTTATGAAGAGAAAACAAGAGAAGTGGACGTAGTATTGAACAACGTAGCAACAAAAAGAAAAGTTACCAAGGTTACTTCAAAGACCTTGAGAATTCATGGAATATCTCAAGAAGACCTAGACAAAGCAAGGCAAGAGAAGATTGATTTGGAAATAGATAGCGCAACTACAAAAAAGATAGAATTTGATGATCCAAAGATGAAGAAGGTGAAAATTAAGAAATCTAATGATCCAAAGGGTAAAATAGATAATACCCCTTCTGCGCCCAAGGTAACTATTAACCTTACTGCTCCTCCTAAGTATAACGCAATGCCTAAGAGGAAGAAAGAGATTAGCACCAATCATCCATCCTTGTGAGTAACAAGGAATAGGAAGAACACTCAAGCACCTCTAGAAGTAAGCTTCAAACCTAGTCTTAGTGTGTTAAGTGCAAGGATCATTGATGAAGGTAGGATAGATCAAGTAGGGCAGTTCTATGAGAAGTATAGTGAAATTGACAAATCAAATATCCATGGAATGATTGTCAAACATATGTTAAAGTTCAAAAATATAGTCCTAGAACTGAAAACTATGATTCTAGATAATGTGTGAAACATCTTGGAGTTCCTAAAAAGACAAGCCATTGAAGAGGATCTAAGGATTAGAGAAAAGAATCTAGATGACAGCTTACTAGTATGTTCTCTAGAGGAGAAAAAGTTGTTGTTAGATCTGGTGAAGCCGCATCTCAGAACCAAGTCAAAGACTTTGCATATAATGGACAAGAACTATGAATTGGTGGCTAAGGAAACATAGGAAGCATTTGAGAAGGTCTTCATGAATAGGCACATGTACCCATCCACTATGCCTACAACTCAAGTGCCCACAAACGAAGTCAAGGTGGAAAATCCCACTAATGTACCTATGATAGGTCCCTAGGACTCAGCGCCTATAGTTGAAACAAAAATAGAGGTAGATAAGTCTACACCCATGTCAGAGACACTCAAGGATGATTCAATATTTATTGACAATGTAAAAGTTACTATGGTGGCCACAGACATGGATTTGAAAAAGTTTTAAGAAGCCTTTGTAAGCACTCGAGAGGCTAAGAACTTATGTGGTAACACTCCTCCTAATCAACAAGAAATATTGATTGAGGATATAACAGATGAAAAAGAAGACAATGTGATAGAAAAATAAATAGAGAAAGAGAAAGAAAAGATAGAAGAAGAAAAGGGAGAAGTAGAGGTAAAAGGAAGTGAAAAAATAGATAAGTCATCTATTGAAATACTAATCAAAGTAAAGAAAGAAGTAGAGGACAACACTCCTATCACTCCACTACCCTCAGCAGCATTATTTTCAAGTTTTACACCTGACACAACTAGTTTAGATTCATGGGGAGAAGAAGACCAGATCAAAATTAGTGTCTTAGCTATGGAGAAGGCCAAGGAGAAACAAGTAATGAGGAATCCCCTCTTTTTAGAATCAGTAAATATCCTGAACAACCTATTACCGGCAGATAAGAAAGTGTCCAAGGTACACTTTGTTGATGATGTAAGTGCAAATCTTTCATAGTTCAAGAGTAATTTCTCTAAATTGGAAGAATCAGCATCATTAGTTGTAGAGGAGAAGTATATGTAGAAAAGGCTAAATGAGTTGGTCAGTAACTTCTCACTAGACCTTAGTTCACTCAAAGTTGGACAAGCAACTTTGAAAGAGTTTGCAGCAAAAGGAAGGAAGATTGTTGCTGATTGTATGAATCAATATAAGTTAACAGCTGATCACTATAAGAAGATTCAAGAAGTAGAGGCCATGATAGAACAAGTGAGGAAATCAGTAGAAGATCCCTCTACTGATATAAACATGTTCCAAAATGTATATTAGGGAGAACTTGAAAAAATTGAGAAGGCAGAAAAGGAGAAGTCAAAGATAAGGGCTAAGCAGACTCAGCTTAGAAATGCGCTTGCACCCTCCCTAGATGTGTTGAATCAGAATATAAAGGAGATCGATGCCACCATGGTGATATATGATCAAGTTCCTTGTTCAGACTTGGAGAAGATGGAGAAACTTCAGTATGCCTTATGCGCCCATCTCCAAACAATCAATGCATTGATTGAATTTTGGAAGTAAGAGATCCACAATTTATAGATTGCATGCCCTGATGTACTTTTAGTGTAAGTACTTATAAGGATTTAGTTTTGTAACACCTTTTTCATTAATGTCAAAGGGGGAGTATGTATAGAATATGGAGCTATAGCTATGTAAAGAAAATGTATACTAAGAAGATATAAGGGAGATATAAGATAGAATATGATTAAGTGTTTTTTGTATTGAGGAATAGTTAGTCACTTTGCCATATTCCTTTGTTTCCATCAATGAAAAAGGGGGAGATTGTTGGAAAGTTGACTATACTTGTGTATATGACTTGATATAGTGTTTTTATTATGGAAAAAAAGTCATATGATGTTTTGGAGTTAGCACTTATGATAAGAAGATCAGAAATTGGCTAAGTGTTGAAGACTGGAAAGTATATAGAGAACCTGAAGGTCAGAGTGTCAGCGCATGTGCATATGATAGAATTATGGTATGTGCCCTAGAAGTTAAGTTGATAAGATCATATTCATGCTACATCTAGGAGAGCATGATCAGAAGATTCAGTATGAGGAAGATACAAAGAGTTCAAGTTACACAGCCAATGAATGACAAAACAGAACAGAGTATGCAGCCAACTAGTAGTATTTGGTTTTGTGGTTATAATATTGTTTTGTAAAGGCTATGGGCATATTGTAATTAAGTCATAGAAACATAATTATGTTTTTTTGTAAACGTGCTTGAGCCAATTCAATTGGAAGCGTTGCATGTAATGGGTTAAAGGGCTGATCTAGTTAATTGTTTTGTATGCACATATAAATATTAGATGCGCCATTGTAATTTGGTATGAGAGTTGTTATAGAGTTGAGATAAGCAGAGCAAAAGTGTGCAAAGAATTGATAAGATGTATTAGATCTTTGCAAGAGGTCAAAGCATTAGTGCATCAAAGGAACTGATTAGACAAGCAGTGTCACAGTGACAGTTCATCTAGTAGATATAGTGTATATCTAAGATCAGAAGGTTGTAGCTTTCACCACTTGAGCAGTGAGATCTAGGATAGTATGTCCACACCCTTAACAGGGTTATTGTAAAAGACTCCTAACAAGGTCTGACCCTTGACAAGGTCACTGTACTAAATACATTTTAAAGTAACTCCTAACAGGGTTAAGGATCTTCTAACAAGGATCATAAAACACTAGTACAAAATATTTGTGGGTGTCAATTCCTACATGGGTTTTTACCTATTTGGGTTTCCCCATAACCATATTGTTGTTATGTATTGCATTCTTCTATCTTGTTTGTGTTAATGCTCATTTCAGTGCTTAAGCATTCAAGTTAAAGTTAAAGAGCTAAGAAAAAAGATTTATTACAGTGAACACTGATTCACCCCCCCTCCCCCCCCCCCCCTCTCAGTGTTCCCATTCCTAACAAGAAGGTTGTGATTTGACTTGCAAAAAGTATAGAGATTTTTACTGTGTGCTAAAAAGTTGACACACTTTCGTGAGTCATTAAATCTAAGATTTCTCAAGAATGAGGTCTCAAATGGCAACTCATATCTCTCTATTCATGGAGTGCAAGGGTTTGTAATGGAGGCCATTAGATTAGACCTAATTTATGCCCATGCAAGTACACCATAAAATGAGAGATTCAAAGAGGAAAAGAAAGAATGATAGTCTCCATGATCATCAAGGATGCATGCAAATGAAAATGGAAGTTATTCTATATGATAACAATGCATGAAAGAAAACTAATATATGAAAAGAAATGCTTATGCAAGATAATTCCATGAAAGGAAATATGAGTCTAATCTAATATGAAAGTCCAAGATTAATCTAAATGGATTGCCATGCGGCATGAGAGAAGAAGAAAAGAAAAAAGAAGTTGCAATATCCAAGCTCAAGTGCTCAAGTTCTTCTCTAAAATCACTATCCAAACCTACAGCATAACAATACAAAAATCTTCTATATCCTAAATGAGAAGGAGATGGCTCCTTACAAAGGATTTTGGATGGTTAAGATTAAGAGGAAAAAAGAAATGAGCAATGGTGGAGATTAAATCTTGGTTGATCCATGTGCTCAAGATTCTCAAGAGGCAAAATCAATGGACATGGTTAAGAGGCAAAAATATGTGTGGAAGAGATTAAGACGCAAAAGGAGATTCCACTCATCTTGGAAAGTGTGCATTCAATGTGTAGACAAAAAGACTTTTTTTTTTTCTTTTTAGTTTATTATTTATTTATTATTTTTAGCAAAGTGGTTTCCATTATTTAATTAGAAGATTTTTTTATTTATTTAAAAGAGATTTGTTCTTTTAATTAAATGTGGCTTAGGATAAAGTGATTTTATTATTTAATTAAAAAAAATTTTATTTAATTAAAAGGGAGCATGTTTTCTTAATTAAATAAAACTTGGGATAAAATGATCAAACCTTAGGAAATATTAAAATAATTGAATTAATTATGATTTGATCAAGTAAAATGATTTGAATTGAAAATATTGCAAAGCATTGATTCATGAAATTGATAAATTGATGAATGGGGGCCCAAAGTCTAGGCGACCATTTTAGGGTGCATACATTTTCCCCTCTTTGGGTAATGTGCGATCTTCATGGGAACACATGTAGTCAAAGAATGAAGTTGAAATGTGAGATCAATTTGGGATCAGAAAACAACCTAGACGTGTGATCGACAAATAGGAACACATTAGGATAAAGATAAGCTGATTAAAAAAAGACAAGGCCAACACCCCTGTAAATAGGTAATTGTTAAGTCTCAAGCAAGGTTTAATTGATAGGTTTGATAAAGCTGAATCAAGGATTTAAGTTTGATAGGTACTGCCCCCTCATGATCGAAACTGAAATGAGATAGAGGAGAAATAGTAAATTGATAAATTTGATCAAATCAAACTAAAGATAAGGTTCTTGATGTAAGATGAAAGATATAAGGATCACAGAACCAAGGTAGATCATCAAGCATGAAATATTATGCCCCAAAGTTGAATTAGAAGAAAAGAAGTGGGGTGAAAGTGAATGGGAGATAGAAATTTGGAAGAGGTGGAAAGAAATGGAGAGAAGAAAGAGAATTTACCTCAAGAAAGGAATGCCTCAAAATCAATCAACTATGTAAGATAGAAAATTTTGATTGAGATCAAAAAATAAGATAAGGAAATGAAGATCAAAACGTGACCATAGTTGATTAAAAGTACAAAAGAAAGATGAAGGAAAACCCTCTCAAACTCATAATGCAGCCTAAAAATGGAAATTAACATGAAGTCTAACAATGCAAGCTACATGAAAATGCAAAGGTGTACTTGTAATAGAGCAACTGTAACATAGGATTTTTTGTTCATCATTCATTAGAGAATGTTAAGGAACTTATTTTCATCATTGGGCCATTATTAACGGACATTAAAAAATCATACAATCAGCACTAGTCACATGGACAACTATGAAGATATTAATGTGATTTATATTAGATTGGAATGTGGAAAGATCCGAACATAAGCATCAAAGACATAAAGTTCAAGATGACTTTAATGTTAGATTACCCAATTTAATTTAGCAAAACCACTCTTGCATCAAGGCACGGATGCTAGGATGACCATAAGAACGGTTGTGCAAAATAGTCAAGGATGATGCCTCAAATCTTCTAAGTATTTCAAGGGAACAACAAGAGACACTCAAGAGGTTCAAGACCACACCCACAAGTAGAAAGCAAATAAAAATATGCCCCATGCCCCAAGTCCTCTAGCTATGCATCCCGGAGAGACTTATTAGACAAGGACATGCAATGAAAATTAATAACAGTTAGCACACAAAGAAAAGATCATGACAGAGCTCAAGCATTAAGTGTTGCGTTTAAAAATTTAAGTGTGTTAACTGATACTGAGTTCTATGGATAAGGATTGAATGCTTTCAAGAAGGTAATATCACATGACAAAACTGGGTAAGACCAAACCGAGAAGTGTTGAAAAACACAGTTGGGGTGGTGTTGAAAAATACTGTTTGCGAGGTGTCCTAAAGACTAATGCATCCAAGAGACCAAAGCTAACACAGTTATGCCCCCTAGACAAAGACAAAGACCAATTCCAAACCAATGCAACAAGGACAAGGCATGATGGAGAAAGGCTAAGTGTTAAGGACGAGTGCTAAGAAATAGGGGTGTAAAAGCCTCAAGTAGCGCCTGTTTCCAGGTTTTCACCACTTGGATTTTTATTGCAATTTTTTTTTATTTTTATTTTTTCATGACTTTTCATAATTTTTTTGTATTTTTGCTACCAAGGCGCTTGTTTCCAAATTTTCACCAAGGCACTTTTTCTATTTTTTTTTTATTTTTTTATTTTTTTATTTTTTTAGAAGAAGGCAAGCTTTTTAGATGATGCTCCTTGAAAGGATAAACCATGATATGCCAAAGATTCAAAATGATATGCTCAAAGATGCTAATAGGGAAAGGAAGATGGAAGAGAAAAATGGAGGATAAGGTTTTATGTAAAGCGAGTGAGGTTGGAAGATAGGACGAATAGACAAATGAAAAAAAAGGATAGCAGGTAGAAGGATAATGAATGGAAGGATTGTGAAAGGGTAGATGGAAAGGAAGGAAAGATCAACATCAACACACACCTTAAAGGGTGGTGAGAGGATGGAGGTAACGTGAATGAAGGAATATGGTGAATGGATAGCAGAGGTTGCGGTTTAGGTGCATGGAATGGAAGAATGTTTTTGGAAGAAGATGAAGTGGAAGCCTTTGGAAGCTTGAATGTCAACTTTACTTGTTTCTCAATATCAGACTCTTTCAAAAGAGACTTTGGAATCCATATAGCCGTAGGATTTTCATTTCTTTTTGATGATTTAGAGAGAATATCTTCAATGATGGATTTTGGAACCCATAGTTGTCTTGTAGTTTTCTTCTTAGATATCTCTTCTGACTTTATGCCTCCATGTCAATTAGAGGAGACATGGTGATCTTCTTTTTTTGATGGATTCTTATATTGCTTCTTTTTCTTGTATTGAACATTCAAGTTACTTCCAAAAGACTTGGGACTTGTGGAATAAGAAGGAGGATATGACTGGTTTAGATGGGTGAGTGGATGAAAAAGATTCAAGGGTATGCTTCTATGTTTATCTTGAGTAAAGATAGGAGATGGAGGGATGTAAGGACCCAAGATGGATGATGAATTAGGAGATTTAGGAGGGGAAAGTGAAGGTAAATAAGGGCCCAAGATGGAAGGAAGATGTGAAGCCCTTAGTATTGGTGGAAGAGGTCCAAGGATGGACATGGAAGATACAAAAGGATAATCAATAAGTTCATCAACATCTATATGAAAACCGAAGACATCAGCATCTTTAGAGTGAGCATTAGGATTTGTAATAGGATCATGAACATCTTGAATAGGAGAAACTTCTTTGATAGGATTGTTCGGAGCTTGAAAAGACTTAGGAAGAGTAGAAAGTGGAAGCGACCATAGAGTGGTAGAACAAGAAGATGGAAGACTTTGATCTTGACAAGGAGCTTTGGATAGCATAAGCATATAATTTTTCTCTTGATTTTCAATAGGCTTAACATTGGAAGTAACAACACTATTTTTAATAACCTTAATGGAAGTATCATCTTTGGAAAGCACAAGTGTAGTAAGGTTATTTTGATTATCAATAAGCTCAATGGTGTAAGTAGTAGCTTGATCTTGCTTAGGAGAAGACTTAAGACATGGTGGAATGAATGAGAAAGGGCATGTAGGATCAAAAGAACCATGAAACGGATAAGAGACATCATGAAAATGATTGGATGACATGGAGGGTTCTTGATCTTGATCTTTCTTTATATTCTTTTATTTATCATTTTTAGAGTCCTCTTGACATGGAGCAACTTCTAAGGACAAGGAAGCATGTTGTAATTGTATGGAAGACTTTGGAAGAGATCATGAAGGACTAGCTAAAGTAGGCATTATAGCGTATAAAGGCTTAGGCTCTTTAGGTTTAGCATTATTGAAAGTATTTGCAGCCAAGTGAAGGTTATCTTTACTTTCTTTAAGAGGTAGCCCTTGAGGACAACTATAGGGAACCACATGAAAAGTATTAGGACCTTTGTTGGATGAAGGATTTGTGAAAGATTTTAAAGACTTGGAAGCTTTAGGAAATGTATGGGTATTGGAGGAAGTAGGGGATGGAAGGGAACCATCACAAGACAAAGGTCCATCATTAACATAATCTTGCTCGAGACTGTAATCTTTATTTTCAGCATGAGAGTTCTTAGAGGAGAGATTCTTATAATATTTATGTTTATAATTAGCACGGAAAGCTTTCTCTAGGTATTGTTCACAAAAATCATCAAAGTCTTTCAAAATCTAAATCATATGGATCACCATCACGATCTATCCAATGTGATGACCTATTTCCAATAAGGATGAGCACATGACTAGGATGACTCTTAGGAATAGGTGTCATAGGTATCACTACACTGTCCATCATCATAGTCATCAAAGATGGGCGTGTCACTCTTCGTGGAAGAGGTATCACAAGGATTGTCACATAGCTCATTATGGTATGTCTTTTTAAGAGAAGTAAGACTCTTGGGAGAAGTAGAAGAGGAAGGAGATCATGAAGAAGAGGAAAGTGAAGACCTAGTGGAGGAAGAAGACTTGGATAATGAGGAATGTGAATAATGTCTAGAAGAGTCATGGTAAGACTTGGAAGATGAGGAAGAATGAGAAGACTTAGAAGGTGAAAAATGTTTGGAAGAAGGAGATCATGACAGGATCACGTGTATGATCCTAGCAAAGGTGTCTGATTCAATCAATTTTTCTTTTATTTTTTTCATAAATTTATTACCCATGCAATATCTAGAAGGACTATTGGAGGAATAAAACTCTTTGAATTGAGCAATGAGTTTGAGATCATCTATTTTCAAGAGAGGTTCCATAACAAGATAGTTGAAATTCATGGTTCTAGAAGAGGAGGAATCAAGCATGGAAGTGACAGAAGAGATGAATAGAAGAAGGTAGACTAGATAATAAGAAGACAAGAATCAAGAAGATGTGAAGAGTTTAGGAAGAAGAGGAAGAAGTGTGAAGGAAGAAGAGAAAGGATGGAAATGGGAGACTAGGAAGACATGGGAGATGTGGAAGAAAAAAGACCAAGAGTCATTTTGTGCAAATTGATACCATTTAAGTTCATTTGGATGTTGAGCAACATGTCATAGCACTTTTGGGGAGATCTTTGAAATTTTTATCACTCGGGAACTCAGATTTGTTTGTTTAATGTGACCAACTAGATGCATTAATAAATTTTTATCACTAATCAGACACACAAGACAACAATCAAGGAGTTCAAGCAAAAAATTGTCTTCAAACAATGAGCAAGGGACAAAGCAACCTTGCGCATGAACAAGAATAGTGACGTAGTATTCTACTCCCTAAAAGATGCTATTTGTGTATGTTCTCAAAATGTTTTTCAGTCACGCACATAGTCCTAGAAATAAAAATTTGGTTGCACTATGGTTCTTAGTAATGGTTTGACTTTACAACTTTTGCAATCTCAAGAGAGCGAACTCCAATCTAGGCACACCAAGGTTTTGACACATTCTAAAAATTTAATCAATTAGAGATACTGAGGAGATTTGATAGCCTAATGAGAAACCACACCCGTGGAGATTTGTTCCACAAAGGATATTTATACAGAGGTTGTTGCTACCAAGACAAAAATGGCTATTACCGCTTGAGGTTCCATCCATGTGGTTTACCCAATAAAGAGAGTGTCCACTATGGTTAACCCTCTCTAACAAGGTGACTCACAAAAAGGACCACATGGGGACTTGGTTTAGATTCAAGGATCTGAGTTTCTGGTACTACCCAAAAAGGGAGTAGAGCATAATCCTCTAGCCTCTTCACTTCACCCAAACATAGCAAGCAAGTTCATTGACATGCTAAGATTGAAACCACCTCACCAAGGTTCATAATGTCAACAATAATGTCTACCAAGCTCTCTAAGTGGGACCAAGAGAGAACGTACCGATCAATGTTGAGGACTAAACCAAGTAAGACCGTGAGATAGTAACAATATCCTCCCTACCTACAAGGGGTTCTATCATCAAGAAGAGCTTTGCAAGAAGCCCACTCTCTCAAGAATGCCACAAATAGTGTTCATAGGGCCTATTTACTATGTGAAACATATATGCAAGAAAATGAATCTATGTTCTTTTTAGAGAACGAAATTGAAGTGTGATCTATGAAAGCAATAAACATTCAAGCTAGACACATGAAAGATTCATTTTATATTCCAAAGTCCAAATATTATAGAGTTTCAACACAATACCTCAAATCCAAAGCAACACACCTTGCTGCTTCAAAAAATAGAATCAAGGAAATAAACATAGCAACCATTAAGTGTCAGAAAATAGCGAGCAAAACTAGAAAATCTAGAAATTTAGGTCTCTTCTATCAGAATGTCATGTGAGATAGTACACATTACTGCATGAGAAAGTACATAGACCCGCATGAGAAAGTACATAGGCCCATGTGAGAAAGTACATGCAAGAAAGTACACAAGGCCACGTGAGGAAGTGCACAGGCCCGCATGAGAAAATGCCTTTGTCATGCTCAGAAATGCTAATACCAGCAAAACTTGACATGATACTATGAGAAACTTCATGTGAGGATCCATAAAAAAGATGCATGGAAGTATGAATAGTGCACGAAAATCATCAAAAAAATAAAATAAAATAATATGAGGCAAGAAATGCAATTTTCTGCCCCACGATGGGTGCCAAAAATGTGTGCTAAAATGTTGACACACTTCTATGAGTCATTTAATCTAAGATTGCTCAAGAATGAGGTCTCAAATGGTGACTCATAGCTCTCTATTTATGGACTACAAGGGTTTGTAATGGAGGCCATCAGATTAGACCTAATTTGTGCCCATGCAAGTACACCATAAAATGAGAGATTCAAAGAGGAAAAACAAGAATGCTAGTCTCCATGATCATCAAGTATGCATGCAAATGAAAATAGAAGCTATTCTATATGATAAAAATGCATGAAAGAAAATTAATATATGAAAAGAATTTCTTGTGCAAGATTATTCTATGAAAAGAAATATGAGTCTAATCTAGTATGCAAGTGCAAGATTAATCTAAATGGATTGCCATGCGGCATGAGAGAAGAAGACAAGAAAAGAGAAGTTGAAATATCCAAGCTCAAGTGCTCAAGTTCTTCTCCAAAATCACTCTCCAAACCTGCAGCATAACAATACAAAAATCTTATATATCCTAAATGAGAAGGAGAGGGCTCCTTATAAAGGATTTTGGACGGTTAAGATTAAGAGGCAAAAAGAAATGAGCAATATTGGAGATTAAATCTTGGTTGATCCATGTGCTCAAGATTCTCAAGAGGAAAAATCAATGGACATGGTTAAGAGGCAAAAAGATGTGTGGAAGAGATTAAGAGGCAAAAGGAGATTCCACTCATCTTGGAAAGTGTGCATTCAATGTGTAGACAAAAAGTCTTTTTCTTTTTTATTTTTATTTTATTATTTATTTATTATTTTTAGCAAAGTGGTTTCCATTATTTAATTAAAAGATTTTTTTTATTTAATTAAAAGGGAGCATGTTCTCTTAATTAAATAAAACTTGAGATAAAATGATCAAACCTTAGGAAATATTAAAATAATTGAATTAATTATGATTTGATCAAGGAAATTGATTTGAATTGAAAATATTGCAAAGCGTTGATTCAGGAAATTGATAAATTGATGAATGGGGGCCCAAAGTCTAGGCAACCATTTTAGGGTGCATACACTCACAAGGTTGTCGGTTTGGTGTTTATTGCAGAGGATTTTTGAAAATATTTGGAGATACCTCTGAGAAGATTGGACCCTAGTTTGATCAAAGATCTCTATGATGCAGTGGAAGAAAGGATAATAGAAAAATTGAGAGTAGATGTCAGATCTAAGATGGAGGCAATGAAAAATGAAATGGTCATCGAGATCATGAGGGCTATAGCTAGTTTCCCAAGGAACCTTGGAACAAACGATGGCTATGAAGAAGTTATTGAATACTTTGAGGCTATGGGATCTAGTGGAGATGATAGAGCTGATCAGGTGGAGAGATCTAGTGAAGACAAAAATGATTGATTACAGAGATCTAGAGCTTGGTTGAGTACATATTAACAAATGGAGGTTTCTAATTTCTCAAGTACATTGAAACCCTAGGACCTGATTGATTGGATCGGTGAATTGGAAGATTACTTTGATATAGAAGATTCTCTTAGAGTGAGGTTAGCACAAACTAAGTTGAAGGGATATGCTACTTTATGGCGGAAAGAACTAAAAAGAGATAGAGATGAAGAAGGTGAGATGAAGATTAGTCAATGGAGGTTGATGGTGACAAAATTAAAGGCTAAGTTCATTCATGGCAACTACAAACTTGAGTTATTCAAGATGTTGCAGAATCTGAAATAGAAGGAGATGACTATGGAAGACTATACCAAGGAGTTTTGCAAACTTACTATTTGGTCTGGACACATAAAAATTTCTAAGGAAAAGGTGGAAAGGTATGTTAATGGTTTGAAATTCAATATCTAAGATGAGATTGGTATGTTGACGATTATTTCAGTAGAGGATGCTTACTAGTATGCCTTGAAGGCAGAAGATAAGATGAAGAGAAGACATTGTGATAATTCTCAAGGGAAGGAGAAGAAAGAATAGTTAGTAAAGGAAAAACCAAGAGCTGAGGATGGACCAAATGTTGTTAAACCGAGGAGAAGAATAGGTAGAATTGGATTCAAAGGTACTTGTTATAACTATGGAGAAGGACATCAGTCATTTGAATGTTCCCATGCAGATAAGGTCAGTAATAGCAGGAATGCTATGGTGAATGAAAATGAACCTGAGGTGGAGGGAGAAAACTTGTTGGTTCAAAGAACATTTCTTAGTACTAAGGTGGAACCTTGTCAGAGGAGTAATTTGTTCAGAACTCATTGCAAGTCAAGAGGTAAAATTTTTAATATGATTGTGGATAGTGGTAGTATTGAGAACCTTATTGCTGAGGAGATGGTTTAGAAACTTGGTTTGAAGAGGGTGAGACATCCTTATCCTTATAATATTAGTTGAGTACAAGATGAACATTCTTTGGAGGTAAGGGAGCAGTGTTTTGTTGATTTTCAGATTGGACAATATGTTGATCAGGTGTTATGTGATATTGTGGACATGATTTCTTGTCACATATTGCTTGGTAGACCTTGCTAGTATGATTGTAAGGATGTACATGATTATGTCAAGAATGTATTTACTATTAAGAAGTATGGAAGGAAGTTTTCCTTGATGCCTTTGCAGGATACATCACTTGGTAAAAGGAACTTGAGTTTATGTAGGAAGACCGAGTTGAAGGATTCTGAAAGGATTGGTGATCAACATGGAAGATAGACTTGTAGCATACCTAGAAAGGATATGAAAAGGAAAAGAAAACATAAGTGGAACTGACAAAATAGTGTATCAATTAAGGACATGTACATCAAGAACTAGTTCAAGATTTATGTGTTGAATCCTGAAAGATGTTCATTGAGTTGCTGAGAACAAATTTTTTGCACTTGGGGTGTCTGATGTAGGAGTATCTTGGGGTAGTTGCTAATCCTATATCAACCAAAAACATGTTTGTGTTTGGTTTTGGATTTTTGTTGGATCTCAGTTGGATACTTGAGATTCTTGGTCTCTTTGTGTTAGTTCTCATTTAGAAGTTGTTTTGCTTCACTGATGGATCTCAATGGTTAGTTGTCACTTTGGTGGTGGTTCTTAGTTGGGATTCTACTTGGCTTCATCGATGGAATCGATGACTTGGTGTATTGGTTGCTCATTTGAGGAGTTTAGTGCTCAGTGGTTACCAATTGGTCTCAGTGATATGTTACAGAATGGTGCTGGTGCTCGGTGCTCTTGTTGACCGACTTGCTTGTTTGGATGAATCAGCTTGACCGACTGGTGCATTTAATTTGGGTTATGCTCCTCAAGTTATGGATTGACCATTGTACGTGTGGGGATCGAAATATGGTGTGTTGCATTCTTCTATGTGAATTTGAAGGCCAACATAAAGAAATATATATTGTAAAGGCTATGTTGAGAGCTGACTGATGTTTTGTATTTTATTCTTGTTGTAAATTTGACTTGTGGTTCAGTAGCATATAAGGAGGGTTTGGCTAGTGTTTAAGGAAGAAGTGGATATCATAGTGGAGGTGATAGCAAAGGATAATCTGGATATGAAAGCATAATTCAGTCAGTTATTCTAAGTAGTAGAACTAGTATTGTTTTGGTAACAAGGAGATTTCTTGGAGGCTTGCGAGCTCAAGTTTAGATCTGCCTTTGTGTTCCAAACAATTGTTGTTTTTGTTACAGATCTGGGCTAGCTAGGGAGAGTTAGATCATTTTTTATCTTCTTGTATTTTTTGATGTAATTGTCCATAATCAGGAAGGCCTTACAACCTAACATGTTTCTTGTAAGCTCAGTTATTGATGAATAAAAGTTAATTTTTTATCAAATATTGTTGTGTATTGTGAATTTCTATTGTGTGGATTTGTTGGTTGCATGATTGGACATCTCCTATGGGGATTCTCTGACCATGACTGTATCAACCTACAATTATTGTAGTCAATGAGACATTAGTTAAGTAGCTCACATGCCTTGTCTATGTTTCCACATTTGGCATACATATCTACTAGGGCACTTGCAACTACAACATCTAAGGAAAAAAAAATTCATTTATGCTTTGATGGATGTCTATACTCTATCCTAAAGATCCCATTTTGGCACAAGATGAGAGAATAGTGATGAAAATTTAAAAGATAGGTGTTTCCAAAGATTCCATTTTGTGTGTTTCTTGAAATCATCATATTCCACAAGACTGCAATGTTTTGAATCATTGCTGACTCTAATCCATTGCAGAGTAGAATTCTCTTGTACATAATAGTTGTTATTGCATAGGAAATTGGAGGTGATAGTGTAGAAATTCAAATATCCCCATTGATAAACCACCTCGATGCAATAGACTATTTACATTAGCCTCTACATATACCCTTGCCATATCCTTGCATGCTACCCATCTACATGCCATGTTTCTTATTCAACTAAATGCCATATTTTTTATCAAGAATGTTATCAAGTACAAGTAATACCAATGTGATGGTAGTATAAAATTTTGAAGCCATGCAATTTTGAATCTCCATGGTTAGGTCATATCTCTTTACCTTTGATATGCCCAATATTTTTTTCAAATTTGTAAATAAAAAAATATTTAAAATATTAGGAAAACATGACATACCAACTAGAAAAGTAGAAGAAATTATATTTGAATATGTTGAAAGGATAATTTTTTTGAATTTAAGTGATTATATCAACTCCTACATGGATTTCAAGACAAATTATTGAAAGACTACACTCCCTCTCTCTCCCTCCGTCCCCCTCTCCCCTTACCATGCCCAACCTATCAGTCTCTCTCCCTTTCTCATGCACTCCCTCTTTCACTCTCCCCCTCTTCCCTCCACACTCTCCCTCCCTCACTCCCTCTCGCACTATACCACATCCCCCTCCCCCTCTCCCACCTCCCACTCCCCTCCCCCTCCCCCTCCCAATCCACCTCACACTCCCACTCCACCTCCACACCTACAGTCTCCAAAAAAGTGCATTATTTTAAGCATCATACTCCATGGAACCTAGCTACAGATCTCTCAATACTTTGTTTAGCCTCTTAAGGAGCCACCCTTAGGCAATGATTAGAGACCAGAGACCTCACTGATAAGCATTCAATATAGGAGGTAATATTGAAAGCTGATATGCAGGAAATAAACTTTAATACTAAGGAGTAATAGACTAGATGTGAATTTGATCTTGTGAATTTGATCTTGTATAGCACTTGCCTTATCAATTAAGGAAGTAAAACTATTGTAGATGTTACCAGAAGGCTTGGATTTCATTAAAGGGGAGCATGGTGCAGAAGAAGAAAATAGAGAATATGTTTTATCATTATGACCATGATTGCCTGAACCAGAATGAGATTTTGAAACAGTCTTTTTGGTTGATGGAGGTGATTCCAGTGCAAATGAAAATAGTTCTTTGAAGTATGATAAATCTTTTTTCGATAGACTGCTAGCTGTTGGCATCCAGTATGCTCCTGGGGCTATTGCATTTTGAAAAGTCATAGTGGATCTCCTTAATGGCCATAGATTTATCTCTTTCTGATACACCCTATAACATTCAAATGCAAAAAATTTATGAGGATGCAAACATATCTGCTACTAAAATGGTTGCAAATTTATGAAGAACACTAATTCAAATATTTCATCCTGTTGCAAAAATTTAATACCTAATTACCACATTTTGTTTTGGTAATGGTTGAACAATATGTTGCTTCCATTCCTCTATTTAGATTGGAAGTGGAGAGGATTGTAAGAAAATGGGCACGGAATTGTATTTTCAAGGATAAAAATGCTTCATTTTATAGAGCCTATTTGAGGAAGAGGAAGATTAAATTGAAGATGACAAGATCAAATTCACATCTAGTCAAAACTCAAGTTTGCCAACTAAACTGCATTAATGCTGTTAGACAATTATTTTAGAGTGGGACGGTAGGTAATACTTTATGAGGCACTTTTACTGAAATAAGTTTATTCTATGGGAACTAATCCATGAAATTAATGAAGCTTCTAAAATAGAAAATGATTCTGGAGCATAATGATTCTAGAGCATAATGATTTTGGAGCATAATGATTCTCCCCTCAAGGTCAATCATTGTTTATGCAACATATTTCCTTTCAGAATCAACATCTCTTGTTTTTTTTATTTGTATACATATACACATACATCTACACTACATTTCCTTATGTAATACATACATCTGCACTACATTTCTTTATGTAATACATACATCTGCACTATATTTCTTTGTCTAATATATACACTAGGAAATGGTTTACCACCTAGATAATTTGACAAGAATATGTCTCTATGTAGTTTTCAGATCTTTTATCAAGTCATAAACTGATTTGAATTTACAACCTAGGGAGAAGTGCAACCACAGATACTAATTAGATTCAATTTGGTGACCAGTTTGATTTTCTTATGTCATCATTTTCTCAATACCTAGCTGCAAGCATTAATTAGGTCTATGTTTTTCTGATTGTAGATTTTGATTTGTAGAATTTTCATAGTTGGAAACTTATTATCAACTTTGGTATTTTCTATGATTTTATTTTTAAGTGGTGTGGGGTGAGCTTGGACCACAAAATTAATTATAAAAATAAACTATACATGTAATCCTTTTCAGCTTGGCAGATCTGGGTTGAAGTTATGGGTCACTGTTTAAGATGTGTGGGGTGAGCTTGGGGTCAATAGATTCTTAAGATTCTATAAACATAAGTTAGGCTTGGATGTATAGAGATTCTATCTATAGGGATAGAGAATGTTTGTGAACAGGGGCTGAAACACACCTCTTGTTACCAATCATAATGACTAGATGTTGGTGACCAGCCTAGCCATCCTCTGCACAACACAGCCCAGCCCATAAAATCCTCTCATTAGAGCTTGTAGATGATAAATGGAATGCTTAAATTGTATCATCCACAAATATACAGTCTTCATAACTAAAATATCTTTTATAAATTATGCAAGGGAATTTAAGTCTCCTAATCTAAGCATGTGATCATGGTAAACACAAAAGATGATACATTACCTAACTGTTGGAATGAGAAGAACCTAAGCCTAAAACATCTCCTAGTAGCACATATTACTTTGTAGAATTATACCTATATAATAAAAAACTTTTGCATGTTTTATTAATGTTTCAAAGATGAGCTCTTCACCCATGGAGGCAATTGAATATCCACTCTGCCTAGATTGCTAAACTCGGTCCATTAATGAAGGGTAGATCTAAATGTCTTATCAAATTCCCATTAAAAACAAGTCAATATAACAATGCAGATGACTTTGAGACATTGAGACATGAGTCAATTTCTATGAATGATTTCATGTTTAATAATTTTTAATCTGCACTGTGTCTCCAACCACCCAATATAAGATTACTAGGCTGATGACTTGCAGGAACAGGAACAGAGCATATTATATTATGGAATTTGTTAACAAGGACTGAAAATCATTTGCAGGAAACATAGATTATATCGTAGGGAGAAAGACTAATAGCCTTTGTACAAATCCATTAATTAATATGATGAAAATACTCTCCAACCCAATTATTTCTAATTTCTAATTTCACAATCTTCTAATTACTGTGACCTTCCTAGTGATTTATGATGGGCCTTGATGCAATAACATTATCATCACTTTAGTTACATACCACACTAATTTGACCCAAGATTTACAAAACAAAAGATCCAAAACAAAGAAAAATATTGTAGCAAGGCCAAATCTCATTTGCAAATAAAAGGAAGAAGAACAGTTAGTATACAAACACTGATTAGAAAATATAGTGTTGGTAAACTATTGTAATGATAACACACATAGTACAAGAAATTATATCTGCATGACGTATGAACTCAGGAGTTATACCCTAAGCTAAAGTTCCAAGGAAAAGTTCTAAGTGAGAGATAGAAAGATTTCTAATTACATATGCTAATAAATTGTAGCAATAGAGCATATATATTAACAAGGATTGAAAACATACCTCTTACTCCATGTTGGTGACCAACCTTCTGATCCTCTACACAACCCAGCCTATCCTCTTTCTTTCACATGATTAAGGAAATGCACCATCCATGCCATAAATATGTATACTCTTGTTAGCACAAGTGAAAAATTCCATGGTTGAGTCATATTTTCCAGGCCTCTGTAGTTATTTTTCCCATTTTCCTGACAAAACCCTAAGCAAATTTCAAAAATCTAGCTGTTTGCAGGAAAAACCCTAAGTGTGCCCTAGCCCTATTCTAATTTCATGTTTCTTTTTCAAGCCACTTAAAATTTCATTAAGGCATGTGCGTTAAATTTTATTACCCTAGTGGCCTTTATTTTCCTAAGTTTCCATGTGCCTAGCTTTAATTTTTCCTAAAGTCCAGCGGTAGTAATTTTTCCTATAGTTTACGACCTTATTCCTTTCCTAGGCCTAGCTTTCTGACACCATATCGATCCAACGATAGGCGTAAGATCTTATGGAGTGTGTCAGAGGTTTGTGAAGTTGCGTCAGCCATTGATTCTCTTTCATGACAAAGGCTTTTCAATATAATGGGTCCACATGCCAAGTGTGCTTAGTCAGCACTTTCTCTTTGGTCGATATATTAACAACTCAGAATGTTGTCAGTGGGGCTAATGATTTCAGAGGTTCAATGGTTCTGATAGTGGCAGAGCATTGACGGCCAGTGTATGATCTTAAGGGTTATTTATGACACATGAGGCTATAAGACCAGCCATTGATTCTTTTCTATGTCAAAGGTTTGTTAGAATAGGGGTGAGATTCTTCATCAACAGTGAGCGTATCATCACATAGAATCTTTTGAGGCTATGTGATCTTATGCCCATCATCTGATTTGATGCCGAAGGGTAGTGGGTCCTATGTTAGAGGTGACTAGGCAGAGATACCAAATAGTATGATGACATGTGGTAGTTTACAAGCGGGCCCAAGGTTACCAAATATTTTTGATGGTTCGGACAAGTTTTTGGCAGCACCAATAAATTCTTTTATGTTCTCTCATTCACAAAGTATTTGGCGAAGTTCTAAGTTTTCTTGCGAACTAGCAAAAAAAGGTTTTTGTGCATTCACCAAATATAACCAAGGGTTAAACATGAGACTTAGCAATTCAGCAAAATTCTTTTTTTGCTGAATTGTTTGACTTGACCATGGTTAAATAATATATTAAGCAACTTGAATTTTCCTGCAGTCACATGTTCGCCAAATGATAAAGGGGTTAAGGGTCAGCTGAGAATTGTGGGACCATTTTGCCAGGTGTTGCTGAGGTGTTTCAATTTGATTGGCCATGGATTTTAGGTATGCAAACACGTTAGTGGGCCCAAGAGTTTCTAAAGGGATACCAAGATGGAGAATCTAACGGTTGTTTGATGTTCACATAGAATCTTTTGAGGGTATGCGAACTTACGACAGCCGTTCGATTAGAACCTTATGAAGAGTGGGTCCAAATTGCTACGTGGGGCCTTTTTCTCACTGATGTGCTCTGTTTTCATGGTCAAGAGTTTTATGAGGTGGCAAAATGATTTTTAAAGGTTTTTTGTTCACTATTGTGAGATTCTACGAGCCGCCTGATCTACCGAGAATAAGATAAATTGACGGTCCTATTTTAAACTCTAGCCAGTTACTATTTTTATTTTGAATTCAAATTTCCTGTAGGGTTTTGCTAGGGTTTTTTGACATAGAAAGTTGTAAAAAAAAAGGAGGTGGCCATGAATTAAATTTTTCAGTACAGATTGTAGTTGGGGAAGGATATAGAAGACATAAATTACAGCTAGAATCTAATTTTGTTTCCTATGATGTCGAGCCAAATGAATTGCAGGATTGAATTGCAGAGAGGCATTCATTACAGGGTGGATAGTGAGATATAAAATCAAATTTGTTGAAACTAAGCTGAGAATAGCATTGAAAATATAAAGCAGTTGGCTCATCTAAAAAATATCTCATTTGTTTCACTGGTGTAGTTATTGTAAACCCTTTGGGGTTGTTGTAAAGGTTTTTTTAGGTTAATTTTTGTAACCCTAGAATGATCGGTTGCTTGTTGCATCTCTTGGTATAAAGGGATTTTTCATGATCATTCTGGGGGATTAGAGTTTAGGTGTCAAAAAAGATATAAATTTCTAAAACCCTATCTTTCAGTCAAGGATTGTAAATTTTGATATCATTTTATCAAACAATAGAGTAGAAGTATAGGTTGTTCTTATCTTACAAGCTTGTTATTGAGGATATTGTATGCACATGGTGAAAGGTTATACTTAATAAAAACTTCAAATCTTTTCTCTCCTTTGCTCTATTCTTTGAATCTTTAGATCTTTGCATAAGGTTTATATGAATGTATTGGTGCTTTGAGTTCCAACCTAGAGTTAGATTAAATATTGCTCAAAGTAGAATATGTGTTCTTGGAGTTTATTTGAAGGATTTTCATAAGCAGGAAAGAGTTGGGATATTTTGTATTTATGTCTAGAGACCAATTTCAGACACCATTGTATTCATCCTTTTCCTTAATATTTTTCCCAATGGATAAGGCACTGGCCTATATTCTCCTATCTTTGTGTTGAGAAGAGTGATTCAAACCTTGTAATCCCAAATCATTAAATCACTACCAGTCTTTACTTTTATTTACATTTATGTATTATCCTATCTAGTGATGGAGATTCAATGAACAATAGGTTGTTGTTTAGTACTTTCTCATTGTATTCATCTGTTGAAAGATCTAATAAAGTAATAAGGGGCAGAATTAGAACTATCAGTCAGAGTTAATACTATTGGATCAGGTGCACCCGCCTTGGTTTTGCAAAGCCAGAAGTAGAAGAGGGTAGTCTCATCCCTATAGTTGGTCTAGTTGCTTATAGATTGCCCATATTTGGAGCTAACCATTCCTTAACATCCATCATAAACATATTGGTATCTCATGGAGTGTAAAATCCTATCCAGGAACCAACAAATTGGCGACTCCATTAGGGAATAGAGAAATAGTATCAAGAGAAAATAGTGTAGGTTTCAAGTTGAGCTTGACTCCTGACCTACCTATTTCAATCATTTGATATCTCTATTGTTACAAATCAGCATAGATAATGCAGGTACAAGTTGAGCTTAGACTCTTGGCTGGCTTATCATTTATCTAGTGGTCTTCATTAAAGAGTATAACAATTAGTTTTAGTAAGATTTCAAATTATCTCACATATTGTGAGTGGTGACTTTGAGCATCCTTGTAACTAGTGATTTAATTAATATATAGTTATGAGTTTCAAAATCACAAGGTCTTGGAGGAAGGAACACCCCGAAGAAATCTTGCAGGGTGGGCTTCCTGCCACATCAAAAAGAACTCAGGTTAGGAAAGAAAAAAATGTTGATGATATGTTTCTAACCTAGAAGAAAAGGGGAAACCCAGGATGGGAAGGTCTTACTCCTCCTAGTCAGCAAGGAAATGCCTCAGAATACGAGGAGGTAGTTGATTTAGGCCTAAACTAGTATGAAGACTATTACTCCCCCACAGAAAGAGAGGGTGACAGACCATCCCAAAATAGAAGGATTTCAGGAAAATTTAGTAGGTCTAGAAGCAAAAGTAGGGGTGGATAGGATTTTTTTCCCCCTTTAACCCTTGATTCATCAATACCCCAAGGCCCCCATGAGTCTCAGGATCAACAAGAAGACCCTCAAGCACAGGAGGCTGAATCTGAAACAACCTTGCCTAATTTTGAGGAAATATTTGAGGAGGTATATGAATTGGAAAGAAGAATTCAAGAACAAGTAGCCTTAGGAAAAAGAGAGAAAATGAGAAGGAAGAAAGGTTCAGACATGCCATGATAAGAGCTGATCAATTAAGAAGGTAGTTGTTAGATTTAGAGGCTATAAATCATGTTTCCATTCTTGAACAAACAAAAGAACTGCCTGTTGTCCATAAGACATTTGAAACAAGAGTTCCCAAAGATAAAGGGAAACAAAAAGAAAAATGAATTTCAATTAAAGAACCTATAGCCCCTAAACTCCCTAAAGACCAGGCCTTAAGATTGGAAGCCAACCTTGAAAAGGCCAAAAGGGAACAGGAATTGCTAGCTAAGGAACTTGAAAAAGCAGAATTAGAAGCTGCAACATTAGAAATGAAAAAGAAAATTGATTTTCTTAAAAGGTCTATAGGACCTACAAATTTTACTAATTCTAACATGACACAATGAGCAAATGTCACAAATTCAGCAAATCAGACAACTGGTGTTCCCCCACATGGAGCTTTCAATGGTTCTGCCACCACCAATAATAATGCATCCACATCTCAGGGTGCTATTTTTCCTAATTCAGGGATTATACATGAAAGATGTAAACAATTGGTTTTTACTAGTATCCCTGGTTATCCTAACCCCATCCCTGAAGAAATCAGAAAGAAGCTTCCTAAATTCATAGGAAGCAATGTTGTAACTTGTGAAGAACATTTAAATAAATTTATTAATGTCATTGATGATTATAATATTGTGCCTGATGATGTTATCATGAAGCTATTTGTACAGTCCTTAACAGAGGACTCAAGGGATTGGTTTAGAGCCTTGCCACATGGTAGCATAGGTTCATGGAATCAGCTTAGGCATTATCTTAAGGAACAATATGGTGACAAAACTCATGAAGGTTTTATGCTGAATGAGTTCAATAACATAAAAAAGAATTTCAATGAAGATGTTATTGAATTTAATGTTAGATTTCAAAAGGCCATGCATAAATTGTTGCAGGTTATCAGATTGGATGACAGGGTGTGCCTTGTCACATATTTAAATGCTTTTGATTCTAAGATGGGCTACCTATTGAGAGATAAGAATCCAAGGAGTCTGGTTGGAGCTTATAAGTTAGCTGTGAACTTAGAGAGAAATCAGAGAATCTCAGGAAAGTTGGGAAGGAGAGAAGATAACAAGTCTCCTTTGTTAAATAGAAAGGATCTGGGAAAGCCTCAAGGTGTGAAACCTAAGGATGATGAAAACCTAAAGTAGATTCTGAAAGAAATCAGGGATCTGAAGCCTGGTGAAAAGAGAGGTAATAAAGTTGCAGGCGGGGACAAGCCCCCCTTTAATAATTTCAACAAATTGCGAAGAATGCAAAATTACCCTTACAATACTCAATGGAAAGATAGGAAGCCTTTTATTCCTAAGAAAAGAAATAGATGAAATGATAGGACCCCTGATCCAATGCAAAGAAATTCAATGAATGTGGTGGAGGAAGTCCCATGGTGTGTTTCCTATCGGTCACCACATGATCCTGATTATTGTGCCATATCCCAAAATGTCTCTCCTCAAGAAGAGCAGGAATGCAATGAGGAACAGCCTTATGATGACCAGGGATGTGGGATGTTCTCTTCTCATGTTTTGAGTGAGGTAGACTCTACAGAAGAGGATGAAAATCAGGATGCTTCACATTCCCAAACTAGAAATGAATCATATCATCAGCAAGTTTTTTTAAATGATGAAGATAGTGAGCCTGACAACATCCAATGTAATGTTCAAAAGAATGAACAAAAAAGTACTTTGAGAAGACCTTTTGATGATGAAATTGCTTTGATAACAGCCAATTTGGTTACTCATGCAAAGGCAAATTATAACTTAAGGAATAGAGTTGTTGGTGATTCAAATCCTAAGCCTGCTGGCATTTTTATCAAGAAGATAGACAAGGATGCTAATCCTATTGATAAAGTCAAGGTAAAGAAAGTTGCTAAGCCTAATATTGTTTATAAGGTAAAAACTAAGCCTTCTGCTGAGGTTGTACTAGTTTTTCAAAAGAAAAACAAGGCCCAAACTGACAAACCTGCAGATACATCCACCCAAGAAGCTGATAAAGAGATTGCAGATTCAAAACTAGATGTACCTGATTTAAAGTATGTTCCAGTTGACATGAGTAAATTTTTGTCTCAAATCATGGTCAAAGTACCATTATTAGAGATGATGAGAATAGAAGAACATAAGAAAAATGCTTTGAAATGGGTAAAAGGTGTAGTACATACTGATTCTCAAAGAATAGAAAAAACTGAGAAACAAGTAGCAATTGTGGATGAAGAAGATGAGAATTGTAGTGAGGAGATTGTTTCTAAAATCCCTCAAATATATTTGGACACAAATGTTGTTAGTACTATAGTAGGATCAGTTGATCCTTTTTTCTTGACTCTGCAAATAAATGGAAAGTTGCTAAAGAATTACATGATTGATTCTGGAGCATCAAATATTGTTATGCCTACTAAGATTATGAAGTCTTTGGGTTTGAAAGCAGATACACCCCATGGTAGGTGTCAAGAAATGGATTCAAGAGAAGTACCTGTTGTTGGTACTATTAAGGCTTTGCCTTACAGATTGGCTACATACCCCAACAAACAATTGACCATGAGTGTTTTGGTAGTAGATATTCCTCCCCAGTATGGAATGTTATTATCAAGAAAATGGAGTGCCTCTATGGGAGGTAGCATACAGTGTGACTTATCATTTTCCACTTTTAATTTTGAAGGACAGAATATTAAGGTCACTATGGAGTCTAGAACCCCTCATGATTGAAGAAGAAGAGCAGGACAACATGAATTGTTTCCTTGATACTGATATCAATGCTTTCAAGGTCCAAGATAAGGAAGCAGAGGAAGGTGTTGAGCCTGCCCCCAAATTAGAAAGCTAGGAGGGGTGGATTGACCTTGATAATCTCTGGACCATGTATTTTGATGGAGCAAATAGCAAAGAAGGGTCTGGAGCTGGAATATTGCTCATATCTCCAAATGGTAAAAGTTTCAAGTTATCATTTACTTTGTTGTTTTCATGCACAAATAATGTTGCAGAGTATGAGGCTCTGTTAATTGGTCTAAGATTAGCATCAAGGCATGGCATAAAGTGTTTGAGAGTTATAGGTGACTCTGAGTTAGTCACATCCCAAATTAGATCAAAGTATGCCTCAAAAAATAAGAAATTGAAGCAATATAGGAATGCAGTATGGGATGAGATTGAAAGCTTTAGTGCTTAATATTTTTTGGATGGAAAGAAGTCAGAATAGGATGGCAGATTTGTTGGCTAACATAGCCCTTAGACCATAAGATGTTACATTTGTAGATGTTTCTAATATAGAGGTACAAGCCAGACCTTCCATCCCTGACAATCTAGATAATTGGCATGTTTTTTCTGATGACCAAGATATATTAAGGTTTCTCCATTATGAATCTCACTTTGGTGATAACGAAATGGATTTCAGTGCTTATGTTAATACAGTGAATGGTAAGGCTGTCATCTTTGGGAAAGAGGTTTTGCAATTAAAATCAAACAAAGTTCCTAAAGGATTAGTTTCTCTTGAAAGGGCATTTGATAACAAAGACAAGGCCTTCTCTGCTAGTACTGATAAAATTAATGAGCTTGAAGAGATAAACTTGGGCACAGGGATAGCTCCCAAGAAAGTTTATATAGGCAGGTCTCTCTCTCCAAGAACTAGAAAAAATTTGACTCATCTTCTCAAAAAATTTAGGCATGTTTTTGCCTGGTCTTATGAAGACCTTAAAGCTTATAGGAAAGACCTTTTCCAACATGAGGTTCCACTCAAAGAAGGCACAAAACCTTTCAAACAAAAGTTGAGACCTGTTAACCCTACCTTGGCACCCAAAATGCAGAGTGAACTCAAGAAGATGATGGATGCTGGAATAATCAAGCCCATTAGGCATTCCACTTGGGTTTCAAATTTAGTGCCTATCAGAAAAAAGAATGGTGATATCAAATTATGTGTAGATTTTAGGAATCTTAACATAAATTCTTTGAAAGATAACTATGGATTACCCAATATGGAGAACAACTATGGATTACCCAATATGGAGAACATGTTTTAAAAGGTTACTAGATCAGAATTGATGTCCATGATGGATGGCTTTTTTGGTTACAATCAGGTTATGGTCAAAGATAGAAAAAAATTTAAAATTGCATTTACAACTCCATGGGGAACATATGTTTATGTAAGAATGCCATTTGGGTTGACTAATGCAGGTGCCACTTTTCAGAGGGCTATGGATGTAGCCTTTGCAAATTTCATTGACAGATTTATGGTGGTATATCAGGATGACTTGATAGCCTTTTTAGCAAAAGAAGTACAACATTGTCAACATCTTGAGAAAATTTTTATCAGAGCATTGGAATATGGGGTTTCTTTGAACCCAAATAAATGTGCCTTTGGTGTGACAAAAGGGAAACTTTTGGGGCACATTTTTTCAAAGGATGGTGTAAGGATAGATCCTAAAAGAGTAGAGGCTATTGACAAACTATCCTTATCAAAAAATATCAAGGGAATTCAGTCCTTTCTAGGACAGGTTAACTTTTTAAGAAGGTTTATTACAAACTTTGCAAAGATCAGTATTCCCATATCAAGGATGTTAAAGAAAGGAGCAAAAATGGAATGGAATACTGAAGTAGTTCAAGCCTTCAATGACATTAAGAGGGCCATTAAGCATGCCCCAATTTTAAAGACACTAGATTATAGCAAGCCAATGCAAATTTTCTCTTTTGCATCTGCTCATACTATTGCTACAGTACTTTTACAAAAGAATGTTGAAGGTTTTGAACAACCTATTTCCTTTTTCAGCAAGACTTTACAAGCAGCAGAACTAAATTATGATATCATTGAGAAATAGGCTTATGCCTTAGTCAAGGCCATTAAAACATTTAGATGTTATTTGGTGGGAGCCATAGTGGTTTCCTATGTTCCAAGTGCTGCATTTAAGGACATTTTTGTCCAACAAGAGGTTTTAGGAAGAAGATGTAGGTGGATTAATAGAATTCAAGAATTTAACATTGATATCCACATTACAAAGTTGGTTAGAGGTTTGGGCCTAGCAAAGTTGATGGCCCAAAGTAATTTAAATGCAAACCAGATCAATATGCTAGAAGAGGATCAAAGACCTTATGTGTGCAACATGGACTATTATGAATGGTATAAAGATATTGTCAAATATTTACAAAAGATGGTCTTACCCCCTGAATTAGATGATAATAAGAAAAGAACTATTAAACTCCACTCTTTGAGATATGCAATTATAAATGGTGAGATTTTGTGGAGGAGTAATGAAGGTGTTTTGCTTAGGTGTGTAGATTAGGAGAAGGCCAAACTTTTGATGCATGAAATGCACAATGGAATTTGTGGAGGACATTACATGGCAAAGACTATAGCCCACAAGATTATTAGGGTAGTTTTTTGGTGGCCTTCACTTTTCAAGGATACCCATTAGTTTTTCAAGAAGTGTGATCCTTGCCAAAGGTTTGCAAGAAAACTAAAATTTAGTGGAAATTTGCCTCTCAGACCTGTTTCTGTTCAAGCCCCTTTCCAGAAGTGGGGTATGGATTTCATTGGTGAAATCCCTAATAAGTCCAGTGGTGGACATTCTTACATCTTAGTGGCAACTGACTATTTCACTAAGTGGGTTGAGGCAATCCCTACAAGAAGAGAAACTAGTAAGGTAGTAACAGATTTTATGATGCAAAATATTCTCACAAGATTTGGTTGCCCATAAACTATGGTGGTTGATAATGCATTATGTTTTAGGTCAGAAGAGTTTGTTGATTTTTGCAGACATAATGGTATTAAAATTTTATATTCATTTTCTTATCATCCACAAGGCAATGGCTAGGTAGAATCCAACAATAAAAGTTTAATCAAGACTTTGAAGAGAGTTCTAGACAAGAACAAGAAGGCCTGGGACTCCAAGTTGCTACAAGCCCTGTGGGCTGATAGGGTTACAATAAAGAAAGCAATAGGGTGTGCTCCTTTTGACTTAGTGTATGGAATAAATGCAAGATTACACCAAAATAATTTGTTACAGATATACCAGTTCATTCGAAAATATGATGAAGATGTAGAAGAAGATATGACAGTTAGAATGAATGACCTGATTCAATTAAATGAGGTAAGAAATGATGCACACATCAAGAATGAGAATTTGTAGGCCTAGTGAAAAGTCTTGTATGATAGAAGGACTACTCAGAGAAATTTTGCAAAGGGAGACATGGTATTAATGTGGAATGTAAGAATGCAAGACAAAGGAAAACATGGGAAATTTGATCCCATATGGTTAGGCCTATATATCATTGAGGAAAAATGGGGAGCAGGCTCTTACATTCTAAAGAATTTGATAGGAGAACTCCTAGAGTTGCCTATTCATAGTCAATTTTTGAAGTTCTACTTCTTATAAAAAATTTTGAGTCTTTGTAAAGTTGTGTTTTAAAGTTGTTTGCCAGTTTCCTATTTTTGGTTTGAAGTTTTGGTTCTAGTCTGCTGTACCAGGAGATTCTAGCTTCTCATTGTATCTATAGGAGATACATGTCCCTGAGCATGAGCCACTATTAGCACAAGTGAAAAATTCCATGGTTGAGTCATATTTTCTAGGCCTCTACAGTTATTTTTCCCATTTTCCTGCCAAAACCCTAAGCAAATTTCAAAAATCTAGCCGTTTGCAGGAAAAACCCTAAGTGTGCACTAGCCCTGTTCTAATTTCATGTTGCTTTTTCGGGCTGATTAAAATTTCATTAAGGCATGTGCGTTAAATTTTGTTAGCCTAGCAACCTTTATTTTCCTAAGTTTCCATGCGCCCAGCTTTAATTTTTCCTAAAGTCCAACGACAGTAATTTTTCCTAGGTCTCATTGCTAAATTTTTCCTATAGTTTACGACCTTATTCCTTTCCTAGGCCTAGCTTTCTAACACCATCTCGATCCAATGATAGGCGTAAGATCTTATGGAGTGTGTCAGAGGTTTGTGAAGTTGCACCAGTCGTTGATTCTCATTCATGGCAAAGGCTTTTCAATATAACGGGTCCACATGCCAGGTGTGCTTAGTCAACACTTTCTCTTTGGTCCATATATTAATGACTCAGAATGTTGTTAGTGGGGCTAACGATTTCGAAGGATTAGTGGTTTTGATAGTGGCAGAGCATTGATGGCTAGCGTATGATCTTAAGGGTTATTTTTGACACATGAGGCTATAAGACCAGTCGTTGGTTCTTTTCTATGTTAGAGGTTTGTCAGAACAGGGGTGAGATTCTTCATCGATGGTGGGTGTATCATCACATAGAATCTTTTGAGGCTATGTGATCTTACGCCCGTCGTCCGATTTGATGCCGAAGGGTAGTGGGTCCTATGTCAGAGGTGACTAGACAGAGATACCAAATAGTATGATGACATGTGGCAGTTTGCAGGTGGACCCAAGGTTACCAAAAATTTTTGATGGTTCGGACAAGTTTTTGGTGGCACCGATAAAGTCTTTTGTGTCCGCTCATTCACAAAGTGTTTGGCAGAGTTCTAAGTTTTCTTGCAAACTGGCAAATAAAGGTTTTTGTGCATTTGCCAAATATAACCAAGGGTTAAACATGAGACTCAGTGATTCAGTGAAATACTTTGTTCATTGAATCATTTGACTTGACCATGGTTAAATAATATATTAAGCGACTTGAATTTTCCTACAGTCACATCTTTGCCAAATGATAAAGGGGTGAAGGGTCAGCCAAGAATTGTGGGGCCATTCTGCTAGGTGTTGTTGAGGTGTTTCAATTTGATTGGCCATGGATTTCAGTTATGCAGACATGTTAGTGGGCCCAAGAGTTTCTAAAGGGATGTCGAGATGGAGAATCTAACGGTTGTCTGATGTTTGCATAGGATCTTTTGAGGCTATGCAAACTTACGACAGCCATTCGATTAGAACCTTATAAAGAGTGGGTCCAAATTGCTACATGGGGCCCTTTTCTCACTGACGTGCTCTATTTTCATTAGTTGAGATTTTTATGAGGTGGCAGAGGGATTTTTAAAAGTTTTTTGTTGACTATTGTGAGATTCTACGAGCTGCCCGATCTACCAGGAATAAGATAGATCGATGGTCCTATTTTAAACTCTAGTTGGTTACCATTTTTATTTTGAATTCAAATTTCCTACAGGGTTTTGCTAGGGTTTTTTGACGTATAAAGTTGTAAAACAAAAGGAGGTGGCCATGAATTAAATTTTTCAGTACAGATTACAGTTGGGGAAGGATATAGAAGACATAAATTACAGCTAGAATCTAATTTTTTTTTCCTATGATGTCGAGCCAAATGAATAGCAAGATTGAATTGTAGAGAGGCATTCATTGTAGGGTGGATAGCGAGATATAAAATACCCAGAATGATATGCTGAGTAATGAGGAAGATATGAGCAAAAATGTGGTTCCAAAACCCTATCCTAAAATTCTAAAAACTGAATTATACTTGTAGCAAAAACTGATGATACCACTATAATGACCCTTACCAATAGGCCACTAAAAACCCCTAAAAAATGTAACTCAAAATGTAGATAGAAAATTATTTTGCAATATATGAGTTTGCTGTCCCAAAATTTCAGAATAATAGATAGCAACCAAATACCATCTAAAACACTATCAATGATGTAGGAAATTGCTCAAAACCATATGTCATTCATATATCAACAATTTGCAACAATGACATACATATTTCAGCCAATAATATGATCATCAAACCCTAGGTTTGCAATATAGATAGACTAAAAATTACAATGCCCTTTCACTTGCAAAATCCTAGCCTTCCTTTGATACTAATAATGCTAGATGGCAAACAAAGACAAGTACAATGTAAAATAGTAAAGTGCTGAAGCTATATTTTGTACTCAGCTGAAAACATACATTTCTCAGAAAATATGCCAAATGCCAAATGAGAAGTGAGGAACCTAATTATCGATGGCTGCGATAATTTTTACCAGTGCTGAAGATGCCAACACCCAAGCCAAAGTCACCCCAAATCTGAAAATGTACTTTCTTGCAGATTTTCAAAAATGTCTAGGAATTTTGAAAATTCCTTAAAAATAAATCATGGCATTTTGGGACTCCAAAATGCACCTATCTTTATCTCCTCGGTGATAGAAATCCGATGCAAAAATACCCAGAATGATATGCTGAGTAATGAGGAAGATATGAGCAAAAATGTGGTTCCAAAACCCTATCCTGAAATTTTGAAAACTGAATTAGACTTGTAGCAAATACTTTTTCAGATTGCTTTTTCGCTCTGCTTTTTTAGATCTGCTTTTTCGCTTTGCTTTTTTGGATCTACTTTTTCGCTTTGCTTTTTCGGATCTGCTTTTTTGGACTGCTTTTTTGGACTACTTTTTCGCTTTTCTTTTTCGGATCTACTTTTTCGGACTGCTTTTTTGCTTTGCTTTTTTGAATTGCTTTTTTTGGATCTACTTTTTTTTTCCTCTTGCAATCAAAAACTCAAACCCTCAGGTAAGTCTGAGGACTCCAAATAAGCTCAACTTGAAATGGCTGAATACCACTTCCAAAGTGCAACCCTTCAAAGGATATTTCACCTCCTCAATTCTACAAATCCTTAAGAAACTATGTTCTTAAAGATCAAATGACAATTTGTAGACCAAGATGGTGCCACAAATGCTTAAAGAGAAAAGTAGTGTAAACTCAAGTCATGGGATGTCCAAATGAGAGGCCAAGCACTCTATTTATTCACTTTTCTAAGAAGCCACTAGAACTTCTAGAAGTATCCATAAAATATTCTTATAAAATCCCTTTATAATGCACTTTTATATAAAAAGTAACTTTATAAAATAAAAAAGTGCAACTCAACTCAAAATTATAACATTTTGGCCCCACATAACACATTATAATAAAAATATGATAAACACCATCTCTCCAAGAGCAAATAAGACCATCCAATCCCCAAATAATCATCAAAATGACTCTCTCACCAAAACCATCTACCTATGAGAGTCCATGATAGGCAAATCCACTAAAAAATGACATGTCACTAAAGAGGGGACATGTTAGTCTGCCCCTCCTGAAATTACTTTCCCTTAAGCAATCTCAAAACTGGGTGCTACAAAATATCTTCTCCCTCCCATGTGGCATCCTCCTCAGGCAAATTTCTCCACTTCACCAAATACTCCCTAATGGTCTTCCTATGGAGCTACCTCTCTCTACTATCAATGATGTACTCGGGAACAAGAACCAACTTCCCCTCATCATCCAATGGAGGAAGAACTGTTGAAGGCACAACATGCTGACCCAACACCTTCTTGAGGTGTGACGCATGGAAAACATTGTGTACCCTACTGTTTGCTGGAAGGTCAAGCTCATATGCCATCTCTCCAATACGCCTGATAATCTTGAAAGGACCATAGTACCTAGGCTTAAGCTTCTCCGATCCACTCTTCCCTAGGGTAGACTATCTATAGGGTTGCAACATGAGATAAACCATGTCGCCAACCTCAAAACTCCTCTTTGTCTACTTCTAATCTGCATACTACTTATGTTGATTCTATGCCCTAGCAATATTATCTCTGAGAGCATCAACAATGTCCTTTCTCTCCTGAAGCAAATTTCTAGCATGAGGAACTCTAACATCACTCATAAGAAAATCTAGAAAACTCGGTGCCTCATAGCCATATAGTGCCCTAAAAGGAGTCATCTAAATAGACATGTGGTATGTGGTATTGTAGCAATACTCACATAGATAAATCCACCTAACCCATGCCTTCTACTACCCTACCACATAGTTCCTCAAGTAGCCTTCCACCCACTTATTTACTATCTCAGTCTGCCCATCAGTCTGTGGGTGGTAACTGGTGCTAGGTGTAAGCTCAATGCCACATAAATGGAAATGGTTGAATACCACTTCCAAAGTACAACCCTTCAAAGGATATTTCACCTCCTCAGTTATGAAAATCCTTAAGAAACTCTATTCCTAAAGATCAAATGACAATCTGCAAACCAAGATGGCACCACAAATGCTCAAAGAGTAAAGTAGTACAAATGTTGGAGGACATTGAACTTGTAATCGATAGTTCATTTCAGTAGTCAAGTTATTGGTGAAGATCTCCATCTTCTCTTTCTCTGAGATACTTTGTGGGTGCCTTGCGAAAACGGGCCTCCACCTTTGTAGGAATCCTAAAAAGGACTCCCCATCTTTTTGCTTAGTATCACATAACTTGAGCATAGTGATCTCATGCTCAATGTTGTAAGATTAATGGGTTATGAATTTAGAGGCTAACTCCTCAAAAGATTTTATTCTGGGAGTTAGTTTTGAAAACCACTCCTTTATTGGCCCTCCTAAGCTTCTAGGAAAGAGTCTCATTAGATAAGTGTCATTGTGCATGAACTCTATACTTAGGGCACAAAATTACCTTAAATTATCTTGGGGGTCTATTTTACCCATGTATTTATCATATTTGGGAAAGATAGTATTAAAGGGAAAAGATACCATTGCTAAGCTCTTGTTGAAAGGAAAGGGACACAAAGCTTCTATGGAATCATCCTTAGGTTCAGCTACCTTCTTCATGGTATCTATTTGTTCTTGAAAGGCCTTAATTTGCCTAGTCATGACATCCATAGGATCATCTTGGTGTTGATCCTTCCTAAGTTGGTCAATGTCAAAGTCGTAGGGCAGCTTTACCCCTTTTTGTGCTAAGCTAAGGAAGAAATTATCCCTATCTTTGTCTATTAATTTTTCCATGACCTCTAGGAAGTCATTATCTTGGGAAGCTTTTCCAACCCTTTCCTCAAGTGTCTCCTTAGTGTTATAGTTGGCATTATGATATTATGATAGGCTTGTAATACCCCAAAAATGGTCTATAAGTTCATTAACCTCCTACATCTACAAATCGAATGAAATCGACATCAAAGTCCTAACCTAAGGCACATCTGCACATCATCGAATCCTAATTGATTATCTTAAATTCTACATCGGGGAATATTCCTAGCAATATTCCTAATTATCTTAATTATCTTTAATTTAATAATTATTTGGCGATAAATCATATTTATCCTAAGTTTGATTAATTGAATATTTTCATATTTAATTAATTAGATTTAATATCTTGCCACTTAATTGTGTAATTAAATTTAATTCTATCTATTATTAATTGTATTATTTAATTTTGACGATAAATCCAATATCTTATGAATAATTGATTAAATTCTTATTTAATTGATTAAAGCAAGTTGTCATTATTTAATAATATAGTTTTTAATAAAAATTTGATAAAATAGTTAATTAACCCATAAATTAATTATTTTATTTCAAAAATCAGTTAAGTTGAGAATAAATCACTTTATTTATTTATTAAATCATAATTATCCATGTGCACATTCAAGGACCAGTTAAACTCAAATTGGAAAATCAATGCAAGTTGTTATCTTTTTGAAACTCAACATCTTTTTGAGTTTTAAAGTTGATCTAAACTTCTAATTCGAGTTGAACTGTGCTTTTGCATAATTTTTGTGACTTAATTATCTTTATTATCAAATAGCTCAAAAATCAAGCTGAGTTAATTAGAGTGATTTATGGCTTTTTCTCATGCACCTCCAAAGCCCTAGATTTCGATAAAACCAAGGCTCAACTCTTCATAATTCATATCTCGCAAATTGCAAACTTACTCTACAGGAATCATAGCATATCAGATTTGGAGAATTTGCACAATTGGAGCTTGAAAGATAAATTTGAGGATTCGAAGCTTTGTGAGATCAATTTCAAATTCATAGCTTTCGTATTATTGTTAAAATTTTCATTCTCATATCATATCATTTCTAGATTAGCATAGCATATCAATTTTCATATTAGCATAGATTCATATCAGTTTTCATCATATTATTGCATAGAAAATATCAAAAAATATAGATTAATTGCATTCATATTTCATATCAGTTTGGCATTCAAATCCTTCATTTAGGTGTCATCTAGGTCACTGATCTTGATAATAATTTGAGAACATTAATCTCGCACCTACTAGAAGGCAGTAAATCACTTGGTTAAATTAGATTTCAATTTTGCATGATTTTGATTATAGCTAACCTCTAATGTTTTACTGAAGTGTTGTGTCTACAGATCAGGTACAATTTTCACACACACATTTCTGGCGCCCACCGTGGGGCCCTGAAATGGGCTTCCCTTCATTTCTATCAATCTTCTATCATTTCTCTATCAAAGTTATTCGTACAATGTGATTTTTAATTTCGGTCCGTATAGTTGTCGTACGAGTTTTCAGGCTGTCGTATGAGTTTTTTTAGACTGTCATTTCATCGCATACCCAGTGTCATTTGGGAGCATACCCACTGTCGTATGAGTTTCAGCATCAGGTTTCAACTGTTGTATGGTAAGAGACCCACTATCGTACAAGTTTTGGCATCAGGATTTGACTGTTGTATGGTAAGAGACCCACTATCATATGAGTTTCGGTATCAGGTTTCAACTATCGTATGGTAACAGACCCACTATCGTATGAGTTTCAGCATCAGGTTTCAACTATCGTATGGTAAGAGACCCACTGTCGTACGAGTTTCGGCATCAGGATTTGACTATCATCTGGTAACAGACCCACTGTTGTATGAGTTTCAGTATCAGATTTCAATTGTCGTTTCATTTTGGTAGGTAGTTTGTCAGATTTGATTTTTGGATTTTGACTGACAGCTAACCCTAACAATTGAAATTTACTATTTTTGATTGATTTCTGTTGGTTTTTATTGGAAAAAGTGCAAGAATTGCTCAAAATTAGGTAAACATCTACTAAGCACGTTGTGAGGATCTCAGGTATTCCACTTGTGTTGATAATATTTTGATTTGGGGCTTAAAATAAATCTCTCGTGTGTCTAGCTTGGGTGATTCTTTTCATGCTTTTGTTTTACACACTTGCATAATTGATACTAGGTTGTGACCCCTTAAGGATTCATTAAGTAGTCTTAGATACTTATGATTGATCTTGATTGCTATCTTGGGTTATTGGACTCGCTAATCCGCCAGCCCCTCATTCTGCCCCGTGGTTGCAATCTCAGTGCCATAAAGGGGAGGGGTTAATAGGACAGAAGTGTTAAGTGTTCCACTTGGCAACCCTTTTGTGCTTTTAGGAACTCACTTGTTTTCTAAATTGGGGACTCATTTTCAGCTTGTGTGAGGTGTTAAGTGTTCCACCTTGTGGACTCATCTCATATTTGCTTTAAGCGTTAAGTTTTCCTCTTTCTGATTTTTGGGTACTTTTGGTAGATTTGGTTTTGGAAACATACATTTGTGCTCACATAGTAATTAGGCCCTATGAACACTATTCATGATTCTTGAGAGATTGGATTCCCAGAAAAATCCTTCTTGACAATAGAATCCTTGTAGATAGGGAGGATACTTAGTGCGTTTCACATTCAACTTGGTTAGTGCATCTTCTCTTATTGATCGATACATTCTTTCCTAGGAGAGGTTGATAGATCACGTGGGGTAGACATCATGAGCTTTGGTGAATCAAAATTGGTTAGTGCATCTTCCCTTATTGATTGATACATTCTCTCTTTGGAGGGGTTGATAGATCACGTGGGGTTGATATCATAGACCTTGGTGAGACAAACTTTGTCTTAGCGTGTTAGATTAATCTACTTGCTTTGTTTGGGTTAAAAGTGAAGAGGCATCAAAACCTTGGATCTGGAGCCAAGTCCCCTTGTGGTATCATACTATGAGTCACCTTTAGAGAGGGTTAACCATAGTAGAAAATCCCTTCATAGAGTAAACTACGTTGACAGAACCTCAAGCGGTAATAGCCATTTTTGCCGTGGTAGTGACAGCCGCTATATAAATGTCCTTGTGGAAGAAATCTCCACAGGTATGGTTCATTGTTGGGTTGTCAGGTCTCCCTAGTAGCTCCTGAAGATTAAGTTCTTAGACTGTGTCAAAACCTTGGTGCACCGGGATTGGAGTTCACCCCTTTGGATTATAAAAGTTGTAGAGTCAAAACATTACTAAAAACCCTAGCAAGGCCAAATTTTCATTTTATAGGGTATATGTGTGTTATTGCAAAACATTTTTGGAACATACACAATTAGCGCTTCTGAGGATTAGAATGAATAAGTCACTTGATTGTTCATGCGCAAGGTTGCTTTTGCCCTTGTTCATTGTTTTCAGACATGCTTGAAATCACTTGCTTGCTATTTTGCATGCTTATTTATCTATCTAGTTATTGAAAATGGACAAATCTGTTACAATCCTCAAATCTGGACAGTACAATTTGCGAACAAGCTGAAACTGAAAACCCTAAATTTGCAAAATTTGAAGTAAAATCCTTTTCTGGAGTCAAAAGTCATCTCAGGAGGTCAGAAAGTCATATGAGTTTCTATAAAGTTTCATTTCATTACAACCCATCTATCATATGATTGAGTACCCAGTGTCGTATGAGTTTCCATGCCAGCAAATTCTCAAAGTCAAAATCTTGCAACTATCGTATGAGATTTTCAACTGTCGTTTCATTGCTACCTAACTGTCGTATGAGATTTCCAAGTGTCATTTCATTACAACCCATCTGTCATATGATTGAGTAACCAGTGTCGTACGAGTTTCCATGCTAGCAAATGCTCAAAGTCAAAATCTTGCAACTGTCATATGAGATTTTCAACTCTCATTTCATTGCCTACCAACTATCATACGAGTCTGCAGAAAGTCATTTGGGAAAATTTTGAAAAGTTGTCAAAAAATTGTCAGAATTACCAGATATTTAGCTTTTTCAGCCTATTTCCAAAATCTGTCAAACAAATCATTATGTCAGGAAGAGAGTAGTAGCCATTAAGAATCAATACACATGTCTCAAAGAATTAGTACACAAGAGGAAGAAGCTTTAATCACCACTATGATGAAGCAGTTGCAAGCTATGCAAGTCTAGCTTGACAAACTTGAGAAAGAAAAGGAACCTAAAGAGTTCTCCATGGAAACTCTATGCTCTTTTCCATTTGATAAAGACTTGTACATGTCACCATGCCCTCAGAAAAAATGTGAGCAACGTGACAACCCTTATGATACCTCTTCCACAAAGAGTGACACATCAAGCTTTGGAGACTATGATGACTATGATGATAGACAATGTAATGATACCTATGACACCTCTGTTCCTAAGAGTCCTCCTCATCGTGTGTTCCTACTTACTACAAATGGGCCATCACATTGGATAGATCATGATGGTGATCCATATGATTCTGATTTTGAAAGAGACTTTGATGGCTTTTGTGGACAATACCTTGATTATGATCCATCTACTATTGCTGAGGACTATAAAATGCATCATGCTAGCTTGAAGCATCAATACTACAAGGATCTCTCCTCTAAGAACTCTCATGCTGAAAATAAAGATTATCTTCTCAAGCAAGATCATGTTAATGTTGGACCTTTGTCTTGTGATGGTTCCCTTCCATCCCCTACTTCCTCCAATACCCATACATTTCCTAAAGCTTCCAAGTCTTTCAAATCTTTCACAGAACCTTCATTTGACACAAGCCCTGATACTTTTCATGCGGTTCCCTATAGTTATCCTCCAGGGCTACCTCTTAAAGAAACTTAAGCTAACCTTCACCTGGCTGCAAATACTTTCAATGATGCTAAACCTAAAGAGCCTAAGCCTTCATACGCTACAATGCCTACTTCAGCTGGTCCTTCACCATCTCTACAATAGTCATCCATACAATCCCAACATGCTTCCTTATCCTTAGAAGTGGCTCCATGTCAAGAGGACTCTAAAAATGATGAAAAAAAGAACATAAAGAAATATCAAGATCAAGAACCCTCCATGTCATCGACTCCTTTTTACAATGTCTCTTATCCACCTTAGGGCTCTTTTGATCCTGCACACCCTTTTTCATGCATTACACCATGTCTTAAGTCTTCTCCTAAGCAAGATCAAGCTACTACTTACACTGTTGAGCTTATTGACAATCAAAATAACCTTACTACACTTTCGCTTTCCAAAGATGATACTTCCATTAAGGTTATTAAAAATGGTGTTGTTACTTCCAATGTTAAGCCTATTGAAGATCAAAAGAAAAATTATGTGCTTGTGCTATCCAAAGATCCTTGTCAAGATCAAAGTCTTCCATCTTCTTATTCTACCACTCCATGTTCACTTTCACTTTCTACTCTTCCTAAGTCTTTGCAAGCTTTGAACAATCCTATCAAAGAAGGTGCTCATATTCAAGATGTCCATGATTCTATTGAAAATTTTAATGCTCACTCTAAAGATGCTGATATCCTTGGTTGTCATATAGATGCTGATGAACTTATTGATTATCCTTTTGCGTCTTCCACTTCCATCCTTGGACCTCTTCCACCACTACTAAGGACTTCACATCTACCTTCCATCTTGGGTCCCTATGTCCCTTCACTTTCCCCTCCTAACTCTCCTAATTCACCATCCATCTTGGATCCTTACATCCCTCCATCTCCCATCTTTCCTCAAGATCAACATAGATGCATACCCTTGAATCCTTTTCATCCACCCACCCATCTAAACCAGTCATATCCTCCTTCTTCTTCCACAAGTCCCAAGTCTCTTGGAAGTAACTTGAATGTTCAATACAAGAAAAAGAAACAATACAAGAATTCATCAAAAAGAGAAAATCACCATGTCTCCTCTAATTGACACGGAGGCATAAAGTCAAAAAAGATATCTAAGAAAAAAACTATAAGACAAGTATGGGTTCCAAAATCCATCATTGAAGATATTCTCTCTAGATCATCAAAAGGAAATAAAAATCCTATGGCTATATGGATTCCAAAGTCTCTCTTGAAAGAGTCTGGAGTTGAGCAAAAAGTGAAATTGAAATTCAAGCTTCCAAAGGCTTCCACTTCATCTCCTTCCAAAAACATTCTTCCATTCCATGCGCCTAAACCGCGACCTCTGTTATCCATTTGCCATATTCATTCACGTATTCCTTCATTCACATTTCCTCCACCCTCTCACCACCCTTGAAAGTGTGTGTTGATGTTGATCTTGCCTTCCTATCCATCTACCTTTTCACAATCTTTCCATTCATTATCCTTCTGCCTTATATCCTTTTTCCTCATTTGCCTATTCCTCCTATCTTCCAACCTCACCCGCTTTACATAAAATCTTATCAGGATGATTCATCCTCATTCTTCTAATGGACATACCCATATAATCACAGCCATAGATTATTTTACAAAATGGGTAGAAGTAGTCCCTCTGACACAAGCAACGGGAAAATAGATCTCTATGTTCATATTGAACTATATCATATGCAGATATGGGATACCTCATTCCATAATCACAGATAATGGTGGGTAATTCAAGAATAAAGACCTAGATGATCTATGTGCCAAATTCAAGATCACCCAACATTGGTCTTCTATCTACTATCCACAAGGGAATCGCCAAGCAGAGGCTTCTAACAAAAATCTATTAAAGATCTTGCACCGAACAGTAAACAAAACTAGTAGAGACTGGCATCTCATGATTAATCCAACTCTATGGGCCTATAGAACAAGTATCAAAACACCTATAGGGTCTACACCTTTTGCTTTAGTTTATGGGTCTGAAGTGGTACTACCTATTGAGGTTGAAATCCCATCACTCAGAATTAGAATGCATGGTCTAGTAACTGATGATGACTACAGAGTGTCTAGGTTGCAAGAACTGGAACTACTAGATGAGTGTAGACAAGAAGCATATGATCATCTTAGAGTATATCAGAAGAGAATGTCTAGAGGCTACAACAAGAAAGTCAGACACAGAGAATTTCAGGTTGGCGATCTAGTCTTGAGAGAAAATCCTAAAAATCAATCCCATCGAGAACGCAAGGGGAAGTTCAAACCCAACTGGCTGGATCCCTTTGTCATCACTACTACTTTTGGCTCTGGTGCCTATCAACTCTCAACAACTGAAGCAGAACAGCTCTGAGAACCAATCAATGTTCTCCATCTGAAGAAATTCTACGCCTAAGGCATTCAGTCTATGGTAAAATGTCCTAAAAAAATATAAAAATTTGAAAAAGTCCTAAAAAAATGAACACCTTGGTGAAAACCTAGCAATAGGTGCCTTGATGATTCGCAAAAAAAATCAAAAAATATCAAAAATTCAAAAAAATTGAAAAAAAAAAAAATACAAAGAAAAAAGAAAAAAAAAAGTGCCTTGGTGAAAACCTGGAAACAGGCACCTTGGTAGCAAAAATAGAATCTCTGCCAAGATGGTGAAAACCTGGCAAACAGGTGCCACTTGTTTCAAAATGCTCCATCTATCAGTACAATCTTGGTCTTTCCCAGCTTTTAGTCTTGCTTTAGTTTGTACATATCTCCCGGTTTGTTTCTGCATTTCCAGTTTTCAATAAGTCAGTCTGTACACCAATCAACTCAAGTGTCTGTATCCTATCAATGTTCAAACTTGGGGGCAATCAATATCATATCCTATGGTCTCTGGTGTCTCTGAGATGTGTCATATCTAGTCAGAGTCCTTTGAAGCTTCATATGAGTCAGTCAGCCTATCTTGTCTCCAGAAAGGATTTTGCATCTACAACAACGCAATCAAACTAAAAACTGAAAACAATCTATGCTTTTTTACATGCTTTTATCTCTTTGTATGCTTACTGATTCACATTGAGATTTTTGCATATTGTGTCCCTTCGAGCTCTTCGATGATGTCCTTTACAGGATTTAGAGAGTGATGATTGGGGGCATAATCTTTTCTTTGTCTTTTGCTTGTATGTGAAAATCTAACAACTTTGGAAATTCTGGATTGAAATGGTGTTCGACTGTAAGAGCCTCTATCTTGAATTGGATGGCCATGCATACCTCGACCATTGATTCCTAAATGATTCAAAGAAATATTGATCTAACTATTGTCTTTTTGAGTGAGTTCTTTCTCCTACTGTAAAACATGATCTTACCTAAGGATGTGAATGATAAAGGGTCACTACGGGTAATTCACATTGGATTTAGAATGATCTCTTGGTTGTTTGATGTGTTTGTCATGAAAGGCATATTCAGGTCATCATGACGTTTATGTTTTGATGCTTATACAAATTGCTATATCAAAATGGACATGATATTCAAGTCATCCTGGCGTTTATGCCTTGGTGCTTATATCTAATCCGACATTCTGAAAACAAAATCAATATTCATATATCCATGGTTGTTGACCAGTGGGTGTTGTATTGATTCTTGCACATACAAATTAATATTCAAATGTCTATGGTTTTTTTTAGCTAGTGGGCATTGTATTGATTTATCCGGTTACCTAAAAGTTCAATGATGATAACAAATTGACACATGATCAGTGACTAGGTCCTAGGTCTTAGGTTGCATTTCATTTTGCATGTCTCTTTTCATTTTGCATGTTGCATGATCTCACAATGGCTAAACGAACTTCAATGCTTAAATGATTCTTCAAATCACATCTTCAAATCTAACAAGAGCTAAATCTCACACGAAGGTTCCTCCAATGAAACAACAAGTAGAATCCTTTTTCGGGATCAAAATGATGGAATATCGATGAAGTGATTGAGAGGGGGGGTGAATCAGTCAACCATAAAACAATTCATAATTAATTCTTTCCAGATCCCTTAGGATATCTTAACAATGTTATCTGTTTTAGCACTCGGTAAATAGATTGCAGTAACTTTGAAGATGCAGAAAGTATTAGCAAAATTATCTTTTAGATATTCATCAGCACTGGTGTATGATTAAGATAGCAATTAAGAACACAAGAGACACAAGATTTAACATGGAAACCCAATATGGGAAAAACCACCAATGTATCTAGATACTGATTTTCACTTTTCTGAAGTGATGCCCGGTTAGAAGCCAACCCGGTAAAAGGTTACAAAACACACTATTAGGTGTGACCTTGTTAGAGGATTTAAAACACCCTGCTAGGAGTGACCTGGTAAGAGGTCTTGAAAATAATTCAATGGAATTGTCACCTTGTTAGAGGATTTACAATATGGTTGTTAAACCAACTCGATTAAGAGATTTAGAATTCACTGTTACAATGATAAGAAGATAACAATGAAAAATGACCTGTATAATAATGCAACTGCCTTGCTGATTACAGATCTCTATTCTGCATATGTGTGATCCTTCCTGATCGAATAAATCTGTGCTGCACCTCAAGGATATCTGAACATCCTTCACAAATTCGCACACACCTTTTCTGTCTTTTTTCTGTAAATCTTCTGCTGTATTTCTTGTTTATTTTTCACATTTGACCTTTTATTTATATGATTTTAGATTTGTCAAATCGACATTATTTAGTATAACAGTCAGCTGAATTAAGCAAATTCTATTTGCAAAAATCCTTCAAGGGCCGACAGTGCTCGGTGACCATAACTTTCTATAATCTTTCGGAGACCGAGGGAACTCGGTAAACACTGACAATCCTTTACCTTTGATAACCGACTGAACTCGATAAACACTGAATTTCCTTTGATGACCGACTGAACTCGGTAAACACTAAATTTCCTTTGATGACCGACTGAACTCGGTAAACACTGAATTTCCTTTGATGACCGACCGAACTCGGTAAACACTGAATTTCCTTTGATGACCGACTGAACTCGGTAAACACTGAATTTCCTTTGATGACCGACTGAACTCGGTAAACACTGAATTTCCTTTGATGACCGAATGAACTCGGTAAACACTGAATGCTGCGGATTATGACATTGTGTGACATCAAAGACGATACATAATTTGAGTAGCAATTTCCTTCAGACAATTGTTTCCAACACAAAATTCAAATCTAAGATCATTCATATTGTCAACTACTTGCATATTCAACCTTCGATCATCACAGAAATCCATAATTCAACTTAACTGATTATCTTACATCAAACTATCAAAATTTCAACTTGGTCAACCATGGTTAACTCATGGTTTAACCTAGTCAAACTTGGTCTCCGAGACCTCTGAATGATGCAAAATGCATTCCTGAATGTGTTTAACCACTTCTCAAATCAATTAGTATGCTTTTGAACTCTCAATACTAACTTTTCTTGTCAGATTTCAATTTTAATCCCGAAGGGGGTATGGTATTGCACATCATTCAAAGTCTGTAATCAAATTTGAAATCATATCTTTATGAAAATCATATCTTCATCAGTGATCAAGACAAACAATCACGTCTAGTTACTGATTCATCAAAAAAGACCTCATCGCTCGGGGCAAATCTATCATCACTTGGGGCATATCAGATTCGTCGATCCATATCAATCTAGTATTCTTCTAATCTTGTAAACTATATCAATGTTTGCAACCACTAGATCATAGTGTTCTTTCCTTGGCTCTTCAGCAACTGAAGGGTTTGGATGTGATACCTACTAGTTCTACTAAGATAATCGAGTCTAGAACCGGTCACTCACTTCTTCACAATCCTAAGGTTTGGAATCAGGCATTTTGACACTTTTTCACAATCATCGGTTCATCGCTGCTACAGTGAACATTATCTTTGGTCATTCAGGACCTATTATCTCCATATCAAATCAATATCAATCAGCTTTTGTCTCATATCAATTATCAATTTCAAACATCAGTTTCATATCTCTATCAAACACAGACTTTCTTTGAACCACTGCGCTTCACACAGTAATTCAAAGAGGGGCAAAATGTAATACCCCAAAAATGGGCTATAAGTTCATTAACCTCCTACATCTACAAATCGAATGAAATCAACATCAAAGTCCTAACCTAAGGCACATCTGCACATCATCGAATCCTAATTGATTATCTTAAATTTTGCATCAGGGAATATTCCTAGCAATATTCTTAATTATCTTTAATTTAATGATTATTTGGCGATAAATCATATTTATCCTAAGTTTGATTAATTGAATATTTTCATATTTAATTAATTAGATTTAATATCTTGCCACTTAATTGTGTAATTAAATTTAATTCTATCTATTATTAATTGTATTATTTAATTTTGACAATAAATCCAATATCTTATGAATAATTGATTAAATTCTTATTTAATTGATTAAAGCAAGTTGTCATTATTTAATAATATAGTTTTTAATAAAAGTTTGATAAAATAGTTAATTAACCCATAAATACATTATTTTATTTCAAAAATCAGTTAAGTTGAGAATAAATCACTTTATTTATATATTAAATCATAATTATCCATGTGCACATTCAAGGACCAGTTAAACTCAAATTAGAAAATCAATGCAAGTTGTTAGCTTTTTGAAACTCAACATCTTTTTGAGTTTTAAAGTTGATCTAAACTTCTATTCCGAGTTGAACTATGCTTTTGCATGATTTTTGTGACTTAATTATCTTTATTATCAAATCACTCAAAAATCAAGCTGAGTTAATCTGAGTGATTTATGACTTTTTCTCATGCACCTCCAAAGCCCTGGATTTCTATAAAACCAAGGCTCAGCTCTTCATAATTCATATCTCGCAAATTGCAAACTTACTCTACAAGAATCATAGCATATCAGATTTGGAGAATTTGCACAATTGGAGCTTGAAAGATAAATTTGAGGATTCGAAGCTTTGTGAGATCAATTTCAAATTCATAGCTTTCTTGTTATTGTTAGAATTTTTATTCTCATATCATATCATTTCTAGATTAGCATTGCATATCAATTTTCATATTAGCATAGATTCATATCAGTTTTCATCATATTATTGTATAGAAAATATCAAAAAATATAGATTAATTGCATTCATATTTCATATCAGTTTGGCATTCAAATCCTTCGTTTAGGTGTCATCTAGGTCACTAATCTTGATAAAAATTTGAGAACATTAATCTCGCACCTACTAGAAGGCAGTAAATCGCTTGGTTAAATTAGATTTCAATTTTGCATGATTTTGATTATAGCTAACCTCTAATGTTTTACTGAAGTGTTGTGTCTACAGATCAGGTACAATTTTCACACACACAAGGCTAAATTCATATCACCCATCTTTTCAATTCTTGGTTCAAATAGATTCATGAAGATTTCTTCTTGGTTAGGATCTTTGAACTCACTTTGACACTCCACTTCTTGCCTTGGGTTTGGAAAGATAGTGCTATCGCCTGGTAATGATCCCCTATATGTTTGTGACCGCGTGGAAACCAGCATCCAACAAAGGTTCATTTTGGAATTTATCCTTGCTATGAGAGTTGTTGTTTTTATTATTGAGGAGATTTAAAAATGTAAGATGCTTTTCAATGGATATCTCTCACTTTTTTATGTATTTGCAAACATAACAACCACACATTCACTTGTTTCTTTTACCCACTTAAACACAAAATGTTTGATTTGTAGAACATTGTAACGGGTATTTCATAAGAAAACACTTAAAGCACCTACCTTAGCATGAAATTTGGTTCATAAACATGGCTCTACAAGGTGGCATTTGCTACTTTATCAAGGTTTTAGTATATATTTCATTCAAATAGACTTCAATCTCTCATCCTCCAAGGAGGCTTCCCACATGCACCGAAGTACGATTTTGCACAATCCGTGAGGACTACTAGAGGAAGGTTGAAAAATTAAAATCCATTTGTCATGACCCCATTAAGGATACATGCATTTCATTTTAGAGTGGGTTGGATTCCTGTGGCAAAAATGAGTGTATCTCACTTTGGGTTGTCCCTCTCACCGGCCTCATTAAGCTAAACTTGGGAGGTGAGCCCACTATTGCTCTAGCATATATATGAAAACAAGAAATGAACTTAGGCCAACAAGTTTGGAAGTTTGGTTCACTCAAAGAGTGAAGAGCATATCCCTATTGTCTTTCTTTGTTCCACACACTTGAAAACATGTTTGTTCTTTCCCAATCTCTTGACAAGGAGATTCTTAGAATTGAAGTGTGAAATTCATTTCCTATCTTATTTCCAGCTTATATCCAAATGAAATACCACAATTTAATCAAATGCAAGCTTGATTAGGAAAATACCTTTTTCTTGTAGCTAGCATATGTTAGAAATAGGAAATACTGAGAGGGGGGGTGAATTAGTATTTCACAAACTTTTTCTTTTGGCCACTTATGGATATAATAGATTACTTTAGTGCATACAAAGATTATCAAGCTGATTAACAAACATAGCAGTAAATAGAAAGAACTCATAACACATCATATGTTCTCGAGGAAACCCTGGCCAAGGGAAAACTCTGGTGGGGATGGTACCCACAAAGATCACTAATCAAAAGTATCCTGTTAAGGATATTGGACCCTGTTAGGAGTCAATTTACAATATATAGTAGATCTATCCTGGTTAAAGGACTTTAGGCCTTGTTAGAAGCCTTAACCCTGTTAGGAGTTAGATTACAAAACCTGATCACTAGCTGAGCTCACTGCCCAAATAGGTAATACAAAATGTTTTTGACTGTAATATGGTACTGCTTACAACTTTGCATCAATAGCCTTTGCTGCTATCACAATAAACAACTATTGCAAGTTATCTTTTCTTTCTTTTTACATATCACACTTGTATATTTCATTACATTTCAAGTATGCCTAATATATGAGTTATTAAAGCTAATAACTTTACATGGTTGGCTTCCAAAATCTTTATCCAAGAGTAAAAATCTAGGATGTCATCCCTTCATAATGTTAAGTCATTATTTTGACAAGCAAAAATAATCCCTTAACTCTTTCGCTAATACTGTCTCCAAAACTATTCTGTCTGCAAAAACTATCTTCGGTAAACTTTGAATAACTTTGTCCGTACTGCTCCAAACTTTATGTGCACTAAGATGGGGTATCCTCATACTCTATAGAAGCTTTATTTAACTACACAAACAAAAATATTGCTCCAGTGGACGTCGCCAACTAAATCTTCATCGGGTGCTCTATTAGGATCACTGTATCCATACTTAGACAATTTCTTCCTTCAACTTGCCATACTTGCATTCCAGATTCTACGTTCTCAATAGAGATCATATATTTCCATAATGACAACATCTATACATCCACATTAGCCAAATTGCCAACAATCTCCCCCTTTGTCATTAGTGGCAACATATGGAAAAATTGGCTAAGTGTGCAAACAAAACTTCAAAAACACTTATACAAAATTGTGGCCAAAAGTTATACAATATGTATACAATATCATACTCCATAGAATAGCTCCCCCTATGAGTATCCTTCCTCAACATATATTCAATTTTTTGGTATCTCTCCCCCTTTGACAACAATGACAAAGATAGGGTGTACAAAAATTTCAAAAACTTTATACCTTAATATCAGTTATTGCAAAGCCGGTAGGCTTGCAACACAATCACCAAACTCTAGCTTCCAAGATTCAAAATCTTTCTCCCATATCTTCCTGATGGATTCAACAACATTGAGTAGAGTACTCAATCCATATGCTGCTATCTGACAAGCTTGCAGGGAATTGAAGCTAAACTTCTGAAATGATGTCTTTGCTGAAAGACACTGCTCAATTTGATCTTCAACTATTGATATCTTGATTGAGACATGCTCTCTCAAGATGTTAACCCTGATCATCTTTATGTTCTTCTCCTCTGCTAACATTCTGATTTCATCTTTCAATTTCCTTATGTTCTTCTCTACAGAACTTATCTTGACATTAGGGCTTGTCAAGGTGTTTGTCTCAGCTATAATAGCATCTAACTTCTCTCTGATCTTCTTATCCTCTTCAACTATTAGGATTTCTTATTTAGTGCATTGTATGTACAAATTCTTTCCTATCCAAAATGTCTCCTCAAATTCTTTATGCATACATCTAAACTACCAATATCATTTTGAATATTTACACTTAAAGTTTGTTGCATTTCTGCTTCAAAGTCTTCCTAAACTTTTATTCTAGCAATATCCTTCAAGTTAGAAAATTCAAAGTCAAAAGAATTCATTACCATTTTAGCTTTCTCAAGTGGATCCGATTCAAATACCTTAGTGTCGATCACACTCTCAAGTTTCTCAGTCAAAACTCTAACTTTTCCTTCAAGGTCTTTCACCTTCTTATTCTTTCCAATAATTTTATTCAAAGATGTGATGAACTCAAGCTGATCATCATCTTCAACTTCTTTTCCAAGGTCTTCAAACATTGAACCAATATGCCTCTTCTTACTGTCAGGTGCAATAATGTCTTCAACTGGTATAGAAGGTGCACTAGAGGTAGTGGCCTCTGTCAAAATTTGTTTGCCTTTAACTGACTGCTCTACTAGAACTGATTCTGATACAGTTGGTGCTTCCTCTGCCTCTGTATTCTTCTCTGATTCTATGACCTTTTCTTGCTCTCCCAAAGCCAAATTGTCAACAATGTTTCCTAGATCATGAAATACTGCATCATCTGATTCTAGAGTCACTTTGGTGCCTTCAATATCCATTGATTCTTTGCCAATATTGATATGTGAAGAAGATGGAACTTCTTCAATACCAACTTCCTCTACATGCGGTTCCTCTGATTGCTTCTGCTGAGGGTCTGATTCAACATGCTTTTCTGCAACTATATCTGCAAGAACTTGCATTACTGCTTGCTCTATCTCTTTCTGTACTTCCTCCTTTTTGCCTCCCATTATAAGGATTGTTCTTCTCTTAGTTCTCAATAAAGTTCCAAGAGACTTCAAGAATCTCTTCAAATGATCTTCATCCTTAACTTCACAGAACTGTCTGATTAAATGTTCTCTCATCTTTATGTCCTCTTCTTGTGCTCTTTGTTTTCTATTCACAAGTCTATTATACAGATATTCTGGGATCTTACCATGAATAGTGCTAAGTTTCTTATCTACCACAATCATATGTGTAACCATTGCATTTTCAAAGTTCAATCTGTCAAATGATCCATATAGATCATAGAATTTATTCAGCTTAGTGAAGTCTCCATGCTTCAATATATCTTCATTAACTCTTTCAATTCTTGGTTTCCAAGTTTTCTTCTTGATTGAAACTACATCATCATCTTTAATTACTACTACATTTCTAGGTATAGGTGGTACAACCACTTTCTGTCTCTTTTTAGGTCTTGTTGCACTCACTTTTACTCTTTTGCTAGGAATAGGAGAAAAAGATTTATCTCCTTCATCTTTTTCAGGTACTTCAACTTTTACCTTTACTGCAATAGGATCAATAGGATCTGCACTTGATGTCTCAGGTGAAATTACAAGATTTTCACTTTTCTTCAAGGCTTCTGCAGTCTTCTTAGCTATGTCAAACTCATGACTTGACGTACCAGATTCTTTCAATATTTTCTTCATAGTAGATTCAACTCTCTTACTAGATTACTTCTTTTCTCTCAAACTTATTGTAGAGTTGAAATTCTCTTCATAGGTTCCAAACCTATTTGCATGACCATCCAACTCACACTTTAACAATCTATTCACATATCCTACTGTTTCTGCTTCAGATATTTCATAGCCAAGAGGGTCTATGAATTCCATTCTAGGCTCAACTACTTCAATGCAGGTGAAATCAGTTTCAACCATAAAACAAATGTCATCTCTATGCTTTTCAACTAAGGATTGAGAAATCCTTGATTTGTTCTTAACAATATTCTGAAAAGTCTTCAATACAAGCTTCACACTGTCATTAACTTTATCAAAAAGGTGCTTCATGTAGACTGAGTTTATTCTTTCCATTGTGTTTACATTGTCACTCCAATCAACTATGTAAGGAAATCTTCTCAAAATATGGAAAAACATATAGGTTATCAGAGATGAAAACCTAAACTGTGTGTACTTAGCCTTCTTAATCTTTTCTAAGTTCTCAAATAATTGAATTTTCAAAATTTCACATAGGTCTATTGGTTTCTTCTCAATACACATAAGATAAGCTACATGAATCATTCCTGCAACCATGTCATCTTCCCTTGAACTACCACAAAATTTAGTTGTTAGGATCTTGCAAAGGTACCTAACATCATCTTGCTTAATCTTACTTATCACAATTCCTCTACCATTATAACTAGATCCAGTGTTATCTAAAACAATCTTTCTCATGTTCTTTTCATTTAGTGGAATCTCTCCAACTTTTGATAATCTAGTAACTTCATGAATTAGGTCGGCAGTTATATCAATAACTCTATCCTCCATCCAGAATTTCCCATTGTGGATTCTACTTAAAATGATCTTGGTACATTCCTCATCATTGAATTCATACTTCATGGAATATTTGATAATTTCATTGTTCTCTAGGTGCCCATAAGCTGGTTTAACTGACATGTCTTGATTGTACAATTTCCTGTAATCATCACTAAAATCTGCATCTCCCAAAGTTTCAAACTTGCAACCTAAATATCCTTTAACATTCTCAATGTGCAATACTCCGTCTGGTACGGATGATAATGCTAGACTGTCATCAATTTCAGTTGGTTCTACTAGTTCTTTCTTAATCTTTGGTCTATTCTTATCCTTAACATTATGAACCATAGAAATATCCATCTTATCAACTGATTAAAGATCAAAAAATACCTCAACTTTGCAAATCTAGGGTTTTGGTATGATTGTCGCTGCAAACAGCTTCCAAACTTCTTCAAATCATCCTCAACTCGCTTTTCTTCTTTCAAATCACTTTTCAATTGCTTTTTAATCATAATAACTATGATTTCAACCTTATAACACTTCACATTAACTTGATCTGACATTGCATTCATTCATTTTGTCGCTAAAACCTCAAAAAGCTGATTCTACAAACCTGCAACCATAAAACTTTCTGCGACCTCGCAAAACACAATATTTTCTTTTGCGCACTTAACCATAGCATTAGTACAACATAATAAACCTATATCTAACTGTGCAAAACTTAACTCATTCAAATTCCTAATCTACACTAATCCTAAGTCCTAAACTATAGAAACTTACATAATTTGAGTACTTAAAGAAGGGTCAGGTAAAGATTCATCCTTACCATTGGTTACATTACCTTCTTGACTACTTTTAGTGCTAACTGTACCTCCTTGATCTATGCCTTTGTCAAAGTTTACTTCATCTTTATTGCTACAGCAACCTTTCTCTTTGTTTCCTACATTTTCTTTCCTTCTTGCATTGTTCCTAGGGTTAGGGTTATGATGATAACCTCCATTGTTCATTTTGCAAAATCTTGCTGAGTGTCCAAACTTGTTGCATATCTGACAAATGATTCCATTGTTTCCAAATCTCTGTCCTTGCTAGTTAATCTGTGACCTGCAATTTCTAGCAATATGTCCTACTTTGTTGCATCTAAAACATACTACCACTTTTCTTTGATTCATTTCTTCAATAGATTTCTTATCTGCATTGTTAGTATTCCCAATCATTCTATCATAATTATTCAAAATTACTTTAGGTCTTCTACATTCGTTAGCTCTATGTCCAAAACTATGAGAATTATAACAATGTCCATTAAGAGGTTTAAATTGCTTACCTGTGCAATCTCTCTTCATGTGCCCAATAGTATTACAAGCAAAACATCTACCTTTAAATTCTCTTTGCATACCTTTAGATGATTCTTCCTATTTTGATTCTTCTTGCTTTGATTCTTCTTTCTCTCTAGGTGGTTCTTCTTTAGGTGGATCTTCCAATGTGTTCTCATCTAGCTTTATTTCCTCCACACTTTCAGATGTCTTCAGATCTGGCTTCTTACTTTCATGGTTTGTTCTAAACATACTATATCCAAATCCAGTCCTATCAAAGAATGGTTCTTCAAAAGAAATTTGTTTTTCAATCTTATCACTTTTTGAATATAGCCTTTCAAGTTGTTTAGATTGAGTTAATTCACCTTTCACAATTTTATTATACTTCTCAAGTTCCACATACTGCACTTTTACTTTTTCAGATTTAGATGTTTCCTTTTCAAGTCTTGACCTCAAATCTTCATTCTCAATTTTCAATTTTTCATTATCAGATCTCAAATTTCCATCTTTCATACTAAGCTTCAGATTTATTATCTTCAACTCATGCTTAAGGATCTCATTTTCTTTTTCTAATTCATCACAATCTTCAACAAGCATATTAGATTTCTTTTCAGATTTCAGATCTTCAATCTTACCTTTTAATTTGTCAATAGCATTCTTTGCATCTTCATATTTTCTTCTTAACGAGTTTCTTTCATCAGTAAGCATATCAATCTGTTCAAGAGCTTCTTCAAGATTCTTCTGAAGTTGATCCATATCCATAGAGATCTTACTCAAGCTGCTAAGTTTTCCTTGAATGTTCCTTCTCCGAGTAACTGTGCTCTGATACCAATTGTTAGAAATAGGAAATACTAAGAGGGGGGGGTGAATCAGTATTTCACAAACTTTTTCTTTTGCCCACTTATGGATATAACAGATTACTTTAGTGCATACAAAGATTATCAAGCTGATTAACAAACATAACAGTAAATAAAAAGAACTCATAACACATCATATGTTCTCAAGGAAACCCTGGCCAAGGGAAAACCCCAGTGGGGATGGTACCCACAAAGATCACTAATCAAAAGTATCCTGTTAGGGATATTGGACCTTGTTAGGAGTCAATTTACAATATATAGTAGATCTATCCTAGTTAAAGGACTTTAGGCCTTGTTAGAAGCCTTAAACATGTTAGGAGTTAGATTACAAAACCTGATCACCAGCTGAGCTCACTACCCAAATAGGTAATACAAAATGTTTCTGACTGTAATATGGTACTACTTACAACTCCGCATCAATAGCCTTTGCTGCTATCACAATAAACAACTATCGCAAGTTATCTTTTCTTTCTTTTTACATATCACACTTGTATATTTCATTACATTTCAAGTATGCCTAATATATGAGTTATTAAAGCTAATAACTTTACATGGTCGGCTTCCAAAATCTTTATCCAAGAGTAAAGATCTAGGATGTTGTCCCTTCATAATGTTAAGTCATTATTTTGACAAGCAAAAATAATCCCTTAACTCTTTTGTTAATACTATCTCCAAAACTATTCTGTCTGCAAAAATTGTCTTCAATAAACTTTGAATAACTTTGTCCGTACTGCTCCAAAATTTATGCACACTGAGATGGGGTATCCTCATACTCTATAGAAGCTTCAGTTAACTACGCAAACAAAAATATTGCTCCAGTGGACGTCGCCAACTAAATCTTCATCGGGTGCTCTGTCAGGATCACTATATCCATACTTAGACAATTTCTTCCTTCAACTTGCCATACTTGCATTCCAGATTTTGCACTCTCAATAGAGATCATATGTTGCCATAATGACAACATCTATGCATCCACATTAGCCAAATTGCCAACAATAAAGCTAGGGGCATTTTTTAGAGTATTTTGTCATTTTTTTACTCACCTTGGAAATAGCTCCATCCAATGTGCTTATCCTCCAGCAAGTTAGTCAACACTAAAAATCAAAGTGAGGGGAAACCAAAATTGAAATTGACAATACAAAGATTTATAAACTAAATTTTGAGCACTCTAATTGCAAAATCTCAAACAAAAATTTGAATTAAGGGCTAAAGATCCAATTCAAAGAGACAAATTTTTGCTTATAAGCTTCAATTACAGCAAGGTATTTTTGATATACCTGACTATCTTCATCTTGTGTTAGCTCAAGGACAGCTTTGATGTGTGCTTTGTTCTTCCTTTTGATTTTCTTGGCAAGTGCCTTCTCCTCTTGATTATATCTAGGTTCTGGATTTTGTACTTTTGGATGTCTGTTCATTTACTGTCAAAACACAAAAATAGAGAATTAGATAAATGAATTTATCAACTTGAGAACAAATTATGACAGAAAACTTTAAGCGACATTGTCCAAAAAATACACGATAGTAAATTGCTTGTAGGTGTAACTTTAATGTTAGTAGGCGACACTTAACAGTGTACCAGGTGACACAAAAAATTAAGCAGGCGTAAGAAAATTATTTAGAAGTGTAAACAGTATTTGTCAAAGCGACAATGAATTAACTCAAAGTGATAATGAATTGATGCAAAAGCGTAAAAAGGAAGATCATAAGCGTGATTCGTTAGATCAATTGCGGAGGAAAGCTTTCTGATAGGTGATAACAAATTGTTGATCTGCGACACTTCTTAGCTGGAAGGCATGACTCGATGATGTAAAGGCAATAACACTTTGTCTTAGATGCGTGAATGCTTTTCTTCTAGGAGACAATAGAAAATTTAAGATAGAAGTAGAATTATCGACCAGGCATGAGTAATCAACAAATAGGCGTCAATATAGAGCTGGTAGGCGTCATCAGATTGGTCACAGGCGTGACTGAATGTGCTGTAGGTGACACTTTACCTGATTCTTGCAAATTAAACATGGAAAATATCAAATAAAAGCATACAAGATGATCCAAGTGCTAAATTTGATTAAATGAGGCTTACTACCCCATGATGGGTGCCATTTAGTATACAATTAAATCTATCTTCATAGAATTAATGTTAATCATCAACAATAAATGAAATAGTAACTAAATTACAACCATAATTGAGCAACTATTAGCTAATATCAATGACTAATTCAGCATCCTATGGCTCTCTAACTAGAATGTTAATGAAGTAAGCAATCAACAAGCTCTCACTAATGACAGTTCTAGAATGAGAATTGATTGAAATAAACAATGTTAAAGCTAACAATTATCAATGTAAATGCTAAAATGCTCTTAAATGCTCTTCTAAACTCAAATTGCAAGAGGTTTGATGCAATTCTCAGATAGGTGGTTGATGAATTATGAAGGATTTTAGCCATCCTTTTTATAGATTTTCCCAATGTGGGGGGTGTAGTTGTGTTTGATCATGGTTGAGTTGGGGTTAAGTCTTTGGTTCCACCCTTTGAAGACAAAGAAAAGTTTGTGTCCTCAAAGCTTGGGACAAGTAGACAAGATGGATGGCTAAGATTTGTGTGTGTGAAAATTGTACTTGATCTATAGACACAACACTTCAGTAAAATATTAGAGGTTAACTAAAATCAAAATCGTGCAAAATTAAAAACTATCTAACCAAGCGATTTATTGCCTTCTAATAGGTGCGAGATTAATGTTCTCAGATTGTAATCAAGATCAGTGACCTAGACGACACCTAAATGAAGGATTTGAATACAATTGATCTAGATATGAGATTGAATGCAATTAAGCTATTTTTTTTTTATATTTTCTATGCAATATGAATGATTAATCTGATATGAAATCTATGCTAGATGAAATTGATATGCTATGAATGCTATTGAAAATTGATATGCAATGCTAATCTAACAATGATATGCAATATGAATGCAAAAATAAGATTGATCTCACAAAGATGTCGATTCGCAAGAGCTTTGATTCTTCAATTCCAATTCTCCAGCGTGATTGTGCAAAAATATAAGATGAATTATGAAAAGTTGAGCCTTGTTTTTATAGAAATCCAGGGCTTTGGAGGTGCATAAAAAAAAATCCATAAATCACTCAAATAACTCAGGTTGATTTTTGAGTTATTTTTAAATAAAGGATAATTAACTCACAAAACAATGCAAAAGCTAAGTTTTAACTCAAAATAGAGTTTAGCTTTAATTGATAATTGATAGTTGTCTGCTTTTATGATTGTCAATGTTTTAATTATGAATTAATTTAATAATAAAGTGATTTATTTCCAACCTAATTGCTTTTTGAAATAAAATAATTAACTTATGGGTTAATTAACGATTTAATCAAACTTTTATTAAAAATTATATTATTAAATAATGATAACTTGCTTTAATTAGTTAAATAAGAATTTAATCAATTATTCATATGATATTAGATTTATTGTCAAAATTAAATAATACAATTAATAATAGATATAATTAAATTTAATTACACAATTAAGTGGCAAATATTAAATCTAATTAATTAAATATAAAAATATTCAATTAATCAAACTTTAGGATAAATGTGATTTATTGCCAAATAATTATAAAATTGAAGATAATTATGATGATTAGGAATATTGCTAGGAATATTCTCTAATGCAGAATTTAAGATAATCAATTAGATTTGATGATGTTCAGATGTGCCTTAAGTTAGGACTTCGATGTCGATTTTGTTCGATTTGTCGATGTAGGAGGTTAATGAACTTATAGCCCATTTTTGGGGTATTACATTTTTCCCCTCTTTGAATTACTGTGCGAAGCGCAGTGGTTCAAAGATAGTCTGTGTTTGATAAAGATATGAAATTGATTCAAAAGATAAACCGATCTCAAGATAGAAACCGATTGAAAGATATTGAGATAGGAGTTGATTGATATTGAATTTGATATGAAGATAATAGGTCTTGAATGACCAAAGATAATGTTCACTATAACAAAAAATGAACCTATGATTGCGAAAAAGTGTCCAAAACGCTTGATTCCAAACCTTAGGATTGCAAAGAAGTGAGTGACCCATTCTAGACTCGATTGTCTTAGCAGAACTAGCAGGTATCACATCCAAACCCTTTAGTTGCCGAAGAACCAAGGAAAGAACACTATGATCTGATGGTTGCAAAAACTGATACAGATTACAAGATTAAGAGAATACTAGATTGATATGTATCGATGAATCTGATATGCCCCAGTGATGATAGATTTGCCCCGAGCGATGAGGTCTTTTTTTTTTTATGAATCAGTAACTAGACGTGATTGTTTGTCTTGATTACTGATGAAAGATATTAACAAATTTGATTGACAGACTTTGAATGATGTGCAATACCATGCCCCCTTCGGGATTAAAATTGAAATCTGACAAGAAAAGTCAGCGTTATAGTTTAGAAGCATGTTAATTGATTTGAGAAGTGTGGTGAAACACATTCAAGAACACATTATGCATCGTTGGAAGGTCCCAAAAGACCAAGTTTGACTAGGTTTGACCATGAGTTGACCATGGCTGACCAAGTTGAAATTTTGATAGTTTGATGTAAGATAATCAGTTAAGTTGAATACTAGATTTCTGTGATGATTGAAGGTCGATTATGCAAGTAGTTAATGATATGAATGATCTCAGATTTGAATTTTGATCCCGAAAAAGGATTCTACTTGCTGTTTCATTGGAGGAACCTTCGTGTGAGATTCAGTTCTTGTTAGACTTGAAGATGCGATTTGAAGAATCATTTAAGCATTGAAGTTCGTTTAATCATTGTGAGATCATGCAAACATGCAAAATGCAATGAGACATGCAAAATGAAATGCAACCTAAGACCTAGGACCTAGTCACTGATCATATGTCGATTTGTTATCATCATTGAAATTTTAGGTAACCAGATAAATCAATACAATGCCCACTAGCCATGAAACCATAGACATATGAATATCAATTTGTATGCGCAAGAATCAATACAACACCCACTGGTTATACAACCATGGACATATGAATATTGATTTATTTTCGGAATGTTGGATCAAATATAAGCACCAAGGCACAAATGCTAGGATGACCTGAATATCATGTCCATTTTGATATAGCAATTTGTACAAGCATCAAAACATAAACTTCGTGATGACCTGAGTACACCTTGCGTTGCAAACACATCAAACAGTCAAGAGATCATTCTAAATCCAATGTGAATTACCCGTAGTGACCCTTTATTGTTCACATCCTGAGGCAAGATTGCATTCCATAGTAGGAGAAAGAACTTACTCAAAAAGACAATAGTTAGATCAAACTTCTTTGAATTGTCTGGGTATCAATGGTCGAGGTACGCATGGCCATCCAATTCGAGATAGAGGCTCTTATAGTCGGACACCATTTCAATCCAAAATTTCCAAAGTTGTTAGATTTTCACATACAAGCAGAAGACAAAGAAAAGATTATGCCCCCAGTCATCACTCTCTAAATCCTATAAAGGACATCATCGAAGAGCTCGAAGGGACACAATATGCAAAAATCTCAATGCGAATTAGTAAGCATACAAGGAGATAAAAGCATGTAAAAAGCATAGATTGTTTTTAGTTGAGTTTTGATGTTTGATTGCGTTGTTGTAGATGCAAAATCCTTTCTGGAGATGAGACAGACAGACTGACTCAACTTGAAGCTTCAAAGGAATCTGACTGGATAGGATACGTCTAAGATACATTGGAGGCCATAGGATATGACATTGATTGCCCCCAAGTTTGAACATTGCTAGGATACAGATGCGCAAGCTGATTGGTGTACAAATCGACTTATTAAAAACTAGAAATGTTGAAACAAACTGAGAGATATGTACAACTAAAGCAAGACTGAAAGTTGGGAAAGACCAAGATTGTGCTGATAGATGGAGCGTTTGGAACAAGTGGCGCCCGTTTGCCAGGTTTTCACCATCTTGGTAGAGATTCTATTTTTGCTACCAAGGCGCCTGTTTCCAGGTTTTCACCAAGGCACTTTTTCTTTTTTTTCATTTTTTGTATTTTTCATTTTTTCAATTTTTTTGTACTTTTGATATTTTTTTATTTTTTTGAATTTTTAATATTTTTTGATTTTTTTGAATTTTTGATATTTTTTGATTTTTTTGTGAATCATCAAGGTGCCTATTGCTAGGTTTTCACCAAGATGTTCATTTTTTCAAGACTTTTTCAGATTTTTCAGATTTTTTCAAGATATTTAACCATAGACTAAATGCCTTAGGCGTAGAATTTCTTCAGATGGAGAACGTTGATTGGTTCTCAGAGCTGTTCTCCTTCAGTCATTGAGAGTTGATAGGCACCAGCACCAAAAGTAGTAGTGATAACAAAGGGACCCAGCCAGTTGGGTTCGAACTTCCCCTTGCGTTCTTGATGTGATTGATTTTTAAGATTTTCTTTCAACACTAGATCACCAACCTAAAATTCTCTATGTCTAACTTTCTTGTTGTAGCCTTTAGACATTCTTTTCTGATACACTCTGAGATGATCATACACTACTTGTCTGCGCTCATCTAGTAGTTTCAGTTCTTGTAACCTAGACACTCTGTAGTCATCGTCTATGACAAGTCCATGCATTGTGATTCTGAGTGATGGGATTTCAACCTCAATAGGTAGTACTGCTTCAGACCCATAAACTAAAGTGAATGGTGTAGCCCCAGTAGGTGTTCTGATACTTGTTCTGATACTGATTCTGATATTGGATCTGATATTGGTTCTGATACTTGTTCTGATATTGGTTCTGATACTCGTTCTAATACTGGTTCTGATACTCATTCTGATATGTGTTCTGATACTGATTCTAATATTAGTTTTGATACTGGTTCTGATATTGGTTCTGATACATGTTCTAACACTGATTCTGATACTTATTCTAATACTTGGTATACTTGATAGCATATTTTTCCATTGCAAACTCTCAAGCAAGATCATATCATGCAGTCCCAATGTCTAGCAAGGTGGAGAACAAGAGGCATTAGCAAGCTGGTGGAAGAGATGGAAGACAAGAAAATGAAGGAGAATGAAGGGAAGAAATCCTCAAGGGCAAACTCCTCAAGAATACTCAAGCTAGGGAAAAATTGTCATGTAAAGCATATTTGGATAAGTAGGGAAAGGCTAGTATAGGATAAGTCACAAAAGCATAGTGCAAGAGTAGGAAAGAATGCAATCCAAAGGAGTAGACATGTCAAGAGGCTTCATAGCACTATGTTTTACTCTTTCTTTCTTTTTTAATTAGATCAAGACCAAAGGGGAAAAGGATAGCGATAGGTGAAAATGAATGGAGGAAGATGGATATGAAGGCTAAACATGGAAGGAATGAAAGTAAGATCACCGTAAGATAGCTCACAAAATAGCCAAATATTCGTGTATAGATCAACATTGTCAAGATCAAAGAGAGAAGATGGAATGGATGAAATATGTAGAAGAACTACACATGATGCCTGATTGCCAGGTTTTCATCATGAAATTTATCCAAGGTGCCACAAGGAAGTGGTTTTCACCATAGGATGAATTTATTTCTCTTTACTTTTTCTACCAAGGTGCCTGTTTCCAGGTTTTCACCAAGGCACATTTTTAATTTAATTTAATTTAATTTAATTTTTTTTGGAAGAAGGAAAACTTTTTAGATAATGCTCCTTGAAAGGATAAACCATGATATGTCAAGGATTCAAAATGATATGCTCAAAGATGATGATAGGGAAAGGGAGATGGAAGAGAAAAATGGAAGATAAGGTTTTATGTAAAGCGAGTGAGGTTGGAAGATAGGAGGAATAGGCAAGTGAGGAAAAATGATAGGAGGTAGAAGGATAATGCATGTAAGGATTGTGAAAGGGTAGATGGAAAGGAAGGCAAGATCAACGTAAACACACACCTTGAAGGGTGGTGAGAGGGTGGAGGAAACATGAATGAAGGAATACGTGAAGGAATATGGTGAACGGATAGCAGAGGTTGAGGTTTGGGCGCATGAAATGGAAGAATATTTTTGGAAGGAGATGTAGTGGAAGCCTTTGGAAGCTTGAATGTCAATTTCACTTTTTGTTCAACACCAGACTCTTTCAAGAGAGACTTTGGAATCTATATAGTCGTAGGCCTTTTATTTCCTTTTGATGATTTAGAGATAATATCTTCAATGATGGATTTTGGAGCCCATACTTGTCTTGTAGTTTTTTTTTTAGATATCTCTTTTGACTTTATGCCTCCATGTCGTTTAGAGGAGACATGGTGATCTTCTCTTTTTGATGGATTCTTGCATTGCTTCTTTTTCTTGTATTGAACATTCAAGTTACTTCCAAAAGACTTGGGATTTGTGGAAGAGGGAGGATATGACTGGTTTAGATGGGTGGGTGGATGAAAAGGATTCAAGGGTATGCATCTATGTTGATCTTGAGGAAAGATGGGAGATGGAGGTATGTAAGGACCCAAGATGGATGGAAAATTAGGAGAGTTAGGAGGGGAAAGTGAAGGGACATAAGGACCCAACATGGAAGGAAGGCGTGAAGATCTTTGTAGTGGTGGAAGAGGTCCAAGGATGGAAGTGGAAGACACAAAAGGATAATCAATAAGTTCATCAGCATCTATATGACAACCAAGGATATCAACATCTTTAGAGTGAGCATTAGGATCTTCAATAGAATCATGGACATCTTGAATATGAGAACCTTCTTTGATAGGATTGTTCAAAGCTTGCAAAGACTTAGGAAGAGTAGAAAGTGGAAGTGAACATGGAGTGGTAGAATAAGAAGATGGAAGACTTTGATCTTGACAAGGATCTTTGGATAGCACCAGCGCATAATTTATCTCTTGATTTTCAATAGGCTTAACATTGGAAGTAACAACACTATTTTTACCAACCTTAATGGAAGTATCATCTTTGGAAAGCGCAAGTGTAGTAAGGTCATTTTGATTGTCAATAAGCTCAACAATGTGAGTAGTAGCTTGATCTTGCTTAGGAGAAGACTTAAGACATGGTGGAATGCATGAAAAAAGGTGTATAGGATCAAAAGAGCCATGAAGCGGATAAGAGACATCGGGAAAAGGAGTGGATGAAATGGAGGGTTCTTAATCTTGATCTTTCTTTATGTTCTTTTCTTCATCATTTTTGGAATCCTCTTGACATGGAGCCACTTCTAAGGACAAGGAAGCATGTTGGGATTGTATGGATGACTTTGGAAGAGATGGTAGAGGACTAGCTGAAGTAGGGATTATAGCATATGAAGGCTTAGGCTCTTTAGGTTTATCATTCTTGAAAGCATTTGCAGCCAAATGAAGGTTAGCTTGAGTTTCTTTAAGAGGTAGCCCTAGAGAATAACTATAGGGAACTGCATGAAAAGTATCAGGGCTTATATCAGATGAAGGTTTTGTGAAAGATTTGAAAGACTCAGAAGCTTTAGGAAATGTACAGGTATTGGAGGAAGTAGGAGATGGAAGGGAACCATCACAAGACAAAGGTCCAACATTAACATGATCTTGCTTGAGAGTGTAATCTTTATTTTCAGCCTGAGAGTTCTTAGAGGAGAGATCCTTATAGTATTGACATTTCAAGCTAGCACGATGTATTTTATAGTCCTCAGCGGTAGTAGATGGATCATCATCAAGGTATTGTCCACAAAAGCCATCAAAATCTCTTTCAAAATCAGAATCATATGGATCACCATCAGGATCTATCTAATGTGATGGCCCATTTGTAGTAAGAAGGAATGAACGACGAGGAGGATTCTTAGGAATAGAGCTGTCATAGGTATCATTACATTGTCTATCATCATAGTCATCATAGTCTCCAAAGCTTGATGTGTCACTCTCCGTGGAAGAGGTATCATAAGGGTTATAATATTGCTCAAATTCTTTCCGGGGGCATGGTGACATGTACAAGTCTTTATCAAATGGAAAAGAGTATAGAGGTTCCTTTTCTTTCTCAAGTTTGTCAAGCTGGACTTGCATAGCTTACAGCTGCTTCATCATAGTGGCGATCAGAATTTCTTCCTCATGTGTATTGATTCTTTGAGACATGTGTACTGATTTTCAATAGCTACCGATTTGTTCTTGACACAATGATATTTTTGACAGATTCTGGAACTAGGCTGGAAACATTGGATATCTTGCAATTTGACAATTTCTAACAACTCTCTCAAATTTTTCCAAACGACACTTTGCAAACTTGTACGACACTGGGTAGTCTATGAAACGACAGTTGCTAAACTCATATGACAGTTGGGTATAAATGAAATGACAATTGACAAAACTTGTACGACAGTTGCTAACAGGGTTTTGACTTTCTTGAATTTGCTGGTTTGAAAACTTGTACGACACTGGGTTCTCAATCGTACGATAGATGGGCAATACTGAAATGACACTTGACAAAACTCGTATGACTTTTAACTTCTTGAAATGACTTTTGACTCCAGAAAGATTTTACGTCAATTTTTGCAAAATTTAAGGTCTTCAATTTTGGATTGTTTGCAAATTGTACCATCCAGATTTTGAAGGTTATACCAGATTTGATCATTTTTAATAGCCAAGTAGATAAACAAACACGCAGAATAGCAAGCAAGTGATTCCAAGCATGTTTGAAAACAATGAACAAGGGCAAAAGCAACCTTGCGCATGAACAATCAAGTGACCAAATTGTGCTAATCCCTGAGAGTACTAATTGTGTATGTTCTGAAAAGTTTTGCAATAACACACATATACCTGAAAGTGAAAAAATGGCCTCTCTAGGGTTTTTAGTAATGGTTTGACTCTGCAACTTTTATGATTCAAAGGGGTGAGCTCCAATCCCGGCGCACCAGGATTTTGACATAGTCCGAGAACTTAATCTTCAAGAGCTGCTAGGGAGATCTGACAACCCAACAATGAACCATACCCATGGAGATTTCTTCCACAAGGACATTTATATAGCGGCTGTCACTACCATGGCGAAAATGACTATTACCGCTTGAGGTTCCATCAACGCAGTTTTCCCTATGAAGGGATTGTCCGCTACGGTTAACCCTCTCTAAAGGTGACTCACAGATTTATACCACAAGGGGACTTGGCTCCAGATCCAAGGTTTTTGACACCTTTTCACTTTTAACCCAAACAAAGCAAGCAGATTAATCTGACACGCTAAGACAAAGTTTTGTTCCACCAAGGTCTGTGATATCAACTCCACGTGATCTATCAACCTCTCTGGAGAGAGAATGTATCAATCAATAAGAGAAGACACACTAACCAATTTTGATTCACCAAAGCTCATGATATCAACCCCACGTGATCTATCAACCTCTCCGGAGAGAGAATGTGTCAATCAATAAGAGAAGACTCACTAACCAAGTTGAATGTGAAATGCACTAAGTATCCTCCCTACCTACAAGGATTCTGTCATCAAGAAAGATTTCTCTAGGAATCCAATCTCTCAAGAATCACAAATAGTGTTCATAGGGCCTAATTACTATGTGAGCACAGATATATTCCCGAAAGAAAATCTACCAAAAGTACCCAAAAAGCAGAAAGAGGAACACTTAATGCTTAAAGAGAATATGAGATGAGTCAACAAGGTGGAACACTTAACACCTCACACAAGCTGAAAATGAGTTCCCAACTTGGAAAACAAGTGAGTTCCTAAAAGCACAAAAGGGTTGCCAAGTGGAACACTTAACGCTTCTGTCCCGTTGACCCCTCCCCTTTATGGCACTGAGATTGCAACCATGGGGAGGAAATGAGGGGCCGGTGGATTAGCGAGTCCAATAACCCAAGATAGAAATCAAGATCAATCACACGTATTCTAAGACTACTTAATGAATCCTTAAGGGATCACAACCTAGTATCAAATTATGCAAGTGTGTAGAAATAGATCAAAAGCATGAAAAGATGCACACAAGCTTGACACATAAGAGATTTATTTTAAGTCCCAAATCGAAATGTTATTAGATGAAGGAGAATACCTGGGATCCTTGCAATGCGCTTAGTAGATTTTACTTGATTTTTAGCAATTTTTGTTGAGCTTTACTATGCAAGCAAGCTACGAACTCTCCAACAAGCCAACAAGCAAACAAGATATGCAAGGTATATTCAACTTATGAAAACCCTAGGGTTAGATCTAAAAATCAATTGTTAGGAGCAATAATAACTAGAAATTAATCCAAATGACAACTCATATCATGCATTGAATCATATGAAAAATAAGTGCATACCCATCACAAAATTTTAATTTTTTTGTACTGCATTTGACCTAGTCAACAAGATCTAATTTTTTTGATATGATTTTGGCCACAAAAATAAAAATTTAGAATAGAGACCCCTACTAAATAATAGAGAGATTTCCAAAAATGCAAAAATTTTAGAAAAATCTCTTCATTTGTGCCCTAGAGACCCGTTTTATCAAAACATACTAGTTTTTGTAAATTGATTATTTGAGTTATTATATCATGTCCAAATTTAAAACACAAAGAATGTACCCCTTGTAGAATTTAAGGATCTTTCTGAAAATGTAAAAATTTCTAAAAAATATGCTGATTTGCGTCAGATATTAATTTTTTATGAAAAATTAAAAAAAAATTATTAAAAATTCAAAAAAATTTACAAAATTCTAAATTTTTTATTGAAGCTTACCCAATATGTCACCAATCTACAAAAAAACATTTCAGGCCAAAAATCCAAGCCATTTGAGAGATAAAATTAAATCTTTGAAACTTTAGGGTTTTAGCTCCCAAAAAAAAATCAAAACTAGCATGCAAAGGTGGGTAGCCCCACGGTGGGTGCCAAAAATGTGTGTGTGAAAATTGTACTTGATCTGTAGACACAACACTTCAGTAAAATATTAGAGGTTAGTAAAAATCAAAATTGTGCAAAATTGAAATCTAATTTAACCAAGCGATTTACTGCCTTCTAGTAGGTGCGAGATTAATGTTCTCAGATTATAATCAAGATCAGTGACCTAGATGACACCTAAATGAAGGATTTGAATGCAATTGATCTAGATATGAGATTGAATGCAATTAATCTATATTTTTGATATTTTCTATGCAATAAGAATGATAAAAACTGATATGAATCTATACTAATATGAAATTGATATGCTATGAATGCTATTGAAAATTGATATGCAATGCTAATCTAACAATGATATGCAATATGAATGCAAAAATAAGATTGATCTCACAAAGATGTCGATTCGCAAGAGCTTTGATTCTTCAATTCCAATTCTCCAGCGTGATTGTGCAAAAATATGAGATGCTGTGGATGCAAATTTGAGAGATGAATTATGAAGAGCTGAGCCTTGTTTTTATAGAAATCCAGGGCTTTGGAGGTGCATGAAAAAAAAGCCATAAATCACTCAAATAACTCAGGTTGATTTTTGAGTTATTTTTAAATAATAGATAATTAAGTCACAAAAATATGCAAAAGCTAAGTTTTAACTCAAAATAGAGTTTAGCTTTAATTGATATTTGATAGTTATTTGCTTTTATGATTGTCCATGTTTTATTTATGAATTAATTTAATAATAAAGTGATTTATGCTCAACTTAACTACTTTTAAAAATAAAACAATTGATTTATGGGTTAATCAATTATTTAATCAAACTTTTATTAAAAACTATATTATTAAATAATGACAACTTGCTTTAATTAATTAAATAAGAATTTAATCAATTATTCATATGATATTAGATTTATTGTCAAAATTTAAATAATATAATTAATAATAGATAGAATTAAATTTAATTACACAATTAAGTGGCAAATATTAAATCTAATTAATTAAATATGAAAATATTCAATTAATCAAACTTTAGGATAAATGTGATTTATTGCCAAATAATTATAAAATTAAAGATAATTATGATGATTAGGAATATTGCTAGGAATATTTCCTGATGCAGAATTTAAGATAATCAATTAGATTTGATGATGTTTAGATGTGCCTTAGGTTAGGACTTTGATGTCGATTTTGTTCGATTTGTCGATGTAGGAGGTTAATGAACTTATAGCCCATTTTTGGGGTATTACACCCATACATACCTATTTCACCTTAGGTGGAAGTACCGATGTCACCCAATCCAGTGGACGAGGTTTCACCAACAGCATTACTTGACTCAGCATTCTCATTAGATGCCTTTTTCCACATGTCGTTCCTTATTCTCATGATATCTGCAATAGTGTTTCCACTCTAAAATACATGACCTTCTTCTGGTGCTCAGTCTCTACAGTCTTTTCTTAAATGACTGACCTTATGACAATGCAAAATGCCATTCCAGTGCTTGTCTAGCTTCTTGATTGTCCAACCCATCTTTTCTTGTTACAATTAGCTGCAATGTGCCCATATCTACCACATGCAACATAGTTAGCCCATGTGTTATAATCTCAAACATAAGAATTACCTTGTCTCTTCGGTTGATAAGGCTTGCGTTGTGTCTTCTTCTTAGGAGTCCATACTTGCTTCATTTTTGCCTTACACTCACATGTAGTGTGTCCATGCTTATTACAAGTATAACATAACTTCTCCACAATAGTATTGTTAACATTCTGTTTAGCTCTACATTCATAATCTTGATGACCATACTTTCCACAATAATAGCAATATCCATTGAACTTAGGAGTGACAGGAGGTTTACCTTGTGCTTTGCTTCTACAGACATTAGATGTATGTCCCAGTTTGCCACAGTGATAACATGTCAACACTTTAGGTCTCTGATTTTAATTATTGTTGACCTGTTCAGCTTGTTGTGATGATTCTCCTTCGCCGGTATAGCCTAGTCCATCTTTGCTTCCAAGTCTTCTTTGATTAATTAGAAAATCGTCAATCTTCTTGGAATTGTTCTCAACTAGCCTCATCATCTCATTATGTTGTTTTTGTGTCTTTATTTCATTTCTCAATTTTTCATTCTTTTCTCTGAGTATTGCAACATCTTCAATTCTTCTAGACAATTTTGCATTCACTCGGTTGACTTCTTGATTCACAGTTATCATCTGATTAGATACTTGAAAGTGACAATTGGTGAGTCTTTATATCTCACTCTCTTTATCTTGTAGCTATTCAATTGTTTGTCTTTGGTCTTCAATAGCTAGATTCCTTTCTTGCTCAGCCTGTCTAGCATTGTTCATTATTTCTACCATTCTCACCATCTGAGATTCTTGACTGATTTGCAGTGCTTTCACTTGTTCGGTTAAATGTTGATTCTTCTCAGACAAGTTAGAGATTATACTTTCAGCTCCATCAAAAATACTCCCTGAACTAGATCCAATGTGGTCAAATATATCATCAATTTCTTCTTCATGGTAGCCAATCTCATTTTGCAAAATAGCTAGGTTCTTCCTTTCAACCAGTAATTTCTTCAGTCCTTCCTTGGCTTGCTTGTACTGCTCAACAAACATCTGCATTTGAATCTTTTGATTCTCAATAGTCTTATCTAACTTATACCTCTCCATGACTTAGATCTTTACCCTTCAGTGGTTAAACTGTCCAATAAGAGAACTGATCTCTAATACCAATTGTTGGAATTAGGAGAGATAGGGTGCTGAGAGGGAGGGGTGAAACAGTGCCCACAAAAACTTTAACACATCAACCTTTCAGATGTATAACAGTAAACAATGTAACCTTCCAAAATAACTTGTATCTAATGCATGTATCATTCATCCATTCAACTTGTGAAAGTAAATAACATGAAATCAACAATATAACAATCTCATAACACAAGTATTTTGGTAACCCAAAAACCCTTGTTAGAAGGTAAAAACTGCAGTGGGGATGACATCCACAAATTCTTCACTACTGTAGATAGAAAAGGTTTTCTTGTTAGGGCTACAAGTTTTGATCACTTCTGATGATCTTACCTTGTTAGGAGTAACATATTAGATCAACTAGATCTACCTAGTTATAGGATTTTAACAACACTACTTGAGTGTGCACTCGGTTAAGAGATTTACAAAAAGACTGTCAAGTCTACTCTGTTAGGAGATTTTACCAAAACTCTATTACAATGATTAGAAAGCAATAGGTAACTATTTGCTAATGACAACTCAACTTGTCTGATACAGATCAATAAAGTACTGAATATATATATCACCTTTACTGTGATGAATCTCTGCTCTGAACTACTCGGTTAGCCTACTCTAATTCTGCTCAATCTAATTTCCTCTTAATACTATTCTTCTTTTTCAACTGATAATCTTGAAGGTTAGCTAGTGCTTCAAGTGCTTCTTTGCTCATACATTAGTTCTTTTCAAAATGGTGTAAAGATACAATTATATAGCATACTACTTTATGCCGCTTAACAAAATTAGGTTTCAACAGCTTAGAGAAAAACCCTAAGATCTACGGTGTACAAAAATAACCTAGATCAAATAATTACATAAGATCTTCATCACATTAGATGAATATCTCAACAATAAATTATCCTCGATCTTGGTAAAATATTTTCTAATTCTGTTGTAACCGTTTGCATAGAAGAATGTGTCATTCCTGATTACTATGCCATTTTCCTGTGATCCTCAGTAAACACTGTATAAAATGCTCGGTGATTATACTGATGCTCGGTGTTTACTCTCTCTCGGTATTGGTATCTAATGCTCGGTAAAACTGTCTGGTGCTTGGTATGAAGACTTAACCGACTGGCTTGTATTGCTTACAGTTACTGACTGATGTCTTTGATAACCTTTGATACTAATGACAACCTTTAATGCTCAATAGAGATAACATATATATCTCCATTCCTCCATCCCTCACTCCCTCCCCACCTCCCCCTCTCTTCCTATCCCCATCTCACCTCCCTCCCTCTCTCCCTTCTTGGATTCCTAATTTTACAAAACTTGTACGAGTTATGAGGAACTTTTGGTTCTTGATAACCCATATGGGATATGGAGAACCCAAATATTTTAATATTTAAATGAGGCCTAGGAAAGGGTCATTTTTCCCAAGCCTACGAACTTTCAATTTCAAATAACCTGAGCGGGTTATGAAAAAAATTAGTTTTTTTTTATGTGGCAACTTTTTTGCACACCATCTTGGTGCAACTACTCGGGAGGAAGAACAAAAGAAACTTTACTAGGTTGAGATATAAGAGGTGCAGAGCATTTATAGGATATGGGAGATGAAAATTATTTTTAGAATATAGGAGATGAAATTGAAGAATAAATAGAAGATATAGAAGGTGTAGGAAGTAGTCCAGGTCCAAATACAGGAGATGGAACTACCTTAGGATTTCTTGAAGTTCACAAATCTTTTGGGATTTTAATATTTGATAGGATAAGAAGAAATTATCTTTTCAAGGTTGAATTGGTTGAGACATGCCAGTCCAAAAGAAGTTAAGATCAAAATTCCCTCAAGTAGCTAAAGGTTGATAGAGACTATGACCTTTTTAGTGCATATGAATTCATTTTCGTGCATCCGCCTAGTAGGACTTGGAAGTTGGATTCTTGATCTTGGTTGGGTTTGAGACAATTCATACTTGCATTTATTATGTTTTACTTTATATCTTGCATCTTATAATATAATGGTTAAATGACCTTGTGTGATTAATCATTGTAGGAACATTGGGTTTAAAATGAATCTAGAGGATCAACCTAGTCTCCTCTACTTGTAGTTGTCCATGTTAGGCTGACTTGGTTTTATAGAAGGATCCTTGGACCTAGTTTGAGCTTGTGTGGCAACTTGAGGAATGTGAGACTCTGTTTCAGTTATGTAGTAGAGTGTCTTGGAACCCTTGGAAGTGTGTCTAATATTTTTCTTGCGCACGGTAACAAAGCGTTTGTTGTCTTTATTTTGTTGTTGATTAGCAATAGTATCTTCTTCTATGCACATGTTAATGTTTCTAAAAAAAATAAGTGCATGTTTCACCCTATCTTCCAAGGGTTCCTTAGCGGGGCATTGCATAGCTCCCTTTTATTTCATGTCTCCAAACCTTCCCTCATCCTTTGTGAACCTTTTCCCTCCGTAAGTTATAGATTGTGTCTTCGAATATTCCTCTATTTCTCTTTTCTTGGCTTCCTTTTCTCTTTTCCTTCATCTTGTCATTTTTTTCACTCCATTATTTTCACCTTTCCCCCCTTTCATCTTTGATTTAATTTTCTCCTTATTCCATTTTTTGTTTTCTCATTTTTTATTTAGTTTTCTCTTTTCTTTTTTATCTCTTTATTTGTGTCTTATACTCATACACTTTTTTGTTTTCTTAGCTCAATTTCTTTTTCAACAATTTATATATATAATATATTTGTAGCTATCTTGTGTGCTCACACACACACACCTTATATATATATATATGTGTGTGTGTGTGTGTGTGAATGATTTACGAAATAACTCTATTTATTAGAATAGCTCATTCTTCACACAATCAAATTTACATCAATCTATGTAAGGGTAAAAAGGTGCATGGCTGGATGTGGTCCTTGTGGACTTCATATAACTTTGCTTAATATACACTAGATATATGACATGATTGTACCTATGTACTCATAGCTTTAGCTTGATTCCTTCTAAAAATGATCCTTATATAACTTTACTAAATATATGATAGAGATTTGACATGATTGTATCTATGTACTCCTAACTTTAGCTCAAGGCCTTCTTAAGATGAACGATTTTATCAGATAACTCTAATTATCAAAATAGTTTATTTTTTACACAATAAAATTTACATTAATGAACATTTCACAAATATTAATAGTAAATTACTAATTAATGTCAAGGTGGACAATATGCCACTGTTTAAAAACATGATATGATTGTAATCAATTATATGTTTGAACATCTCACAAATTACCACTGTGGAAATCTGATGTCTACAGTTTTCACCAGTTTCACCCCAAGAGAAGAGCTCTCAAGTGCCCCCACAAAATTGTTCAGCAAACTCCATCACCTGAGTACAACATGACCCACTAACTGACCCACGATGCAGACTCCTTTAGATGCACCAATAGTGCTTCTTATTCATGCAGCCCATTTCCAAAGTACTTCTTTACTCACCCCTATTCATGAATTCACCGTCCTTCCTTATTAGTGTGTTTTGACGTTGTTGGCAGACAAAAACAGTTCTTAGTATTCTGGAAGTGAAGTTGAATCTAATGTCACATCATGCCATAAAATTGCACACACTTGTTGGGATATCAGATACTCACAAACCTTTCAAGTACCATTGCCCATAACCTCATCAGACTTTTGTTTTTTTGTCTGTGAGTGACAAGAGATAAAGATTTCGTATTCTGCTTCAAATGAGATGAATGAATGAACTCATGGTCCCCCACCATAATCAGCTTGGACCACCATAATCAGCTTTCCTTTTTATTCCCTTATTCACAAGCTCCCAACTTGACAAGTGTCTTGAAAAGATCGTTTTCATGGACGAGAATGATGAAGGATGTAGGCCAGGTCTGGAGATGGTCTGTGTCTGTTTTCAATTTTGACCGTATTATTCTCCAGTCCCTACCATGCATCATATATAATGGTGTACCAGGGGTATGGATGTCGGCACTGGCTATCCAGTCACAAGGTTCCTTCTGGCTGGATGTCCATGTCATACAATTTTACAGCTGGAAGCATCCATGCCCATCTAATCCATCTCGTGTATCGTGTACTGAATCCTGTTATGTCCGTTACATCACATATTGGAGATTGACGTTTATGTGCAATTTATAATAGACAATTTTTGTTTTTGTTTTTGTTTTTTATTTATAATAGACTTTTCATCCTTGCATTTTCTCATCCTGATGATGGATCACAGAGTGTGATCCGAAACGTTGATGCTAAAAACACCTCTAATTTTATTTATAGAGATATCGATAAATAAATGAAAACTTTTAATTTTATTTATAGAGACATCGATATATAATATGTTTAAAATTGAAACATTTGTTTGTGTTGGCTCCTTTATTATGCATTTTGGTCCAAAAAAAAGTCAATAGGTTTTTGGACTGTTGGTGAAATTGAAAGGTTCTTTAAGAGCCCACCAGGAATCAAGTATGGACAGAATTGTACCAAAAAGATTCGGTGTAAAACTTATCATTTTGTGAACCTTTATATCCTCAAATAATTCATTAAGAATGTCTACTTTCAAAATGTTTTGATATTGATCCTATAATTTGAAGTCAAAGTCAATTTGAATCCCCACTTCAATGCTTAAAATGCAAATTCTTACCTCACTATACGATTGAGCTTGACATAAAATCTATGTATAGTGGATGACATAAAACTTGAAATTTTGGTACATTCTAGGGTTAGAAATAAATATCTTTTATTTGGATTTTTAATTATTTCTTTTATTTGGATTTTTAAATTTGTGCATGTAATAAAGTTGGAGAACAAGATATTATAAGTTAACTATTTTAAAGATGTTATCTTGTCCTCTAATTCATTTATATAAATGAAATGAAAGAATTTTAATGACATCTAGAAATAATCTAGGGATCAAGCTCTCCATCAGACATATTTTCAAGTTTTGTTTACGTTGGCTTTTTACATTATGAATTTTAGTTAAAAAATCAGCCATTGTCAATAGGTTTTTGGACTCCTAGTGAAATAGAAAGGTTCTTTAAGAGTCCATTAAGGATCAAGTCTTGTTGAGTGCAAGACTTCAACATCAAAAAGGATAGACGAAATTATACCAAAAAAGTCAAATCTAAAACTTTGTATTTTGTGAAACCTTGCATTGTCACATAACTCACTAAAAATATCTATTTCAATATTGATCCTATAACAAGTCAGTTTCAATCCCACTTTAATGCTCAAAATGCAATTTCTTACTTCATGAATAGGGCCCACTAAGATGCTATATACCTGTCATCCACTATACAATTAAATTTGACATAAAATGTTTGAAACTCTAATGAAAATTATGGCCCATATGGCTCACTTTACCAAAAATATATTAATTCAACTTTGAGAACTCTCATGAAAATTATCCAATATATGCGATGAAAATGGGTTTTCAAATGGAGCTTGCACGTGATCCTGCAGTGACGTTCTCCACACGGCGACACTTCATTGTCATAAAATTTCACAAAAAATTGGGTCCACGGATACATACATTACCACTGACAATCATTGGAATCCTACAAATATAATTGTATTCCTGGCGCTTAAAACGACATGCAAGATTGCCGACCATAGATATACCTTTAGGTGCATAAAATCTGATCGACACCCCATGCTTTGAACTTGGGCATAATATTATGTGTAATTTACATTAACCATTATGTTCTTCTAATTGGAATATCTTTGATGACCAAAACAATAATTGGCTGTCACAGAAAATATCGAAAGTTTTAAAAGTTTAATTTATTAAGTTTAAGATAAGAAAGAGGTGGAGATAGAAGATCATCATGTAGAGGGAGCATTTAGTAGGAGTGTTTTTCAAGTAGATTAGTGTCTCCCATTTATATTAATTTGTTATCAGATTGACAATAAGAAGAGGAAGCTAGCACATTTCATTTAAGTGACTTATTATTTATTAAGATAAATGTATTTAGATGTGAACTTCTAAATAGTCAATAAGTGTATATTCATCTGATCTAATTGAGAGTAAAAAAATCTCCACAAACAAATACTAACCAACCTTGTTATGTAAGAAGTAGATAGAAATGATCCGATTACATGAGTAGTTAATTCTAAGTAATGGGAGGAGGGGTAACACAAATTACACCATTTGGAAGAACCCACAATTCATTATGCACAATACACTCCTTCGAAAACTAAAAATTGCTTACAAATGTTGGAACTTTAACACTACTTGTTAATATGAACTTGGATATATAAGGAAACGAAATAAATCACACTCTCTCTTTCTCAATAAAAAATAATACACAACCAATATCGTTAGCCAAAATAATAATTCTATTTATAGACAACTACTTGATATTACACCATATAAGATTAGATAAAAGAAAGCATTAAGGAGAGTGCAAACCATCCAAAAGAGCCTTCTTGATGTTTGGATTTGTCCAAAGGATTGGATGTGTGCTCAAGTTCTTTTGCTAAAAGCTTCAATGTTGTGGAGGGGTTTTGACATTATAAGGATAGGGTTTTAGTGTTTTTTCTCTTCAAAATGGTATGATAACTTTTCTTTGATGGTGGATGAAAATCAAGGAGAAGGAGGCTCAATTTATAGGCATGAGGAGGGTTGAATGGATGGTCAAGATACAAACTTGAGGAATACTAGAGATGCATTTGAGAGAGAGCACGTGGATTGTGCTTTCTCAAATGTCTCTCATTGTGACAAGTCTCACAAGGAGAGAGGTTTGGAAGAATAGGGGAATGTGACCATTTTGGGAGATGTGAGAGGGGACAAAGGTGTAAGAAATGGGTGGAGTGTTTGTGTTTGTGTATGCGTATGTGTATGTGTATGTGTATGTGTATGTGTCTGTGTCTGTGTCTGTGTATGTGTATGTGTATACATGTATGTGCATGTGCATGTGCATGTGTATGTGTATGTGTATGTGTAGCTAAAGCCTCTGGTGGTTAATTAACAAGATTTCACCATCTTATTCAACATCATTATAACAACTATTACAACTTCATTAACTACGCATCTAGTTACCATCTAGAGTATGCAACTCATAGTTCATGTAAATATGTATACACATACACAATATATGTCATACCTTCTAACATAATATCATTTAATAATTAATATCAAATATATTTACCATCTTTACTTCATTATGCATCTAAGAATAGGTTCAATACAATAATACCTTTCTAACTATGATGGGATTAAAGGGGCACTGAACATTAATGTTACAAATGAGAATGCATATTGGAAGGGAACAAAAATTTCAAATGTAGCTCACTAATTTACTCATCGTTTATCTATTGTTGATACTTTTCTTTTTGGGCAAGCTACATCGAGCTACATGTTATTAAGAAAGTAATCTTAGACTATGCTTCTTCCTCGAGTCAACTTGTTAACAATGATAAATCAAACATTTTATTTATGATTGTTCCTCCCTTAATTCAATGAGGTTCTCTAAATTTTGGAACTTTTATATTGGTTCCTTTCCCTACAAGTAACTTGGTAGTCCATTCTACTTTGGTTCAGATAAACATAATTTTTGGAAAAAAAATCTTTCTTTAATATCAAAGAGGATTGTCCCTTAGAAGCATAAATGGATAACCTTAATCAAAATGATTAAATCTATTCTTAATGTCATCCCCACATGTCTGATGTTAGTTTTGAAACTTCCAAAAGGATATCTATATGATCTTCAAGGTACAATAAGGTCATTTCTATGGTATTAAAATTTGCATAAAAGAGATAGAACTCCACTTGTGTCTTGTAATAAAATTTTCCTTTTAAGAAATGAGTATGGTACATAATTAGGAACTTAGATTTATAGAATAGAGCATTGTGAGCCAAAATATTTTGAAGACTATATCAAAAATTGGAATCAAAGTGGGGTAAACTCATGTTAACTAAACATATAGACATTCCTCACAGGGATACGATATTTACCTTATCCAACTTTCTTAATTGTTCCAAAATTTACAAGTTTCTTTCTTCCTATAGGGATCTAAATTTTCCCCAAATTTCATTGTTAATCCATAATAAGAAAAAATACAAGGTTCTCAGACGATTCATGGAATGGCCACAAACTTTTATGTCTTATAAAGGATTGGGTTTGACACGTATGTTGCGAATAAATTATGTGGGAGTTTGTCATATCTAAAGAAAATTATAAGTATAAAAAAACAAGTGCAATTTAGTTAAAGAACACAAAGGTTTTCAAAGCATACATATAATATATGACAAATGACATGTTAAGTTATCTATTTAATTTTTCTATAATTTAATTTTAGATCTATTTTAACATATACAAATTTATAAATGAAAACTTCTTGAAAAAAATGTTTATTTCTCAATGGTTCATGCTTATAAAGATAGGTTATTGAATACTACTTGATGTTAAAGAAAGATAATAAAGGAAAATATAGACATCAATAAGACAAAAAAATACTTGATAAAATGATAGTGAAATTATTCACAACTTTATAAAACATAAATAATTGTATTTTTTAATCATCATATAAGAGAAAGATTACACAAAAAAATTATTAAAAAAAGAGCTAATAAATTTTATTATAAATATCATTGTTTAAAATCAATTAGATGAAAGATGATTAAGAAGAAAGATAAACATTAATATTTAAAATCAACTATTAAATTATTTAAAACCAATACCAAATTTTAAGAATGACATCACTGATTTTATTTAGTAACTTATAAAGAATGACACCATTGATTGTATTTAATAAGTTATATATATTATTACTAATATAATATGTACGATCTAAAAATGAAAATATATTTATTTAGAACAAAAGATTGCACGAAGGAAATTTGAGGAAAGTTCAGAAGATACAAGGAACTGATGATAGAGTAACAACTGTCTAAGAAAAGTTGGTTTGTCACACAGAAATATAAAGGCGGAAACCCATTACAGACAAGAAGATAAGAACGTTTTTATTCTTGTGGGAATTATGATTGTGGTCTAAGTACCATTTCATTGATGACAAAACAAAATCTGTTATGAAAAAAGGCAAAAATCTTTAAATTACAGTATATTAGATAATAAATATTAATCAACTACATTTTCATCAAAACAGTTTTAGAATATATTCAACATATTCTAAACTAGATGTCAATAGAAAGGAGAATCCAATAACAAATTGACAACCCACCAAGAACAAAAACAAATTCAATAATACTTTTTCATTTACAATCAGATTTTTATTGACTGATTCAATCAAGTTACTGTAGAATAAGATGCCGGTCCACAACAGAGAATAAGGAAGTACAGCATAGATTGACATCTGAATAGACTGCCATTTAATGTTTGTTTTGGTTTCCGATTGATTGAAACATTGTCGGTTAAATGTATGCTGTATATCAATGCAGTAGAGACGTCTCATATTTGCCTCTTAACTTGTAATTTTCAACCAGATGTAGGTGCCCACTTACTGAGATATTGGTGAGGAATCAAGTACAGTATGACCCACCTGCTAACTTATGTTGAGAATCGACAAGATGCTCTATAACCATCATCAATTCATTCATTGACACGAATTCATATTATTCATCTCAAGTTCAGTTTCTAGTACCATGATGTGAATGTGACTGTGCCAATCACCTCTGCCATTTCTTATTTTGACAGGCAATACATAGAATTGCCAATATTAGCCATTGGTTGGAAAAACTAGTTGCAACTGGAATTCATGGCCAGCTTTATAAGGACAAGTTAAGCTGAATTAACTTCTTAAATATTTTAAGTGTTGTAAGGACAAGTTTAGCTGAAATAACTTCTCAACTATTTTTAAGGTGTATTATTTACGGAGTGGTTAAGCTCTTTACAAAATGTACTGTTATCAAATTTCAAAAAATTGAAAATACAATAGATTATTGTAAAATTTTCATCATCTGTTCTTTATGATCTGCATATTTTGTGGTCCAAAACCAAAAAAAAATTGCAAAAAAAATACTTTCTTTTTGCAAATGGATAAAAATGTTTAACTTTTTTTTGTCTTTAGTACATTTTGTACCGAACTTAGCCGCTGCCCAAATAGACTAGTGCTGAATAGCTATACAAATGAGAATCCTATATTTGGATAAAGAGATTCATGCTAAATTTGGAGAAGTAGTTGTCTATCCTTTTTTTGGAGCACCTTTAACATTTCCATTGTCTAGATCCAATAACTACCAAGTATACAAATTGGATAGGCAACATCTACTTCAGCCTAGATTACTTGAAAAAATAAATAAACAGGATCTATACTTTAAAGTGAAGTTTGAACAGTTTAATGAATATACAGTTTCAATTTTGTTTATATCTATAATTGAAAATAAGTTGTTTAGGGGAAGAGTATTGGTTATCATTTATGTTCTAGTTCATTCACTCCTTGCTCTTTTAAGTCTACCATTACTAACTTTAAAGAAATTAAAAAAAAGGATAATTATAAGTTCATTAATAGATACATGTGTACAAATAGTCACCAACTTGTATTTCCACTAGTGAGAATATTTGAATACTAGGACATTTGTGCATAAGTGTTGGCAAGTTTTCAATGACTACTAGGACATTTGTGTATAAGTATTAACAATTTTTGATGCAGTTAGAGTGCACGATTATTGGGGCATATTTAAGTAGGTACTGGATAACACTTTGAAATGGCCACTTCTTGACTCTTGCCCACATTACAAGATCCCACATCATGCATCATTACTACCTAGAAGTCAAGACAATAGCTATAAGAATTTAAGTCGCATACAGAGGCAACCAAGAAAAATTGTACAACTATTGGTATGCTTCTCCTAGTTGGGATGAGGTCCTCTATTTGTTACCTTTGTGATTAATAGCTTCATTTGAAAACATTAACTTTTTTCCCAATAAAAAAGAAATAATAATGTTTTTTTTTTTTAAATTGTTAATTCATCCTAGAAAATAACATTTTGTCTGACATTTATTATATGGCGAACGGAGAAGGAAGCGGAGGAGGAAGGCGACGACTAGAGGGAGGTAATTCAAAAATATCACCAGGCGGGAAACCTGCAATTGGCAAGTTTCAGGCATCTACAGTGGCAGGTGAATAACCGAAGAACGGGGGAGAGAAGGACTCTAAAGGGGACAAAGACCCAGATAGTAATCATTCCCGAGAAGGTGGAAAACATGCGTTTTAAAATCTTTCTTTGGGCGGGAAGACTGCACCTGGATGCGTTCAGGGAATCTCTTTGGAAGACGAACAACATAATGCACTAGAGGTCAATCTGAAGAGGGCTTCACCAAGAATAATAAAGGGGACAAAGATCAAGATGGAAAGCTTTCCCGAGATGGAGGCTAAAAGCCAAAGACCGTTGTCAGTAAGTCTCCCTTTCCCAGGGATGTTGTTCAATCTTTCTCTGAAAGTTCAAACAAAGGTAGTTGGTCATCCTTGTTTGGGGTCAAACCAACTTGAAAATCCTCTTTTCCTTCTGTTGATAATACTTCAGATCCTGAAAAGGGAGTGTTTAGCATTTCTCTTCTTGATTCATTGGTAGACCACACTATGTCTACAATGAAAAATATGCTGGTGGGAAAATTCATCGGTCCTAGACCTAATATAGATGCAATAAGGTTGTTTACTACTAGGAAATGGAAACTAAAGGGTCAAGTAGATATAGCGGCATTGCCAAAGGGCTTCTTTTCATTTGTTTTGTCAAGCGCAGAAGACCTTTCTAATATTCTTTGTGGAGGCCCTTGGATGTTTGGAAAATCATCTTTGTCTCTTCAAAAATGGGGTACTAGACTTGACCTAAATGCGGATATATTTGAAGTGGCCCCAGTGTGGGTTCATTTTTAGGGTCTACCTCTGGAATACTAGCATGAAGATATTTTTGCGGGTCTAGCTGGTTCCTTTGGGGAGCTTTTGTCTATAGACCCGATCGCAGCAACAAGATCAATACTTGTCTATGCCAGAATCTGTGTCAACATTAATCAAAAGGAAGACCTACCGGAGGTAATAACTATTAACTCAAAGCTGGATAAACACATCCAAATGGTGGACTTTGAATCTCTTCCCTTCGCTTGTTTTATATGTAAAAAATCTAGGCATTGGGCTAAACAATGCCCATTGAAACAAAAGGAGAAAGCTAAAAAAAAAGAGATAATAATTGAATGGAGAGAAAAGAATGGAGCAACAGAGACCCATACTAAACCTAATTCTCCTAATGAGGAAGAGCAAAAAAATGAAGTATTAAAAAATGGTGGAGATAAGAATGAACAAGCCAAGGAAGATCCTATCCAACCAGAAAAAATTGAGGATATAGTTGAAGATAATGGAGAGAAAGACAAAGATGGAGAATAGTCAAATAATGACAAATCAGATGACCATATTCAACAGGATTCTCTAAATCCTAATGAAGAAGGGAATGAACAAATGGTAATACCCATTCTCCTATTGGTTCTGGAGGAAATATGATAGAAAATTCTGATTTAGTCATATTTCAAATCAATGGACCAGAAAACTCACTTGCTATAGCTAGTAGTAGCATGAGCTGGTTTGAAGTAAGTGAGGAAGATAACCAAAAGGAGAAATTGGTTGAAGATTTCCCCTCTGTGGAGATCCAAGAGACCCCCTGGTAAGACATTATAGATGAAAAGAAGCTTAAAAAGCTTTCTAAAAAAGGTGGGGGGAGTCAAAGGATATCAGAATCAGGCAAGAAATCAAAAAGTACCCCCCAGGGAGGAGTTCAAACTAGAAGGAAGAAAGCTAATGTTGGCTCACTATTAGGGGGAAGAGGTAGACCTTCTCACAAAATAAAAAGGGAACAAGAAGTAAAAAAGAATATTATGGATGGTAAATAGTCTACCATCCCAGAGATCTGCTCCCCAATCCTTTAAATGAAGATTCTTTCTTGGAATATAAGAGGACTAAATAGTCTCCAGAAGCAAGATGTTTTGAGAAATATTATTAGAGACAGCAAACCCGATATTTTTCTTAACCAAGAAACAAAGATGTTAAGTAGTAAAGTGGAAAAAATTCACCCTTTTAAGAATGGTAACAGTATAGGAAGTGACTCTGATGGAGCCTCTGGTGGTCTTGTTATTTTTTGGAACAATATCTCTGTTAACTGCATAGTCTTGTTGGTGGAGAAAAATATCATCCTTGTCAAAGTCAAACATCTTAAAGATGATTTTTTGTGGAACCTAATGAACATCTATGCTCCCAACACTAAAAATGGCAGACATAAATTCTGGAAAAGACTAAAAGAAATCAGAAGCAATTACCAAGAGACTAGTTAGATGGTTATGGGTGACTTTAATATGCCTCTTCAGGCTGTTGACAAAATGGGAGGGGTCCCCTCTCAAATTTATAGTAGAATGGACCTCATGGAGTATATCAATGACCAATCTTTAATGGATATGGAGCCGAAAGGAATTGCCTATACTTGGTCAAATAGAAGAACTGGATAAAATCTCATTCAGGTTAAGTTAGATAGAACTCTTTTATCTTTTGATTGAATTTCTAAGTTTTCCTGCATTTTATCATCTTCTTTGAGAATTGGGTCTGATTATTTTCCTATAGTTTTTAATGCCAATACTCTAAATGGGAAAACGAATATCCCATTCCATTTTGAAAAAATGTGGTTGGCCCACCCTAGCTTGAAGGAGTGTATTGCTCGATGGTGGAATTATAACTACGATGGTGGTGCCATGTACAAAATTGCTAAAAAGATGAGTACTATTAAAAGGAAAGTTAGAGTTTGGAATAAGGAAATTTTTGGTGACATATTTATGGCTAAAAATAGAAAACATGAAGAACTAAAGGTAGTTCAGGAGAAAATTCAGAAAGGGGGTCTTTCGAAGGAGCTTAAGAATAATGAAAATTTGTTGGTGGCTGATTTTCACAATATCATTTCGAAAGAAGAATCTTTCTAGAGGTAGAGATCAAGAGCCCTCTAGCTAAAAGATGGGGATAAAAATATGAGATTCTTTCATATGGAAGCTATGAAACACAAATCTATTAACAGGATCTCATCCCTTGTATCAAATGGAAAAGCCTTGAAAAAGGAAGAGGATATCAGAAAGGAAATGCTCCTCTTCTTCTCCTCATTATTGTCTAAAGAGGAAAACCTTCATATGCAAAGTCCAAATGAGATCCTCTATGCAATCCCTAATCTGATTGATCAAAGGTCTAATGATAGGCTTAAGGCCATCCCCAATGACAAGTAAATCAAAGATGTTGTGTTATCTTTCAAAGGGGATAAATCTTTGGGTCCTAACAGTTTCCCCCTCTTCTTCTTCCATTAGTTCTGGGAAATAATAAGTAAAGATGTGTAGGATGCAGTCAAAGAGTTTTTTGCCTCTAAAGCTCTACTTAGATAATTGAATGCTACCTTTATGGTCTTGATCCCTAAAATGCTAGGGGCTAACACGGTTGAAGTTTTTTGACCTATTAGTCTTTGCAATGTTGTCTACAGGATTATTGCTAAAGTTTTAACTTCCAGGCTTCTTTCTTTGTTTCCTTCCATTATTTCTCCCTAGTAGAACGACTTCATTCCGGGAAGGAAAATTATGGACTCTATTGTGGTAGCCCATGAGAATATTCATTCTCTTGAAGCAGTGAAGAAGCAATGTTTCTTTATGAAACTTGACATGTCTAAAGCCTATGACAGAGTTGATTGGCAATTTCTCCAGAAAGTCTTGAGTAGATTTGGGTTTGATTATGGGGTCCAAAAACTTATATCCCAATTGGTCTCAACTGTTTCTTCCTCTGTGATTTTTAATGGAGGCTCTTCTAGTTTTTTCAAACCTTCAAGAGGCCTCAAACAAGGAGATCCTATCTCTCCAATTTTGTTTTCTATTCTAGCTGAGGGACTTGGGAGATACATCAACAAACTCGTCAATGAGGGAATTATATCGGGTCTTCAGCCTTCTTCTGTTAGAACTATTTTCTTGCATGAGCAATTTATTGATGATACTCTCTTCATGGGCAAGGCTACAGTCAAAGAAGCAAGAAACCTTAAAAAAGATTTGACCATATATACTTCTGCTTCAGGATAACTTATTAATTGGAATAAGAGCTTTATGTTCTTCATTAATACTCCTCTTGAAAGACAAAATAAGATCTCTAAAATCCTTGGCTATAGTATTGGGATTCTTTCTTCTTCCTATATGGGTCTCCCCCTTTTCTCTAAGTCCCCTAATAGTTTTTGGAACCTGATAGTGGACAGGTTTAACAGTAAACTTGCTAGATGGAAAGGAGCCCTTCTGAGAAATTCTGGTAGGATTCAACTTCTCAAATCTACCTTGCAAAACCTCCATGTTTATGCCCTGAGCCTTTTCAAGATACCTCATAAATATGTTGTTGCTCTTGAGAATATCCAAAAAAAAAATTTATGGACTAGGGTAGAAGATAAAAAAAGACGTAGCCTGGTTTCCTAGGAGAAGGTTTGCAAACCTAAGAGCAAAGGGGGGCCTTGGGCTGAGATCTATCAAACTTGTTAACAAGGCTCTTCTTGCCAAGAAAATTTGGAAAATTTATGGGGATAAAAAGTAATGGAATGAAATCATTAGAAATAAGTATCTTTTTGGTTCCACTAACTTGGAGGATTTTATTAAAAATGAAGATAAGGTGAATGGTTCTTATATCTAGAACAATATATGTTCCTCAAAACATATCATTCTTGAAGGGAGAAGATGGAAGTTGGGAGATGGGGTCAAAATTGACTTTTGAGACGATCCTTGGATCCAAAAAGAGCCTCTATCAAATAAACAAGAATGGAAGGAAGCTATCAATCAAGCTAAAGCTACCTTTGGAATCAAAGTCTCAGACTACTGGCAAACTAACAAATGGTGGGATATTGAAAGTATAGACAATAGATTTTCTCCGCTTATGATTGAATTACACTCTTGGTTCATCAAGGACAATTGTCAAGATAAAATTATTTGGAACCCTTCTACTAATGGTGAATTTTTGGTTTCCTCAACTTGTTCTTTGTGATTCTCTAGGGAAGTTAAACCCCTATGGGCAATTGTCTGGTATAAATTTCTTATTCCTAAAATTAACTTTTTCTACTAGATCCTTGCTCAAAATAAGCCCCTTACTCTTGATAACTTGTCAAAAAGGGGTTTCTTTTTGGTTAATAGATGTTTTCTCTGCATGGAAAAAGTTGAATCTTGTGATCATCTTATGCTTCATTATAGCTATACTCGTAGGGTTTGGGATATAATTTTCAAAAAGTGGAATTTGTGTTGGTTGTTTCCTAACTCTTTGCAGGAATTTGTCATTCAATGGAGCTTCCCTTTTCCTAATGAGATGGCCAGAGAATTCTATAAAATTATCCCACCCCACCTGAGTTGGTGCATTTGGAAGGAAAGAAATAACAAAACATTCAGGGAAAAATTTGCTAAACTAGAGGTCATTGGTAACAATATTTGCAGAGGGATGTAGGAAAAATTTATCAATGCTATTCTCAATAGTAAGAAGAAGTTCAAGAAAAGTATTTCTGAAGATGACATTAAAAACTATAATCTCCCTATTACCAATCCTCAGTCTAATCTAACTAGAACCAACTCGGTCTGGATAGCACCCCCTATTGGCTGGATCAAAGAGAACTTTGATGGAGCATCAAAAGGTAATCCAGGAGCCTCAAGGGGTGGTGGTGTCATCAGATATTGGAATGGAAATTGTTTGGGAGCTATTGCAGCTACATTGGGGATCCAATCAAACCACAAAGCTGAGGCTATGGCAAATCTCAATGTGATAATGCTGGTGGAGGAATTAGGGTGTAAAAATGTTTGGCTAGAAGGAGATTCCCTTAACATAGTAAATAATATCAAAGGAATCAACTCCCCTTCCTGGACTCTTGAGCATATTATTGCTAAAATTAGTAAAATTTCCCAATCCTTTGATTCTTTCCATGTCTCTCATAGCTTTCAAGAAACTAATCAGGTTGTTGATGGTTTGGCCAATCTTGGGGTAAGAAGTGACATATTTCTTAAATGGTATGGCTCAACTAAAATTAATGATGAGATAAATTCATGCATTAATTATGACTGTCTAAGGCAAATAGAAGGAATTATTTGCATTGTTAACAATGAGTACACATCATGATGTAAGCAAGTCTTTGATTAAGTTGGAGGTGATGTGGAATCATGAGAAGGGCATATCTACATTTCAAAAATCACCTCTAATTATGATTGTTTTGAAGGTGAAGTGCCAAATCATTATTACCTGTCATTCTCTCCAAATTTGGCATGTGATCAGGGTTACAAATCAAATGCATTGAATTTACTTTCCCAAGCATGTTTTTAGTGATAATTTTTCCTTAACTCTGCACATTAAGGAGAACTCTCATTCTGAGAATAAGGAGTTGGGTGAAATTTCTACCTTGGGAGGTGATTTAAGATGGGAGGAACTGACTGACTATAAATGGAGGCATAACAAGGACATCTGGAGTGAACTTAAAAAAGGGAAAGTGCACGAGTTCCTCAAGCAGTTGCACGGGCATGATAAAGAGGTTTCCAAATATTTTGCTAATGGTTGGGATAAGGGAATGGTTAACCTAGCTGGGAAGTCCTTCAAACTTACTCTAGAGCTTCTTGCATAAATCATAGGTCTCCCCCTTGAGGGTATGCAGTATTCTAAAGAGATTAAAGTGGGTAAAAGAGCTTATAAGGATTTCCTTGTTACTGATGAAGAGCATGCCCTGTTGATCAAAGGTAAGAATGATTATGTCAAAATGGATAACATTGAGAATATATGGGGCTCTGTCATTAGGGTTATAATGGAGTATTTTACCCTTGAAGGTCACTTCTCAAGAGTTTACAATTATAACTTTGTCTTGGCTAATCACTTCAGACATGACAAGAGGGTCTCTTTCCCTTTTTTTATTTTGAGCTCATTGAATCAAAGCGTCACTGAATACAGGATGAAGAATCGCCCTATTCTTCATGTCGGGCTCATTCTCCTTATTGCTGACTATGCTAGGGACCACATTCCTGAGCCCATCCCTTCCTAGGTCAGCATCAAGAAGAGGAAGAACCTTGTCTCTTCTTTGAAGAAGAATAAACCCCCTCTCAAAAAATCCCCTTCCCCCTCTACTACTACCACAGAGATAACTGGTTGGAAGGAGCATCATGAGGCAAAGAAGGAACCCTCAGGCAAAGATATTTATGGGATCAAAGAGGAAAATGTGGCTACCAAAGATGATTCTAGGTCGAAAGTCTGCCAGGAGATAATGACCGATGAAATGGATAAAGCTGGGGTTGTGAAAGAGGACAATGAGAATAAGGAAACTACTGAGAAGGTAACTATTAATGTCGTCGAGTTTGTCAAAAATCATGAGGACGCTACCATCTCCTATACCCAAGCTGTCGAGGAGGAGGTCATGGTGAACCCTGAAGATGTAAAAAAAAATATCATTGACATGGTGGAGGCCTACTTTGGGACCGAGCAGGAGAATCCCAAACTATCTAAGGAAGACACTAATAATTCTAATGATATAGGGGAAAAGGTCATTTTGGAGACCTCGACCACTGGTGATGGTAGCAATCATGAGGCTAAGGGAGTGGGTAATCAAGTCCATGATGTTGAAAAGGAGGGTAATAAAGAGGCTATCAACATCACAGATGATGATTCCAATAAAGAGGACCTCGGGGCTATGGAGGAGGATACCCCTGCTATTTTTTATTCCCCCATCTCTGGAAAGGACAATGAGAATGAGGACTGTGAGATTAGTTTTGAAAGGCATTTTCATAGCCCCCTTGAGGTTGATCTTAGGAAAAGGGAATCTCATGTTAAGAGAGTTGTTTCTACGATCGCTCTCCAACTTGTTAAGAATAAGTCTATCTACAGCTACAACCTTAACAAATGTGTCCAAAATGACCTTGTAGAATTGAAGAACAAGTGTATTAGGCTAGAAACAAGGAATGTCATGCTGGAGGATACCATTGATAATATTAGGAAGGAAATTGCTTCAAACAAAGGTAGTGAGGAGGTTTTTGATAAAGGTACAGATGACTCCACTAAGCTAGAGGAAATAATTAACAAAGCTTTGGAGAAAGCTATGATTCCAGTAAATCACAAGATCAGCAAGAATGAAGCTATGTTAAAAAATCTTCTTACTCTATCCAACGCTAGAATGAAAGCTACTCTGGATAATTTGAAGTCACTGAGGAGTGTGCTGGAAGGCAAAAACAAGGACATCATGACTGAGAAAAAAGATATGACTAATCCTAGTCAGAAAATGGGTCCAGGGACTAGAACAAGATATACTACCAGTAAGAAGACCAAGATAGAGGTCTAGGAAATAATTAACCTGAAAGAATCAATCAAGACCATGCAAATCCAGCTAGTGGAGTCAGAGTGCTTCTTGAAGACTCTGTCCTGATTCTGCTGCTTGAGGCTTTTTTGGCCCTGTCTTGCTGATGGATTTTCATTTTTTGTCTTGTTCTCTAGTGTTTTTTGTGCTTGTGTCTATTGAAAATTTGGGAAGTGTCCCTTTTGGGGACTGTCCCTTCGTGGGATAGTCTATTGTCCTTCGGTTTTTCCATGCTTATCTTTTATAATCTTTGTTAAAGGGTTTTTGGGCCCCTTCAAAACCTGTTGTTACCTTAATCAAAAACATTTTGTGTGAGAAAAATTTATTAACATCAATTTAAATTTTTAGATGAAATGGTATAGTAATTAATGAAGATTTGATTTTATCTTACTAGTAAAGGAACAAAAATAGCTAGGGGAAAGAACCTTGTACTTGAACATGTTTCAATGGTTGTGATAGGAGTTGTTGATTTAATACCAACAATTGTTAATTTAATAACTACATGTGTTGATTTAATGTCCAATTTTTTTTTGACAAAATTACAGTAATAGTTGTAACTTTAAAGTTGTTATTGGTATGATTACTAGCCATAACTGAATGAAATTTACCCTTAGAAGAAAAAATTAACCAATCATGTCATGCCACATCAATTGTACAAGTATAGGTGTATCATTTGCATGATCGTCGGTCTCACTTTTTTGGGAGGTTATTTTGGACACTTGGCAAAAAGCATGCTAATGCGACATCATATATGATGATGTGGCCCTAAAACCTTAGTTATAAGTAGGGGACTTGCCAAGTAAGCTACTGTAAAAATTTAGGAGTGGTGTGACATTTTCATATAGGATTTTGAGAAGAACAAAGTTAGGTTGTTCAACTATTGGATCATCTCCCCTAAATGCATTCTAAACTTCGAGGAAGGGGTGTAAAAACAAAAATCAAAAAGAGACTTGTCCTAGATCTATATATTGATTATAAAAACAAGTACATACAGTCTAGACTTTCGAGAGTTTTTGCAAATGAATACTTCAACAAGAGAGGTATCTTAGAATGGGATTCTATTCTCACCTTTCTCCATCTTGTTTTGTTGTATGAGTAAAGCATCGTATTTTGGATATTTTTTCTTTCTTCTTAGGATTTTTGTTGGATTACAATCCAGCTACCTTTTCTATGGTCTCGTGATCACCACTAATATATTTAGGTATGTAGTTTTTTCTTTTGTGCCACATGTCAATTTGTTATAATTTTCTCTTTGAAGTTCTTATTTTTCTCATTACTAAACAAAGTCAAATAGTGTGCTCCAATCTCAAGGACACATATACACATGTAGGGATTACTATAAAAGAGGTTCAAACCCTTCCCATTAAGATAGGGATATTTATTTCATTTTCTCTCATTTCTTGTGCATATTCAAGAAGAAAATCAACCCCACAACTATTAAAGAAATCAATCCAACATCCTTTCACTATCTATGGACAAAGGTCAATAGCAATCTCCTTTTACCAACAATAAATTGTAGAATAATTTTTTTGAGTATTACTTGAAACCATATTCTCAAACCTAACATGCAATAGGAAGAAAATTATCTATATTTGAAATATTTCTAACATTTAAATGGGATTTTTCACATAATTTAGAGGTTTTGACTATAAGTAAACTAGATTGACTCTAGAAAACTCTTGATGACATCAACTTAATAGGAGTAAAAATTCATTTATGTAAATTAAAGAATTTAGGTTCAACTATATTCAAATAATTATAAATATTGAAGTAAAATTAAAGCTAGTTGATAATTTGTTGGAATCGCCAATTTTTGTATGTGTTGCATATTAGCTAGATAAGTTAGGTATATGTGTGTTTTAGTTTGTCTATATGATTAATTAAAATAAAATTATTTATCTCACATCTATTTGTCTATAGATAAACTTTATATATTGTAGTAACATCTCAAGTGTAAAGCTTCTTTGATATTATAGTAGGAGTTTATAAACTTTTGAGACGATAACATAAAAGATTTATATTTCTCTCATTTATGTGTATATGTTTGTTTGTCATCTTTATTTAATTACATGTAAATCACAACTTATATCCAAGATATTTCTAGAATTATACTTGGCAATATCTAGGGGTTTTTATGATTATGGACTTGAAACTTTCCCTCTCAAAATATTGGTGATCAAAATATGGCAACAAAAATAGTGGCATTACATATATTTCTTTAGACCCATTAAAATTTTGTTTTTTTTGGTAAAAGGTTTTGTACACCTTGCATGATATTTGTGATATTACATTTTATTATTATGTGTGTTGCACCTAGGAGCACCTAGATGGATGTGCACCGCATAGAGAATTGTTGGAGATTCTATTCTTGGGGCCACTTTATTTGTTATATTATAACATTGGCATTATATTTATTGTATGTGTCATATTTAGATAAAATATTTTATTTTATTCAATAGTGGGGACAAACATTTATTAAAGTAAAAACTTAGAACCTAATATTAAATGAGGGGGTTAATGGTTTTTTTCTCATATTGTTATGTGGCATATGGTTTCACTTCATCACTAGTTGTATTTTGTGTGACCTTCTATTTATAAAAGAAAACATATATTAGTGCTTTGGTTTGGTTGGTGGTTTAGGTTGTCATTATTAAGTCTTTCAGATGGTTGTATGTGTGAAGCATGACATGCTATGTGTGGATAAGTATGCTTGTACAAATGGGAATGCATTAGAGGGATTGATGTTTTAGAGGTGTACAATGTACCTCTATGAGTGTCTTTCGTGACTTTATGACTGAATAATGCAATGGAGTATGGATTCTTTGGGAGGTTAGTTTTTTTCCCTCTTGATGGTTTTCTTAGGGTATATCTTGTGTTATATTATGGCTTTTCTATTAGATATTTTCATAATGGTGATGCTTTTCTCTCATGGATGTAGGAAATGGATTAATTTTAACTAGGTATGATCAATTTTCTAATTATTTTTCTTAAAATTAGAATTTAAGATTTAATTTGTTGGATAGAAGCCTCATCTGGTTGACTATCCCATTGTGGTACTCTATTTAAGATAATTATTTTGACAAATAAATCCCAGAACCTTTTGGTTGGCTTGAACTAATATCATCAAGACACTTATGTCATCATAATCATATTTCTGCACTAACTAAATTTTGACGTCAAAATTTAGTAACCCTTCTACTATAATTGGTGTTTAACTATGGATAGAGGTTTTGTTGATCCCTAATAGGATCATGCCTAAATAAGGGCAGACACAAAGCTTTTCATATGGGGGATATGATGTAGTATGCAGAGAAACCTCCAGGATTTTTGAAACTGTCTCTTCATATATTTGTTTTGAAAGGGATTAGAGAGGAAAAATTGGGAAATAACTAACCTAAGGGAATTGTCCAAAGCTTTCACAACCATATGAGCATCTTGTCAGAAGTAACGAGAATAAGAAACCCTTGAATATTGGGCACATAATGCCACAAAATCTTTATTTTTGGAGAGAGAGTAAAATGAAAAAGTTAGATTGACATAGTGCAAAATATTCAAATCTCTCCTTAGGAAGCACTCATTAAGGTCCATAGGAGTTGTTCTTATTATCTCACATAAAAAGTTATTCTGTGAGAATTTTTCTCATAAAAATGGCATAGTATAAGTCCATATCACAAATATTGAAAGAGTATGACACATGGTTCAATAACCTATGCATCTATGGTGAAATTATGCAAGCTTGAAAATAATTTAAATGATAGTTATGTTCATCTAAAATGACAGAAAACTTAAAATCATCCACAAAATTAAAGTAAACACATAGTAGAGACAAACTAGGCACAATCTTGTTTTCTTCCTTTTATTGATTATTTGAATACAAAACTAATGTTTGAGAATGAAACTATAACTATTTTCTAAGTGTTATTCAAAAGTAGTGAAAAAAAGACCCCAAAAGTAATCCTCTAGAAAAAATCCCTTATTACAATGTGCCCTTAGGCTTATATAGGAAAAATGATACTATTAGCTAAAAATCATAAATAGTTTTGAAGAGGGCCTCTACAAATTCATTTCATGAAGAACTCATGGTGGAAGTCGTACCTTTTTCAAATTCCTTGTGGACATTGGAAAGTGACTTTCCAATTTCATTTTTAGTGATTTATTTCTTTTGGTACAAGGTGGCCATATCTTTATCTGAATCAAATCATCCTTGGGATGCACCACTAGATAAAAAGGAAAAAAATTCCTTGAAGGATGTGGGAACCATAAGCACATTAACTGTCATGACCACAATTGGGACACGTGTCATGTGAGAAGGAGCTTTTTGACCTTCTCCCATTTAAGTAAGGCTAAGGATGCGTGGTGTTGGGTCAGGTCATGGAATGCTAATGGGCTTTCTTGAAGATTGATCCCTAGTGCCTTTTGGATTAAGTGTGTCACTGAAATGTATCCCATAGAGACATAGGATGGAGAGGAGGAGCTTGTGGTCTTATTGGAAACTACACTGACTTGGTATTTTGGTAACCCCAACTTGGTAGAGGCATAACTTTCTGCTCATTGCTCAAAATTTGAGTCTTCTTTTACTGTTGGAAATGTCTTCAAGAGATCCAATTTTATTCCTTGAACACAATGCATTTGGAAAATCATGCTAAGGGAAAGATGAAAATTTCAATCCCAATTTCTACTACAAAGGACTCTAAAAACTCTAATTACTAAAACATAGAAAAAGTATTTTTTGGCTTTTCTCATTTTTTCTTAGTCTATCACCCATGTATTGCCTTGCATTTCTTTCAATCAACACTTGATGTAGGCCACAATAGATACAATATAAAGGTTCTTATTCTTAAGACCAAATAGGATTTTCTTTATAATCAATTAATAATAAATTTCTCTAATTATAGTCTTATAGATATGTATGACTAAGATAGACACTCTTTGTGGTAGGGATGAACATATGGCCAAGTTAGACATACTTAGTGAGATGACTAATTATTAGGATTCCATTTTTCTATATTTACAAGAATATATAAAAAACTTAAAATATTATGTCTAAATGAGATAACTAAATATTAGGATTCCACTCTAACACTAAAGGTTTTTCAAATTACCAAACTATAGGACAAGCCTATAAGTACCTAAATTGTGTTTTCCAAGTCCAATGTAAAGACTCTACTCATTGGTTATATATAAAGTAGAGAATTATTTTATAATCCACTAAATTATAATAGGCTAAAAATCTATCCATATGTTTTTTTATTAGGACGAATGTTCTATTCACCAAGTTTCATATCCTAAGGTCTAATAGAGCTTACTAAATGGTTAATTTGTATGTATCTCCTAGAATCATTGAAGGGGTACAATGAGATTCCCTTGTGATCATGAACATAAACATAATTAGTTTATTATTCTAGAAAAATATAGAGACATTATTGTAAATAGTTATACATTAGGTGGTTATATAGTGGACTTATAAAAGCATATTCTAATGTTAAGGGTGTAATCTTCATGCTTCAGGGATGATCGCTTGATAATTATATATGCAAACTTGAATCAAAGAATTTAAATATTATTCTATATGGGTTATTTCCTATTATGAGAGGGCTTCATGCATCTAACATGGTTATGATAATTCATACCATTATAATTTGAGAAATTGATTGAACACAAGGTATTATTTAGATATTTTTTAGGTTTTGTAAAGTCAATATATTAGAGGCACGGGATAGAAAATGTAATAGAATATAATTAATAAGGATATACAAAATTTCAATTTTAAAGGAGGATGGAAATGCTCTGGGATATTTTTTTGGGCTGGGACACCCATTTCCTAGGCATTTTTTGATACTCCTACAGAGTTAGTTTGTTGTCATTAATTTTGATAGTCATATTGATTGTCAAAGTAATTCTAGTAAGAATGATAGTCAAGTCGATAAAGCAAATAAGCTAGTCAGTAAAGGAATAGATAATTTCAGTAAAAGGAATAAGGAAAAAATACCGAGAAAGGAAAGGTGTGTCACCAAGAAGTTATTGAGTTATTGAACCGGGAGCTTACATGTTACCATGTAGAACAAAACATATTACCAAACAACACAGGCCAACATAAGAAGAATATATAGATACATTGAATCTAGACACCGAGCATAAAACATTTTATAAATCTCAAGGAAATTGTTTGACAAAGCATCAGAGATTTAAACATGATGATTTTGCATGATTACAAGGTAAGATCCACCAATGAGAATTAAATGTAATATATGCATTGGATATGTAAACAATGTTAGCACCACTTAAGGAGAAGATTCTAGAATGTTTCCACCACTTTTAGATCAAGTATAAATGGATCAAAGTATGAAGATCATAGTGTGTGTACATGATAAAATTGATAGTAGGTGATGATCTATGAAAGATAAGTGTGAAGGTGATGAGAAGAGAAGCTATTGAGTAACAGAGAAGTAACAAAAAAGTGTGTATGTGATTCAAAATTGAAGCTACCAAGTACAAAAGTGGAATTGTGAGTGAAGTATAGTATGAGGTAAATTGGTATTGAGTAGAATGAGTCTAATAAGCATAAGTTGATGCAAGCATTACAGACAAGTTTATGTTATTGATTAGTGTGTAATCAGAATTGTAAAAGCTCTCAACCAAGAAGATCCTAATAGGTCTTAAATTGTAAATTCTTTAACAGGGTACATCTCTTAGATTGGAGTAGTAAAATCCTTTAGAAAGGTAGAATGAATAAGTCTTTATACTCTTAACAGGGTAAGCAATCAGAAATAGCTAATTTTGTATCTCTAACTGAGAAATTTTTTTAATGTAGTAGTGAAGTGTTGTGGGTGTCATCCCCACTGCATTTTTTTCCTCTAACCAAGGATTTCTGCGAGACCAAAAATCATAGTGTTATCAGTTGTGTTTAATTATTTTGATTTATAAGTTAAATTATGTTGTTATATGCAAATTTTTCTATTTGGTGAATGGTTAATAAAGTAGATAATTTTTTTTGAAGTATTGATTCACCCTTCCCCTCTCAATACTTACCTTTCCATAAATTTATCCAACAATTGGTATCAGAGCTGAGTCTCTTATTCATAAATTTAACCACTTGAGAGGAAAGATCTGGAAAGATGGAAAGCTATAGGTATGAAAAGGTGATTGATAACATGAACATGGAACTAAGGATGGAAAATGACTAGATTGATGAACTAAGAAGGAAATTAAAGCATTCACTTAAAAAGAGAAAGGAGATATCCCATCATTGTAAATATACACAAGATCATGTTGAAGAGCTTGAAGAACAATCAAAGGGAAGTATGTCTAATGAATCTGCAGCTGCAATATTAGAACTAACTAAAAGAATGAAAACCTAACTAATCAGGTAAAATACTGAAAATAGAGTTCAAGAAGCTCAATCGATAAGAATGTGTAACATCCTAGAACAAAAGAGAAAGGGAAAGTGCAAGAAGTTGGGTGCCTATTCGGTTGAAGTCTTGTAGAATTACAAATGCCACTTGAAACGGGCACCCATTTTCAAAAAATGGGCACCTGATTTAGGTTGGGATGCCCGATTCAAAATTTAAAAAATGGGTACCTATTTTTCAAAAAATAGGTGTCATTTTCAAAAAATGGGCATCCGATTTAAGTTTGGATGCTTGATCCAAAATTCAAAAAATGGGTGCCTATTTTTTGAAAAATGGGTGCCCATTTCTAATTTTCTTTTTTTACTCCTAGAAATGCATTTTTATGCACTGAATTTTTTTTAAGAGGGTGCCCATTTTTTGAATTTTAAATAATGTGCACTTGTTTCTTAAGACATGAGCGGACCCCCTTAGAGTTCAATTCAAAATGGGGTTGGTTTAGGCTTGGTGGAACCAAGCCTATGCCTTGACCTCCATAAATTTGGTTAAGGCATTAGAATGCTAGATTTCTGCCTTGTCATAATTATTTGAGGGTCTTTCTTATCGTTATTTTTATGAAACAAAAAACCATTAGAGATCGCACTATCTTGATTTCAAAAATGTAAATTTCATAGTGATATGATTATTTTTACATTATTTATTAATTAAAAGTGGTACCTAAATGTAAAATAGTGAGGTTCACTAAAACTTTAATAACTTTTTTTTAGGTTTTATGGAAAATAAATTATATGACATCAATCTACATGCAATTCTCTTGAAGATAAAAATAAGAATTTTAAAAAAATATGAAATTTTCATCAAATTATGGTGGTCCTACACCAAAGGTTTCTAAAATGTACTTTATAGTCAATTAAAAATTAATTAAAAGAAATATTCAATAAAAAAATAAGGAAAAGTATGCTCATTAATCTTTGGTGTCTTAGGTATATTTTCCCAAAAGTATTTGCAAAAATTCATTTATTTCTAGGTCAAAATATGGTGGTCATACTATGGTATGGTCTTGAAACAGGCATTTTGAAAAAGTGGCTTTTAAACATTCCTACTAAAAAGAAATTTATACCATGTAGGTATTTAAATAAATTATATATTTGAAAAGTATACTCTAAGCACTACATTTCATATTACTAAAGTTTATTCAGATTCAATCTTTAAGGGCCTCAAATTTAGACATCAATTGACAGGAAAATTAAAAAATAGGGAAAACACTTCCACTTTTTACCCAAAAGTGAGACTCAACTTCTTGCAGCCACCCAAAAAGCTAAAGATGATACAATAATGGTTGAAGATGAGAGAAGGAAAATGAGTGCAAGGCTGAATGTGAAAGATGTAGAAATACAAAGGTTAACACAAAATCACTACAATATGTCAGGTCAACTAATCAGTACTAATCGGGAAATTGTAAGGAAAGCTGAAGAGATTGCTGGACTAAGGTTAGAGAATGAACATTTGAAGAAAAAATTAAAATCTGAAAAGGATGCAAATGAAGTATTGAAAATGAATGAAGAAACACTAAGGATACTAGATGAACAACTAAGATATCAAAGACAACCGAGAGATACTTCTGGACTTGGATTTAATGCAAACAATACTACCAAGAAGGGAGAGTCCTCAAGTCAAGAAGCCAACCCAGACAATGCTACCCCAATGAAGACTGAGAAGTCTACTTGCTATCATTGTGGGAAATTGAATCATATAACTAATATATGTAGGAACAAAAGAGGTAAACCACTGATCATTTCAAATTTTGATGGCTATTGTTACAATTGCAATAAGTATTGTCACAACGCATTTGAGTGTAGATCAAGGATTGATAAAAGTACAAGGAAGCCAAAATTTGATGGTTATTGCAATAATTGCTATAAATATGGCCACAAGTCTAAGTAATGCAGGTCACAAAGGAAGAATGTGAAATGGGTACCTAACTGATAGAATAATGCAAACAACCAACAAAGATCAACTATATCATGGGACTACAATACACGAATTTCATGTACAACATGTGGGACATTTGGACATATTGATGCAAATTGAATTTTGATGCATGGAAGGAACAATAGAATATCATGGAGAAATTCTAGAATGACTTGTTTTCATTGTCATAGGGTCAGTCGCCTAGCCAAAGACTACAGATATCATGGCAAAGCCCCAATCGAGGAACAATTGAGTGAAACTATTTAAGTAAATGTTGATTAAATAAGAGAACAGATGAATAAAACATGGAGAAGAAAGTCTCAAGATGATGTAACTGCACTTAGAAAAAATGGATGGCACCTTATCCTCTGGATCGAGTGCACCTATCTTCACCTAATCGGTCAAAGGTATGTGTAGGAATTGATAACTGAAATTATATCTGTAAGATATAAAAATATACTTTTAGGGTATATTTTATATCGATGGTTTAAGGATTGTGATTGATTTAATTTGTGTGTGAAAAATGTTGACATATAAACTTAATAAAACATAAATACTTATCTTGATAAGTAGAAGATTCAAAAATCATTGTTTTCTAGTGTCTATTTTGCAACCGGATCTAGCCTGGAAATGCAAAAATAGAGAAAACCTAGAAACCTTCTATATTTCTGAGCAAGGTCATCCTTGACCTAAAACAAGGGTAAGACCTTACCCTGGGGTACAATCTTACCCCAAAAGGTCATCCTTGACCTGCACTGTTCTGACAGAAATTCTGTACGTGGATCTCGGAAGTTCACCGAAAAGGGTACTCAGATTTGAACTACAATTAATTGTCCCGCATCTATACCTATAAGAAAAAGGATTTTGTTGTTTGGATGAGGGGTTTTCCTTGGTCAAACCCCGATTTTAAATAAACCTTTAAAATAGAATTGAAATAGAGAATGCTAGCAAGTAGTAGAAATAGATCTAACAATGAAGCTATGATACTCAATAGATATGCAATTGTATTTGAAATATAAACAAGTATGTTAATATGAAAGCTTGGACTCAACACTAAAAAATGTAAATCAAAACCTCCATGATTGTGTGCTTGGAATCCAGCTTGAAGGGAGAATGAATAAATCTTGAAGATGAACAAAAGGATCTTGAAGGAAGATCACACCACCATGATGGATAGATCTAGGGTTTGAATGATGAATCTTGAATGCTTGAACCAAGTTCCTTCAAAACACTTGAAAACTTAAATCCTTTATCTTCAATGAAGAAATTGAATACTTGAATTCTTGAACAAGAGATGGAAGATCTCACACTTGATCAATGGAGCACTTGACTACCAAAAGAGAGATGATAGATCGATGAAAATGAGAGAGGAAGGCTTCCTTTTATACTAATCTAGGGCACAAAATTCTAGAGAGGCTGACATAGGAGAATTAAATTCCCATTTAAACCTTAACCCCTAGAAATGGACCTAGATTAAATACAATTTAAGAGTTTATCATTCTAAAACCCGAAACAAATGACCCGAAAGCCGAAACATAAATTTTTGAGTTTCCCTCCACATCTGGAAAAAATTTTGATGAAAAGGGGGACCCAAGTCAAGGAAGAGGTTGAATTTGACCTAGGTCAAGGTTGAGGTCGACCTTGACCTAGGGGTTTAGGACCCATGGAAAATGAGCCAGAAGAGGAAAATAGTGTCTAGGGAGACCCAAATAGATCCCTAAATAGGCACTAAAGATGGGAAGGGGGCATAAAATAGAGAACAACATGATGATGGCCCAAAACAACCCCTAAGGAGGGTTAAATGTTCTTAACATGGAAGTGCTTCCATTTTAAAATGATACACTAAACCCCCACTTTAATGAGAGTATGGAAATCGAACATGCTCACAGTAAAGGAGAAGAAAGATCCAAGTGGATTCGCAATGAGATAGAATAACACTTAGTTAAGGACACAAGCCCCAAAACTAAGGATTCTAACTCAACATACATGCACGAGGGTGCGAAAACAAACACAAAACCCAAATCAACTAGTAAAGGAAACCTTGCTAAGAAATGCCTCCTATACTAATATGATATTTGGAAAGCTATCATAAAAGCGTACATGGTTACATAAGAAAGACAAGAGAAACACTATAAATAACATAGCTTCATAATCCAGTCCTATTAGCATGAAAGAGAAAAGAGAGAAAAGAGAAAGTGATTACCTCACCCAGTAAGATGCCCACCTTACCATGAATCACCAAGGAGGGAGAGCCTAACAGGTAACGGGACTCGATAGTTCACCCAACAAACTGTGATTTGCAATTGTAATGCATCAATATGAATATAAAATGCATGCCCCTTCAGGATTTAGCAACTTATGTGCATTACCTTCTATAGATTTAACATATTGAAAATTGAAAAATGTGTGTCACTTCAGGATTTAGCAACTTATGTGCGTTACCTTTAGAGGATTTAGCATATGGAAAATTGAAAAATGCATGTCTCTTCAGAATTTATCAACTTATGTGCATTACCTTTAGAGGATTTAGCATATAAATGAAAAACTATAGTACAATGGAGACGCTATATATGCCCCCCTCCTTATCGTGGCTTTCTACTAGACATGATAAGAAGAGAAAGAGGATACCTACTTCACAATGTAAGGAGATATCCTTATTAACAACAATGTACACTATATTCTTAGTGAAGGGTATTGACCCCTACATCCAAAAGTATAGATAATCATGAAAAGGATATGTCACTCATGGAAAAGTATCCTCAAAGAAAGAGATCTTATCAACAAGACCCCCATCGTAAAGGAGTGCTTTTAGATAAAATATCATCTTCCAAAGATAAACCAAGTGGGAACAAAGATTCAGTCATCAAGCCCCCTGCAATCAAGAGGAAGATGAATCTTTGAAATGAGGGAAACAACTCTAATCACCAAAGCAAGGGAAAGAGTTTATAAAGAACATAATTTGCAAAATAGAGAAGAGCTGATGACCTAGGATAACAACCTTTCATATAAAAAGGATATCCATAGTCAAAACATCGGTCAGTATAATGAAATAATGTTACCAAATAAACAAATGCCACTAAGCTAAGGAAAGGAGATCCCTAGACAAATAGAAAGAAAGAAGAACCTTTCCCTCTAGGGATGAAAGCAAGGGATACCTTTGCAAAATAAATGTCTTTAGAAAAGATATCTCAAATAGAATCTATGAATGATTATAAACATAATACAAAACCATAGAAAGAGAGGATAGAAAGAATACTGATTAAGCTCAATAAAAAGCCTAATGGATCCTAGGAGACTGGATGGAAATACACCTCTTTCCCCCAGTCTAGAGACAAGAGGAGAAGAAATCTATATTATATTAGAATAAGGGGTATCCCCTATATCAAAATTATGAAGGAATTGTAAATCTACACGAGAGTGAGATATACTTCCTAAAGCAGCTCTTTCTCTAACATATAACTTGAAATGCACACAATCAGCAAGTAAATGTGTATTACTGTAATGAAAAGGACATTTATACTTATATAGAGCATCTATCAGCATAGGTTTAAAGATTTATTTCTTAGAATTCATTAACTGAATATACACCTTTTTAACCACCTCTTGATGAATATCAGGGTTATCTAAGATAGGTGTAGGGAGAAGAGGAGGACGATGATCAACATCAACCACCTTGAATTGAGATTGCAAACAACCAACACCATGCATATCTTGTTTAGGGGGTATATGAATTAGATAATTAATACCATGCTCATTAACACCAAGCCCTAAACGTCTATAACCTTTTTTATTCATCATATTATATCATGTAGTGTACATATCATGTAAAGCTTCTACAAGAGGTGATTTTTTATTGTGTCCATGAGTAAAGGTTCTATAAGGTGGAATACTAGGTTTAGAAGAAGTTTCTTTTCTCTTCCCTTTAATATCATTTTGGATCGGATAAGAAGGGGAAGGTAAATCCAAAAATTCTTGCACATCTACATCATAAACCATAGTTTGAATCTCATCATAAGTATGAGAAGAACTAGGGATAGTGGATGGAGAATTAGGCATATTAGGAATGCTAGGAATCAGATTAGGATTAGGAAGATTAGGAACTATATTATGAAGTATGGGAACTATATTAGGAAGTATAGGATTAGGATTAGGAATATTAGGAGATGGTGTATCATCTACCAAATTCTTCACATAATCCAAAAGAGTAATAAACCATCTACATAAATCTTTAATGAAAGTTTTGAAAGTAGGAAGACTAGTATCGGTCAATCTCACAATAGCATAGGAAAGTGAAAAATAAAGAGTAACCAACATAATGAAGTGGATGATACTCTCATAAAAATCATAGGTATGGTAAAGAGATGCTAAGAGAGGAATAATAAAGAAAATAATCACACACCAAAGCATCTTAAAGATTTTCGTAGAAAATGAAATGCAACAAATATTTTTGTATTTTGTTGTTCATATATGGATTTTTTTGTATTTTTGAATTTAAAATGCAAGAGCATAAAAGAAACCTAATCTTAAGGAAAGAAATAAAATCATCTAACACAAAAAATAAATAGTTGTCTATTGTGGGTTCACCAAAATGTAAGATATAAAAATATAATTTTAGGGTATATTTTTATATCTATGGTTTAAGGATTATGATTGCTTTGATTTGTGTGTGAAAAATGTTGTGGACTTATAAACTTAATAAAATATAAATACTTATCTTGATAAGGAGAATATTCACAAATCACTTTTTTCTGGTGTCTGTGTTCGATTTCAGGAAATTTTGCAACCAGATCTGGCCTAAAAATGTAGAAATAAAGAAAACCTAGAAACCTTATGTCTTTCTGAGCAAGGTCATCCTTGACCTAAAATAGGGGTAAGATCTTACCCCAAGGTACAATCTTACCCCAAAAGGTCATCCTTGACCTGCACTGTTCTGATAGAAATTCTGTTTGCGGATCGCAGAAGTTCACCAAAAAGGGTACTTAGATCTGAATTGCAATTCATTGTCCCGCACCTATACCTGCAAGAAAACTAGTTTTTTTTGTTTGGATGAGGGGTTTTCCTTGGTCAAACCCTAGTTTGGAATCAACCTTTAAAATAGAATTGAAATAGAGAATGCTAGCAAGTAGTAGAAATAGATCTAACAACGAAGCTATGATACTCAATAGATATGCAATTGTATTTGAAATGTAAACAAGTATGTTAATATGAAAGCTTGGACTCAACACTAACAAATGTAAATCAAAACCTCCATGATTATATGCTTGGAATCCACCTTGAAAGGAGAATGAGTAAATCTTGAAGATGAACAAAAGGATCTTGAAGGAAGATCACACCACCATGATGGATAAATCTAGGGTTTGAATGATGAATCTTGAATGCTTGAACCAAATTCCTCCAAAAGACTTGAAAGCTTAAATCCTTTATCTTCAATGAAGAACTTTAATACTTGAATTCTTGAACAAGAGATGGAAGATCTCAGACTTGATTGATGGAGAACTTGATTGCCAAAAGAGAGATGATAAATGGATGAAAATGAGAGAGGAAGGCTTCCTTTTATACTAGTCTAGGGCACAAACTTCTAGAAACCTGAAACGGCTGACCCAGAAGTGGGAAAATAAACTTTTGAGTTTCCCCCCGCATCCAACAAACTTTTCGATGAAAAGGGGGACCTGGGTCAATGACAAGGTCTAATTTGACCTAGGTCAAGGTTGAGGTCGACTTTGACCTAGGTTAAGGTCGAGGTCAAATTTGACTTAGGTCAAGGTCAAGGTTGACCTTGATCTGAGGGTTTAGGACCCCTGGAGAATGAGCCAAAAGAGGAAAATAGTTCTCAAGGAGGCCCAATTAGAGCCCTAAATAAGCACAGAAGATGGGAAGGGTGCAGAAAATAGAGAACAACATGATGGTGGCCCCAAAACACCCCCTAAGGAGGGATAAATGTTCTTAATATGGAGGTGCTTCCATTTTAAGATGATACACTATCTTAAATCAGTTCCTAACATTTGTGCAAAGATCCATATTAGCATAATTAGATGCATTTGGATATATGTCGTGGAGTTAACACTTCATATTTTGATCGGTGAGAGAGTATGTTATTTTTTATCATTCGCTTAAAGGAAGTGTGTTTGGTAATCGGTGAAAATGGAGTCGATAAGAGCATTTAATGCTAAAATTATAGCTATTAGAGACCCTAATTGAGGAAAAGGTATAAATAGACCGTTTGTAATTTCATTTTTTTACCTTACATTTTCGAGAGCATTTGAGCACTTTGCAAATACATGACTGTCAAGAGCATTTGTGTGATTAATCAAGAAGATACAAGCATAAGCAAGGATAATCAAGTAATTTCTAGTTCTTTCTTGATCTATGCAAAGGCGACTGAGTCATTAATCAAATGAAACCCTATCATCAAGTGATTAATGTGTGAAGCAATGACACCCAAAGTTCAAAATCCTATTGTCATGGAGAAAATTGATCTAGTCAATCCAAAGTATAAGCTGCCTACATCCAAAGTCATTGAACCAGATAAAATGGGAGCCATATCTTTGTTCTATCTAAGAGTAATTATGATTGAAGATATTCATGCAATCATCCATTTCAAGATTAAAGATATTTTCCAAGATGACATCGATACATCCTATTAGAATCTATGTGTAAATGGGAAACTGAAAGATGCAAATATTCATTTGGAAACCAAGGGTTTGATGCATGGATGACATGTACCAAGTGTATTTAAATTGGAATGCATGAGGATTATGTTGATCCTTGTTCATGATCAATTCATGATGTGGCTTGATGCGCCAGTCAAAATTACAAAGGATGTGTTACACATTGTAATTGGTTATCCAATCAGTGATAGACCGAGAGAACATACACAAACTAAAAAGAACAAACTATGTGAGTTGACACAAGGAAAATGTGACGGAAGAGGTTTGAAATTATCTACTGTTGATGATCCTGAGTTAATATTTTCTTGTAATGTGATATCCTACCAAATCTTTCAATCATCTCGGGTAGATAGTGTACCTTATGGAGCTATTGATATAGCCTACAATTTTGTGAAGAAAGATGTGAAGATATATCTATGTGAGATCCTATTGAAGTAGTTTGATGAAAACATGAATACAATCAGGAAAGTAAAGACCAACACCTTGAAGTTCAGATAATTGTTGCTATGTATATTTTTCTAGTTTCATAACTTTTTCCCATCAATCGGTGATGTAAAATGGAATGTGAATAAACTGATTATTTATCAGATGAATGAGTTCATTCAAAGTTTAGGAGGTAACTTTGATATCATAATGAATTACTAATTTTTAAAGTTTCAAACTATAATGCATAATAAGTTTAGAATTCCACCTCAACTAGTGGAAAAATATGATGATACTATATGTTTTGAAGTGGACACTGACACATGCATAGTAAAGACAGTGGAGCCTAAGACCTTCTGGCTACCACCTATGGGATATGAGATGGATACTGACATTGTATCTCTGCATATTGAAGGTTTGGTAGCTAAAACAATTGATAATAGGGTCAATTAGTATGGTACATATGAAGAAGTAATAAGAAAAATAAAACTACGTATATTGATAGCTAAGGCATTGAGGAAAACCAATAGAATGATAAGTAGTTTGTTTGAAAACCTAGGTGTTACTACTGAAAAGGATGAAGTTGGTCCTTCTAAGATAAAGGGAAAGAAAATTAGAATGAAAAAGGAAACCCCTAGCCCAATCAGTGTCAGACCATTGACAAGGTCTTCATCCACACTTAAAGAAAAGAAGAAATCATAGGTAGAAAAATCAAAGCCCAAAACATATATGAGAGAAAATAAGACTTGTGATAGACCAAGGAGGAAGTTGAAATTACAAGAAGATAGATAAATTGAATCATAATATGTAACCCAATTCAAAGTTGTGCAAAATCAGACCCCAAAACTGAGAAATCTTGATGAGTATCTTGCAACTAACAGGAAGTATGAAGGTTTTTCTAGAATAAAACTTGTTAAATATGAAACTAGAAGTGATGAAGACATAGAAGAGATTGAAGAAGTAGTCATTTTTACAATGTACAAATTTAGAACTAGTTCGGTTGAGATGGCCAACTGAGTACTAAATGAGTTATATAAAAAGATAGATACAAGATGGAAATATGCTATGACATCTGAGAAACAAATGAGGGAGAGATCCCTAGCTATCACTATACCTAAACTGTCAATAGGAGGATTCAATGAAGCATTGCAAGAATATTCAACAAGATTTCTAGTTAAGAGCTGAACATTGAGGATAATGGTCAGTAAGCTAGAAGAAGTACAAAAGGAAATTGATGACTTATGGAGACATATTTTCTTTCCTGACCAATCGACAGAGATCAATGACCAACAAGGTAAGTTTAACCCTATTTTCTTGACCTTAGATAAAGATGAGGTTATAATAGAAGATATAACTAGAAAAGACCCAATAAAGGACATAAAAAATGATGAACATGTGATGGAAACTGAGGTAAAGGACACTAAAGAAATGAATAATGATGATTCAGAAAAAGAAAAAATTATGGATGTAGATCCAATTATTGAGAAAATACTTAATTTTTTTGAGGTAAATGAGGTTTTCTCATAGGCTACAAGAGAAAATCCTATTGATGTAGAGGAGTCCAATGAACCAAAAAATGGGAATGAACAAAAGGACACCAATGACACTACAAAGACCGAGACCAAAAAAGATCAAAATCCAAAGTCGGTCATTCCTACTGAGACTATAGGTCCACATCAATCACAAGAGCTAGAGAAGGTGAAGGAAAATTATAAAGAAGAAGAAAAGAAACAAGAAGACAAAAAGGAGGAAAAGAAACAAGAAGAGAATAAGGAACAAAGAGAAAATAAAATTGAATATACAACTACTATAACATCTAATGTAAAGAATGTATCACGTTCCCCAAATTTTTCTACTAGAGATAGTGTACAAGTAGAAACAAAAAATTCAAAGAAGAGGAAGCATGAAAAAGAGAAAGTCGACTTGAGCCAACCAATTGTGATTCCTGAGGTAGACATTGATAGCATTGAATGCTGAATGTTTGGTAGCCATTCTGTAGTAGTTGTTTTTGCATTCATGACTATGATTGTCATTGATGTCAACACAATGATCTACAAGAGATTTGCAGAGTAGATAGTGTTTGGATTAGTGCACATGGGATATTGTAGATAGAGCTATGCAATGTTGAGGATTTACTCTTTGATATGTTATATGTTTATGTTTAAGAGCATAGATAGTAATTCATTTATTCATGGAAGTTATGAGCATTTTGGTGGAAGCAGTATTCAAGCAGTGTTCCTGAGTAGTGGTTTGTGGAAATCAGATGATATCTCCTAATCGGGATGGAATCTGGTTTTGCACATTTAAAGGGAATTTGAAGACATATTGATAGTGATGTGGATGGTAGCACAAACTTTGAGGTCACATGGATGAAGAATTATTGTATTTGGAAGCCTACAATTTTGTGTAATTTTGATGTAGCATGTGGAAACTTTTATTTTGTAATTGGATGCCGACTCATTTGTAATTACTTGAGTGTGGTATAAAGGAAGGAATGTTTTTCCTTATTGTAATATGGTTTAATATGGTTATGATGATGTATGCATGAAGTGAATAAAAGAGCTAATGAATTGTGAAAGAAAAATTGTGAAAGAAGACATGCGAGGTACAAAGATCTAAAATTGAGATCTGGTGTAGCAGTGAGTGCGGTTTGGCATAGTCAGAGAAAAGGTAACATATTGTTGAGATCATTAATCTTTTGGTAGTATTCTATTGAGTAATACAAAGATCAATTGGACAGTGTGTTCAGTGATCTTACCCTGAAGTTGTTTGGGCAGTGGGTCCTTCTATCTTCCATAACTCTTAACAGAGTTAGAATCTTTTAGCAGGGATTCAAAATCTCCTAACAAGGATTCATATGTACTGAATGTATTTCATAAGACTCCTAATAGAGTCCATCCTTTCACAAGGAATATTCATATTAGTGCATCTTTTTTGGGCATCATCCCATCGGAGTTTACTCTTTGATCAAGAGGTTCCCTAGTCAACATATCTTGTGTCATTGTGTTATTATGTTTGAATATCTTTCTATGGTTGGTAATTATATTTCTTACATGGTTAAATGCTGTTGAAGTTGATAAAAGTTATAATTATTAGATAAGTAAATCACCCCCCCCCTCTCAGTTATCTTGGTGGACTTTACTTTCTAACAATTGGTATCAGAGCAGCAAGTCCTTGAAAGAGAAGTTTAACAGCTTAAGGAGATCCATGGCGAATTTAAGGAAAGAAAGCCCTAAGTTTGATGGAGTGAATTTTGATAGCTGGAAAGAAAAAATGAAGACACATCTACTATGTTTAGGACTCGGTTATTGGTTGATTACAAAGAATGAGAAGACTATCATTGAAGAGGATAATCTTGAAACATGTTCTAGTGATGAGAGAGATCTATTCATGTGTAACATACTCACCAGAGAAGCATTTTTGACAGCGCTTCTAGAGAATGAGTACAGTCAAGTAAAATGTTTGAAAACATCTCATGAAATTTGGAAAGCTTTACACTCTACTTTTGAAGGTGATGAACATGCAAAGAAAGTTAGATTACATAATTGGATATGTGCATTTGAAGATATAAGAATGATGGAAGATGAATCTATGAGAAACTATATTGATAGAATGTCAGAAATTGTTGTAGGCATAAAATCTTGTGGAGGAACAAAGACAAAGAATGAAGTGATATTGAAAATTTTGAGGACATTGACTCCTGTGTTTAAGTAGACAACATAGATGATTGAACAATTTATACCTTGTACTTCAAAATTTACAAGATAAACTCTTCTTGGAAGATTGGAAGTAGCAGAAATGAACCTAAGGTTATCAGGAGACTTGCCTAGAATGGAGACAACATTCAGTGCTCTTAGTGTTCACCCTACTTTGTCAAGAAGCATCAATGTGAGAGGAGATTATGCTGGCGGGAATAGATCTAGAAATGAATAAGATAGGAAGATTGAAGAAGGTATTGCCTTGCTTGTGAAGAGAGAACCAGACGGTAAGAAATTTTTTAAATGTTGGACTTGTCAAGAATATGCTCATTTTGCATCTAAATGTCCTAAGAGAGTTAAAAAGTATAGAAACAATTTCAAGCCTAGAAGATCTAAGGAATGTTATTATGCTAATGATGAAGATCTTGAAGCTAGTATAGAGAGAACTCTAAGTGAAAGTGATACTGAGAATAATGATGACATAGGATTTGTAGCAATTAAAGAAGAAAATCTTGAAACTGATGTTAAGGAAGAAAAAGTCCTAGTTTCTCAAGTTGAAAAGAAAGTTGATTGGATTATAGATAGTGGTTGTTCACATCATATGAGTGGAGGCATGAGAAAATTCATAAATTTTAACAATTATGATGGAGGATTTGTTAGAGTTGGAAACAATGCACCTTGTTTGATTAAAGAGGATCTATTACTCTTGATGGAAAGACTAATACTGATGATGTTTACTTTGTGGATGGTTTGAAACATAATCTCTTGAGTGTTGGACAATTAGTTGATAAGGGATATCAAGTTTGGTTTACTGAGAAAACTTGTGTGATAAAGGATAAAGATGGAAATATGATTGGAACTGGATCTAGAACCAGAGGTAATGTATTTCAGTTGAATCCTACTAAGATGACATGTTTGATTACTAAGATTGATGATAGTTGGTTATGGCACAGAAGGTTTTGTCATATAAATTTTGATAAAATTGTGAAAGTGAGTACTACACTTGCAATAAGGGATTTGCCTAAAATTATGAAGCCTCCTAACATGATTTGCAAGGAATGTGTGATGGCTAAACATAAGAGAAGTTCATTTACCAGTAAGAAGTTTACATCTGCAGAGAAGTTGGAGATTTTTCATACAGATTTGAATGGTCCTACCAAGACTAGAGGATTCTACGGAGAAAGGTATTTTATGATTCTTGTTGATGATTTTACAAGAATGATGTGGATTGCATTTCTTAAAGAAAAGTTTGAAGAATTTTATAAGTTTAAGATCATTAAGAATAAAGTTGAGAATGAATCTAGAATGAAGATTAAATGTTTGAGATCTGATAGAGGTGGATAATTTACTTCTAGAGAGTTTAACACCTTTTGTGAAGTGAATGGTATTAAGAGATAGTTTTCATCCCCTAGGACACCTGAACAAAATGGTATTGCAGAAAGAAGAAATAGATCAGTAACTGAAGTAGCAAGAGCTATGTTATTTGAGAATGGTTTGGTGAAGATATTCTGGAGAGAAGCAGTGAACACAATAGTGTATACAATGAACAAAGTACAAATTAGAGTAGACACAAACAAGACACCCTATGAATTATGGTTTGGACATGCACCCTCAGTTAAGTATTTTAGAATTTTTGGAAGAAAATGTTATATAAAGAGAGATGATGATATTGGAAAGTTTGATCCTAGAAGTGATGAAGGTATATTTCTTGGATATTCTTTGAAGACAAAAGCTTATAGATGTTACAATAGGAGAACTAAGACTATTGTTGATAACACAAATGTTAAAGTTGATGAAAAGTTCAAAATTCAGGAAAGAATGCTTGATTATGAATCCGATGAAGGAACTCATCCTAAGCCTAACACTAAAACTACTAAATTGTTCTATGAGACTAACAGTGACTTGTTGAATGAAAGCCACAGTGAAATCATTGAAGAACCAACACCTGAAGTGAGATATGAGACAGTGACACCTAACATGAATTTATCAAGGAATCATCCTGTTGAGCAGATTATTGGAAGCATTGATAGAGGAGTTCTAACTCGAAATAAGGTACAAGAATAGTTATCTTTTATTTCTCAAATTAAACCTAAATCTACTAATGAAGCTTGTGAAAATGAACATTGGATTAAAGCTATGAAAGAAGAACTAGATCAGATTGAAAAGAACAAGACATGGGAATTGGTCCCTAGACCTAAAGATAAGAATGTTATTGGAACTAAATGGGTATTCAGAAACAAGATGAATGAACAAGGAGAAGTAGTAAGAAACAAAGCAAGATTGGTATGTAAGGGATACTCACAACAAGAAGGAATTGACTATGAAGAAACTTTTGCACTAGTAGCAAGAATTGAAGAAGTAATAATGTTTTGGGCCTATGTAGCTTATACGAAATTCAAAGTATATCAGATGGATGTGAAATCAACATTTCTAAATGGTGAATTGGAAGAAGAAGTCTACATTGAGAAACCTGAAGGTTTTCCTTTGACTCAAGAAGGAGACATAGTATGTAAATTGAAGAAAGCCTTATATGGACTAAAGTAAGCACCTAGAACTTGGTATGCAAGATTGGATAAGTATTTGTTAAAACTAGGATTTACAAAAGGAACAACTGATAGCAATCTATACACAAAAGAAATTGAAAATGGTTTATTGATTATATTTATTTTTGTTGATGACATTATTTTTGTACGAGAAGATGAAGCTAGTGACAAATTTGCTGATGAAATGAAGATTGGATTTGAAATGAGTATGATTGGTGAAATGAAATACTTTTTGGGATTACAGATAACATATAATAGTGATGGTATCTTTTTAAGTTAGACAAAGTACCTGAATGACTTGTTGAAAATATTTGGAATGGAGAACTGTAAACCAGTTGGAACACCTATGGTAACTAGACATAAATTATCTAGCACAGATGAAACACCGATAGTTGAATAGAAAAAGTACAGATCTATGATTGGAGGATTGTAGTACTTGAATCATACAAGACCTGATATAGCACATTCAGTTGGAATTGTAGCAAGATTTCAAGCTGAACCTAGAGAATCACATTATGCAGCAGTAAAGAGGATACTGAGATATTTAAGAGGCACAATGGACTATGGATTGTGGCATGAAAAATTTGATGATTTTACCTTATGTGCATATACAGATGCTGATTGGGGAGGTAGTGTTGATGATAAAAAGAGCACCAATGGTGGATCCTTTTTTCTTGGAGGAAGATTGGTTTCTTGGCTAAGAAAAAAGTAGAATTGTATTTCACAGAGCACATCAAAAGGATAATATGTATTAGTAGCAAACAATTGTAACTAGATAATTTGGGTGAAGCAGATGCTGAAGGATATTGGAATAAGGTTTGGTGAACCTGTTGTTATACATTGTGACAACACTAGCATAGTTAGTATATCTAAAAACCATGTATTACATTCTAATACAAAGCATATAGAGATTAAGTATCATGTAGTAAGAGAGAAAGTTGTTGAGAAAGAAGTTAGACTTGAGTACATAAGCACAAAGGAGCAGATAGCAGACATTTTTACAAAGCCTTTGCCTAAGGATACATTTGAGTATCTGAGAGGTATACTTAGGGTTATGCCCCAACCTACTTTTGAGAAGTGATGCAATTGGTTGAATCCATCCAGTGGTATATGAGCCTTATCTTTCTTCTAGACTAGATGTTGGTACTTCCTCTATGTGAGAGTATGTGTATCTGAGCTGAGTCATGAGGACTCTAGTGAATGTATTTTCTGAATAGTGTCTTTTGACATTGGAGTTCTTGTTGACATAATGATGAAATTTTCTATCATTGATGTCAATGGGGGAGAAGTGTACATGGAAAACTACTTGTACCATCTATTGGAGAGAACTGAATAGGAAAACGAAGCAAGATTTGACTGATGAAGAGGACTTGAAGTATTTTTCAAAGCAACAATGTTGTGGTATTAGATTTTTGGAACATTGGATGTTTTTCATCTATGTTGCCATCAATGCCAATGGAGGAGATTGTTAGGAATGAATGTTGAATGTTTGGCAGCCATTCTATAGTAGTTGTTGTTGCATTCATGACTATGATTGTCATTGATGTCAACACAGTGATCTACAAGAGATTTGCAGAGGAGCAGACAGTGTTTGGATTAGCGCACATGGGATATTGTAGATAGAGCTATGCAATGTTGAGGATTTACTCTTTGGTATGTTATATGTTTATGGTTAAGAGGGCAAAAAGTAATTTATTTATTCATGGAAGTTATTAGCATGTTGGTGGAAGCAGTGTTCTCGAGTAGTAGTTTGTGGAAATCAAATGATATCTCCTAATCGGGATGGAATCTAGTTTTGCACACTTAAAGGGAAGTTGAGGACATATTGATAGTGATGTGGATGACAATGAAAACTTTGAGGTCACACAGATGAAGAATTATTGTATTTGGAAGCCTACAGTTTTGTGTAATTTTGATGTAGAGTGTGGAAACTTTTATTTTGTAATTGGATGTTGACTCATTTGTAATTACTTGAGTGTGGTATAAAGGAAGGAATGTTTTTCCTTGTTGTAATATGGTTGAATATGGTATGATGATGAATGCATGAAGTGAAGAAAAGAGCTAATGAATTGTGAAAGAAAAATTGTGAAAGAGGACATGCGAGGTACACAGATCTGAAATTGAGATCTAGTGTAGTAGTGAGTGCGGTTTGGCACAGTCAGAGAAAAGGTAACATATTTTTGAGATTAGTAATATTTTGGTATTATTCTATTGAGTAATACAAAGATCAGTTGGACAGTATGTTCAGTGATCTTATCCTGAAGTTGTTTGGGCAGTGGGTCCTTCTATCTTCCATAACTCTTAACAGAGTTAGAATCTTTTAGCAAGGATTCAAAATCTCCTAATAGGGATTCATATGTACTGAATTTATTTCATAAGACTCCTAACAGAGTCCATCCTTTCACCAGGAATATTCATATTAGTGCATCTTTTGTGGGCATCATTCCCACCAGGGTTTACTCTTTGATCAAGAGGTTCCCTAGTCAACATATCTTGTGTCATTATGTTATTGTGTATGAATAACTTTCTATGGTTGGTAATTATATTGCTTACATGGTTAAATGCTATTGAAGTTGATAAAAGTTATAATTATTAAATAACTGATTCACCCCCCCTCTCAGTTATCTTGGTGGACTTTACTTTCTAATAGACATCTCCACCTTAATCCCTAAGGAATTATAAGAATTTGGATATTTACGAAAGAGGAAAGAAGCACAAGATGAATTAATAGCAAAAAAATAGAAAACCAATGTGCTAGAAAATGTTAAAGAGATACTACAGGAGATTGTACCTCATGCAGATATCAATGAGAAGGGTAGTATATACAACCAATTGGGTGAATTGATAAGTCAAATAAATCAACCTGGTACTGAGACCACTAAATATTTGATGCAAGTACATTGGAATAAAATGGAAGATAAGATCATTGAATAATTACTTCAATCAGTAGAACTTAACAAGGTAACACTTTCTGAGCTAGTTACCGAATTAGATAAAGAATTACAAGATATTCTTTCATTATTTCAAAAAATTTATTTGATTTCAAATTTTATAAAGGACATAAAATAAAGAGATGAATTAGTTGAGAAATAGTTGACTGAGAAGCTAGCAAAGGTTACAACTGAACCTAATACATTCAAAGTTTACTATCAAAGGCTTAAGAATCTAATGGGAGTGCAACATGAGTTAAGGAAAGAGGAGAATCAAATTAGAATGGAACTCACTGAGTTGCAAAAAATTTTGATACCCTAGATAGAGTCACTACAAAAACATATTCATATAGCTAAAGAGATAGTGAACACCCCTAACATCAGTGCTATGGATAACATGATAAGTCTTGCAACTGATATAGGTAAACACATTTTTTTGTTATAGACAATAAAGGATTCATGGAAGGAACCACTGAAAGATGCACAGGAGAGGTATAAATACATTTTTGATAAGATTCCTCCATTAGATAGTGATAAGTAACTTTTTTTTCGCATTTTTGTTAAAAAGGGGGATATATATAAAAAGTAAGGGGGCTATAGAGTGTATGTAAAGGAGATGGATAGATATGTATGATACTCCTAAGATTTTATTTTGGTTTTCATTAGTTATAAGGAATTCATTATATTTGTTAAAGTCATCCGGTAAGGAAGAGAAGATTAGTTGGTAAGGTAGAGAAAGTAATTGGTAAAATGATTAAGTAAACAAAGAATTTTTGTAAAGACAAAGAAAGTATAGACACCGAGTGAGGTAGAACTAAGCATCAAGAACCAAGTTCTATCAAGAACCTAACCAAGAAGAGAATCCAATCACTGAGTTAAAGAAAACATGTTACCAAGCAAGACATGTTGACACAAGATGACTTCTAAGTACATTAAACCTGGAGACCGATTAAAAAATGGTTTACCAATCTTGAGTAGATCATATAAAAGAACATTGTAGATTGAAATCTAATGATTACACATGATTACAAGGTAAGTTCAGCCAATGCCCAATGCTAGCATCACTTGAAGAAGAATATTCTAGAACTTCTAGCACTGCCTAAATTTTGTATATAAGAAGATTAGAGTATGAAGATAAAAAAGGTGACATATTTATATGTGAAGATAAATTGGACATTGTAGATCAAAGCACAAGGTGAATGAATAGTGAAGATATCGAATATCAGAATGTTGAGGAACAAATTCATAATTGATCTGTCGAGTACTAAATTGATCATAATGTTGAGGTAATGAATTGATGAGCACTTGTTGATGCATGTTTGACATAATTTTTTTAATTTTTGATTAAGGAGTAATCAAAATTTTATAAGTATCTTAACTAAGAAGATCCTAATAGATCTTAGTTGTAGATCCTTTAACCAAGTACAATTCTTACATTAGAGTTGTGAAATATCTTAACAGAGTAGACTTGGTAGTCTTTAGAACTCTTAAATTGGTTAATACCTTTAACAGGGTAAGCTATCAAAAATAGCTAAGCATTTTAACTCTAACCAAGTAACTTTATTCTATAGTAGTGAAGTGTTGTGGGTGTCATCCCCACTACAATTTTCATCTTCTAACAAGGATTTCTATGATGCCGAAATAATTGTGTTATGTTTTAATTATCATATATTTAATTTATTTTCATGTGGTGCATGTAAATGATAAGTAATCAGTAAATGAATGTGAAGGAAGATCATAAAATTTTAAAAGTGTTTTAGAGTACTGATTCACCCCTCCACTCTTAATACTTACCTTTCCACACTTGATTCCAACAATTGGTATTAGAGCTCAGTCTCTTATTAAGAATTTTAGTCACTTGAGAGGAAAGATATGGAAATATGGAAAGCTACAAGTACAAAAGAATAATTAATAGCATGGAAACAAAACTAAAGATGGCTAATGATAAAATTGAAGAATTAAGCAAAAAGTGGAAACATTCAATCAACAAAAGGAAAGAGCTTTCACTACAGTTGAAAGATACTCAAGATCAAGTTGAAGAACTATAAGAACAATCTGAGGGAAGCATGTCTAATGAATGTGATGCTATCATATCAGAAATATCTGAAAAGAATAAGATGTTTGTTGCTCAGGTGAAAACATTGAAAAGAGAACAAGAAGAACAATCGATAAGGATGTGTGAAATTATGGAACAAAAAGGAAAAGATGAGGATGAAAAAACAACTACAGAATAAGAAAGAAGACAAATTAATACTAGACTAGATGAGAAAGATAGGAAAATCATGAGGTTGACACAAAATCACTATAACTTGATAGATCAACTTGTTATGGAAAATTAGGATGTTGCTAGGAAAGTCAGTGAGATTACAAAATTAAGATCTAAGAATGAAAAGTTGAAGAAAGATCTGAAAGATAAGAGAGATACTAATGAAATCCTAAAACTAAATGAATAAGCATGGAAGATTCTAGATGAACAACTGAAAAATCAAAGGCAACCAAATGACACCTCTGGACTCAATTTCAATGCAAATAGTACTACTGAGAAGGGTGAGTCCTCCAAACAAGAAACTAACTGAGACAAAGTTGCTACCCCACTAAAGCCTAATAATCCTACATTTTATCATTGTGGGAAACTAGGACATACAACTAACATCTATGAAAGAAAGAGAGGTAATCCACCAAATTCTCCAAAATTTAAGGTCATTGTTATAATTGTAATAATTATGGACATAAGGCATTTGAGTGTAGATCAAGAGTTTTGAACACTCCAAGGAAACAAAGGTTTGATGGTTATTGTAACAACTGCAAGAAATATTGATGCACGAGCATCTTGGCTCTTGAGCAATCTTGCATCACCAAAAAAATTTATGTTTCCTGTATCTATCTGATGTTTGTTTTGTAGCCATTGTTGATGTTGGTTTCTTGCCTTGTGAAGTTAATGCAGTGTTGTGGACCTATTCTTGAGAATTATCCTAAGAGCGCACATCCTAATTCATTTGGACCTAGAAGTTATCACCATTTTCCTCGGGAATCAATTTTCTCCTAGTTATCGCAGATTACAGATCAATATTTAGTCCATACAAATCCTTCTGATCACTATTTCACTTCAGTTTCAATACTGTATCAACTTTCTATTCTTCGATAATAGCTCTCTGTAGCTCGGTAAATGTTCTGCAGCTTGGTTCTCACTAACCAGTATGATCAGAATGCATGAAATCTTGTTCATGTGAAATTCTTGTAGCTTCTTCTTCTCCTTGGCCTCTTACTAAAGAAATTTTGTTCTCTTATATAGATGAGTAGATCGTTTTCTTCTCCACCATCAGATTTTTCCGCTTAAAAATTTCTCGGTACTTGTGTCAATAACATGTTTCAATCTTCTCCATTAGATCTTCTTTGAATTTTGTCAGTCGTTGATCTGCGTAACAAACATTATCTGTTACCTCGATGTTATACTCTTGCCAGCTCATCATTCCTATCAGCTTAAACTAATCATTTAATTCATTCTGTTTCACTCGGTTAACAAAGAATGTGTCAGTGAACATTGCTCAGTTAATACTGTGGTCGGTATACACTACACTCCGTCGGTGTATACTAAAAATGCTTCATTTACCGACATCATTACTTTGTGTCTTTCAACTCTATACTTCATTATAGATGAATGCAACATAATAAAGTCAATATCATCAAGTCATAGACTCATCAATAAGTTACTCAATGTGTTCCTTATCCTCATCTGTCATGTACATCTTTCCTCATGTAGAATTCTCTATTCTTCATCTCTTTTCCACTTTTCTTCAGATGTCTCGGTGTAGTAACTTACAAGATAAGTGTTGTTAAACTGGTTGACATTAATGACAACATAATACTGATTTAATCATATTACATATCTAATCAAAAAGTTCTCAATGATCTTGCAATCACAAATCCTTCAATCAGATTCCAAATCAGTTGTAGTCCAACAAGGAATAGTCCCAAGAGATAACTGAGAGGGGGGGGGGTGGTGAATCAATTAGCTACAAGTTTCAATTCTTTATCCAATTAAGTATACTTAAACATGAAGCATAAACACAATGAAAGAACACTTGAACACAACACCAATATTTTGGTTACGGGGAAACACAAATAGGTAAAAGCCCCGGTGGGAATTGCCACCCACTAATAATATGCACTAGTGTATTCTGAATATCAATTTTGTTCCAATCACATTCTTATCACTAGGTCTTGGGACCAGTTCCCAAGTATCATTCTTGATAATCTGATCTAGTTCTTCTTTCATAGCATCATGCCAATTTGGATCATTGCATGTACCTTCAACACTTAAGGGTTCAATGTGAGATAGTAAATATACCACTTCATTGCTTGCATAACTCTTTGTTTTTTATCTTGTTGTGACTTTTCCGCTCTGATCTCCAATGATGTCATCCTTAGAATGAGATCTAGATGTAAACTTTGGATCTTTAGGTGATATTGTCTCATCTACCTTTGCAGTTTATTCTTCACTTGTCTCAGGGTCATTAAATAGAACATCAATACTATCAAACATTTCTTCAATAACTGTCTCACTAATCATAGGTGAGTAATCATGATATCTTTCTTGAACCATAAAATTTTCATCAATCTTAACATGAGCACTTTCAATGATCTTCTTCAATCTTAAATTGAAACATCTATAAGCTTTTCTTTTAGTAGAGTAACCAAACAAAATACCTTCATCGCTTCTTGCATCAAACTTGCCTACTACTTCATCCCTCTTGATGTAGCACTTTCTTCCAAAGATTCTGAAGTATTTTACTGTGGGAACATTACCAAACCATAGCTCATAAGGTGTCTTGTTTGCGCCTCATCTCAATTGTATTCTATTGATGGTGTAGACTGTTGTATTGATCGTATCTCTCCCATAGGTGTGTGCAACTTTTCCTTCAATCATGGTGTGCATTGTGTTAAGGATGATCTTATTCCTTCTCTCTACAATCCCATTCTACTAAGGGGTTCTAGGTGCACTTAACTGCCTTTTTATGCCATGTTCTTCATAGTACTCATAGAATCTGTCAGAGGTGAATTATCCTCCTCTATCTGATCTTAGACACTTTATCTTTAGTCCAGATTCATTCTCAACCTTAGCTTTGAATATTTTGAACTTCTCAAATGGTTCTGACTTATCTTTCAAGAATGCAACCCACATCATTCTAGAATAGTCATCTACAAACAAAATGAAATACCTTTCACCATAGTATGACCTTTTTTGAGTTGGTCCACATAGGTCTATATGAATCGGATCCAACTTGTTCTCTATTGAGCTATGCTTTCTCTTGAATGAGTTCCTCACATGCTTTCCCATTACACATTCCCTGCATATAGTATCAACCGGCTTTGCTATGCTAGGTAGGTCTCTTACTTCCTTAACATCACTAATCTTTACTATGTTATCAAAATTGATATGACATAGTATTTTGTGCCATAACCAACTGTCATCTACTTTAGCAAAAAAACAACTTGCTTCAAGATTAAGCTGAAAAACATTACCTTTAGTTTTTGATCCTAATGCAACCATTTCTCCTTCCTTATTGTTAATCATGCACTTGTTTCCAATGAATTTTGACTTGTAACCTTTTTCAAGTAACTGTCCAACACTTAGTAAGTTATGTTTCAAACCATCAACATAAAGAACATCATCAGTGCTATTCTTTCCATCCAAGGTGATGGCTCCTCTACCAATGATGGGTTTGGGAGTGTTATCTCCAAATCTAACCATGCCTCTGTCTAAATGAACAAATCTAACTTTGTCTCTTTTCATGTGATGTGAGCAACCAATATCAATGATCCAATCTATCCTGATGTCAGCTTGTGAAATCAGAGCTAATTCTTGTGATTCCTTATCATCTTCAAGAGCAATGAATCCAATTTCCTCTTCTATTGATTCTTCATCTGATACTCCATCTCCAACAGAGTAACATTCCTTTATATACTTAGGCTTGTAGTTATTCTAGTACCTTTTAACTCTTGTAGGACACTTAGATGCAAAATGCCCAATCTTATTACATGAAAAACATTTAAATGGAAATTGACCTTCATATTTCCCTTTTCCTTTCTTTTCTCTTTTAGCAATCATAGCAATGGAATCATCTAGTGTTTTCTCTTCATCATCATCATCAAAATTACCAGAAGTGCTTGCAGTTTTCTTACCATGGAATGATGCTTTGAAGGTTCTTTCACTTTTAGGTTATGTCTTCAATCTTGAAATCTCAAAAGCTGAAATTTTGTTGATCAAAGTTTCTCTTTTGAAATTTTATGTAAGCTGCATGGTCTCATCAAGGATGTTGATCCTGTTTTCATACTTTACTCTACTGTGAGAGTGGTCATCAACTTATCCATAATGTCTTCTTCCAAGATCTCTCCACCATTGTTCCTAATTCCTGCAACTGCTTCATTAATCCTTTGGTTGTAAGCTCTGATGTTCTCTTTAGGTAGCATCTCTAATGCATTGTATCTTTACTTCCAAGATTTTTTGCGCACATCCTTTTCTTGTTTGTCTCCTTTAAATATGTCTTCTAGGTGCTTCCATATCTTGTGGGTTGTATCTACTTTCTTTATTTCTGAAAACTCACTATCACATAGGGCGCTGATAAGGGCTTCTTGGGCTATTGCATTCTGATGAAACAACTCCTTGTGCTTTTCAGTAGCATCATCCTTTGCAAGGTCCGCTAAAGTGGGGATCTTGACTTCTTTGATAGTCACATCAAAAACTTCAAAAGTAATACATTGCAAATGTGTCACCATATTGTTCTTCCAATCAAGATAATTCTCTCCATCAAACTTAGGACTTTCTTTTCTGAAGAATGCCATCTGATCAACCACAAGCTGTTAAAATTTCTCTCTGAGGAACTTGGCTCTGATACCAATTGTTAGGAATAGTCCCATGAGATAATTGAGAGGGCGGGGGGGGGGGGGGTGAATAAGTTATCTACAAGTTTCAATTCTTTATCCAATTTAGTATACTTAAACATGAAGCATACACACAATGAAAAAAAACTTGAACACAACACCAATATTTTGGTTATAGGGAAACCCAAATAGGTAAAAACCCCAATGGGAATTGACACCCACTAATAATTTGCACTAGTGTATTATGATCCTTATTAGAAGATCTTGTAGTACCTCACCCATAGTCTGATTTTATTAATGTTATGATTACTTTAGGATGAAATATTATATGTTAAGAAATCATTGTTGCATATGATTTACTAACCCCATACTTGCATGTGTATCATTGATGTGTTTATTTTACATTTTTGTTTGACGTGCTTAATGTGGTTAAGGGATGGAGTCGTAGTTACTTTCTTGTGAGATCCACACGATCGACTGATCCCTGCCATTGTCTGTTATATATCTATTTATGTATGTACATGCAGGTGTTGTATGTAGGTTCACAGGTACTGGGCATCGTCTTCCCTGAATTGTCAGGATGAGAGCACCCTATCACAATATCTCAAATGGTAAGAGAGGGGAGATAATACATAGATCCAAAACCCTAACCTAAGCCTAATTGTCCTAGGATTGGACAAGTATCGGTCTAACTACCCTACCTGAATTCTTCTGGTTGATAGGAATTCATGGATTCCCGCCTAGTGTTGGTTTGGTTTTATGTCATTTGATGTCAGTTGATTTATTGCTTGTGGGTGATTTTATGTGATTAATGATTTAATTATGTTCCTATGTTTAATTTGGAAAATTATCTAAAGTCAATAATTTGATTATATAATTGAAATAGGATTAATTATGCTTGAGTGTATTATTAAATAATTAAATATTTAATTTCATGTTCTAGGATGCTTTATATATTTAAATTATTTAATATGATTTTCAATTATTAACATGTGCTTAATTGAGAGTGATTTGAATTATACTTGTATATTTTATTAAATAATTAAATAGTTGAATTGTATGATTTTAGGATGCATTAAGTATTTAATTTATTTAATAATGAATTTTAAAATTATAACATGTGCATAATTGAAAAGGGATTTGTTTTCAAAAAGTAAACAACTAATTTTCAAAAGTTAAAGTTGAGTTATGCATTAAAAAGTTTTTTTTTAATTTATTAATTGGATTTTCCCTCAATTTTTGATTTGGAGTTGAACTGTGAGTTAGCTTTTGAGTTGTCCTTAGGGATTGCATGAATTTGGGAATGGAATTCCTATTAGGGAAATTATTGCATTCATTTTGGGAGAGACAGGTTTTGGGAGAAGATTTTTGGGGAGAGCTTGTGTGCTTGGAATTTTGGGAGATTTGTGGATTGTTGTGGTTGCTTTTTGTTTTGGGCTTGATTGTGCATCTGGATCTGGTTTCTACTTTCATCGTAGTTTTTAGATTTGCAGATAGGATTGAATTTGGAAGAAATCTCACTCTCAAATCTACAACAGGGGTTTCATTATAGTTTCTAGCATTGGATCTAAGGTAGGATCTGGAATTCTTGTTGTGTGGCTTCTGTAATTTTGTTTGGTAAAATTCTATGTTTGAATAGATTTGGATTCTTTTCATTAGATCTGTATGAAATTTCTTGTTTTGGGTATTAGAGAAACCCTAGATCTGTTCTTTTATATTTTTATGAAGATTTGGCATTGTACCGTTATGCTGGTAAAATTTTATCAGTAGTTTGTTTATGGTTTGCTTGTAAAACAGAAAACCAATTTGGGACTATAGTTTAACTATATTGGCAAAGGAAAAATTAATCCGCTTTAGAAAGAAAAACAATTTGTTTGAAAAACCCAATTTGGGTAGAAAATCTAATTTTGGTAAAATAATTATATTTTGTGTAAAAAAAAACATAGTCAAAATGCACCAGTCAAAAGTTGAATTTGGGGCATGGTTATAGTGTATAAATTTGTTAAAACATATGTCCTTTTCAAAAGGAATATATTCTATGTCATTGGAATCCCAATTCAAGATTGTTGAAAAGGAAATTTATAATCTATTAAAACATACTTATTCTATTCTGTGTTTATTTTATAATTTCTGAATTAATTTTAAATATATATATATATATGAAAAATATATAAATAACATAGGAAATGACATGTATTATTTTAAAAAAAAAAAAGTTGAAACGGTGAAAGAAGGGAGGCGGGACCCACTTCCCCTCTCCTCCCCTCCCCTTACATGCTACCTACAGTAGCATAGCCTACTCTACGATAGACTAGGCTACCGCATGACAGTCTATGAACCTAGGGTAGTTTACATAGATATATAGTAGGAGGTGGCTTGCAATAAGCACTGGGGCCCACAAGTGGCTGCCATGATCACTTATTGTTAAGTATCTTAATCAAGTGATAACTAAATATAACATTGAGAGATTTAAAATGAGCCTAATAAGATATGGTTTCCTCTCCCTGGCTTAGTGCTAGTATAGACTAAGGTGGGAATGGAGAAGATGACTAGCCCCCTTTTAAGGGATGAGTTGGCATAGTTGATGGCTTCATTTGTATGAGAAGTCATCAACACCGTGTATGGTCACTTGAGTGCTGGGATCCAGAGAGATTACCAAGATGAGACTCAAGGGTTAGATGTACATGATGACACCTTCCTATGTATATTCTAGCTATCCTACATGTGTCGGTTGCCTCTGGATTAGTGAGTATTTCATGGCATTATTACTTTTTCACCTTGAGTTAGAGAGCTTTCAAGATCCTTTCCTTAGCTTGTTCTATTTGTTTGTTATCCGAGTGGGATCTGTTGTTATCTCCTTAGCACAGTGGGAGTGGACCATTTAGGTTCACGAGGTTGGGTGGTAGTGATTCTTTTACCATTTGAGATTTTGATGATCATGTACCAGTGCTGGATGATCCCTGTAGCAGTTGATCCTTCTTGATCTTCATTGATGGAGTTATATTCTTATCTCTTCTTCTTCTTCTTTGTGATCCTATATCTTTGTATCAGTTTCTCATAGATATCATGTGTACTTCTTTTTAGATATTGTATTACATACCCTGTGACATGTGCAGTGGATGTAGATTTATGGATACCTTAGGGTACCAGTTGTTTTTATGTTATCTCTATGTGATGTTGCTATTATCTTTCTTTGTTTATATAAGTTTTTTTAATTGTACCTAATCTAATTAATTAATTTTATATTCACCTAATCTTCATCATGGAATCCTTGAGAGTTGTAACCTAAGTGATTTGTTCATTTCATTGTATTGCTTCCGCATTGTAAAACTTTTTTGTTCTTGTATGTTAACTAAAAAAAAAATTATTCTGCAAACTTAGATGCATGTTTAGGTTAAGTTCTCTTGGGTTCCCTAGCGGGGCATTACAGATCCTTAACCTTGTTAGGAGTTTCTTTACAATATATTTAGTACAGTGACCTGGTCAAGGGTCAGACCCTGTTAGGAGTCTTTTACAATTAACCCTGTTAGGGGTGAGGACACACTGTTTGAGAGCACAGTAATCAAAGGGGTGAAGGCTGAAACCTTCTAAATAATAGATACACACTATATCTGGATCTTGGTGAACTACACTTTGACCTTCTATCTGGATCTATTCCAATGTATAACATAAACTCTTCACTTGGTCACATAGACCTTCTGTAGATGGGTCAACACTTCGCACACTCTGCTCTGCTCTTCACAATTAACTATGAACCACACCTTAATAATCACAAATGACTGCATATAAATATCTTTCTTCTAAATGATATAATCAAGTCAGCTTATTAGAACCACCTTGAAATCATATTAGAGAAACCATAACATACTTCAACAATAATTCTGTTAGCTCTACTAAGCACGCATCACATTCTGGGATTTGTAAAATAATAATAAATGTAGATGCACACTACACACTGTCGGCTCTACCAAAGTAACTGAAACTTTCTCCTTAAGCTGAATTACATCATGCACTCTTAATCAAACATTAATAACTCTCCTCCAAGAACTAATCCAAGGGCACATACCGAAATGATAGGTGAAACTCCTGAACCAATATACCGAAATGATAGACGCAACTCCTGAACCAATATAAACACAAGAAACTGCTACTGGTGAATAGTGACTGCATAACTTCACTTCTACTAATCCTCAGACTCTGTATCCATGAATGTAACATCACTAAAATGTCTCCATCACATATCCAAATGTGCAAGGCTCCATGATAACTATACAAACAATAATTCTTAGAACACTGCATGTAACTCTGTTAGGAACACTACTAACACAAGCTGCTATATAACTATCTATACTAACAGTTGACCTCTGCATCCATGATATCATGCTGATAAAATATCCATGCTACATATATTGAAATCTTACTACATAAGTCCTCCACACATGCTACTTACCATATGTTGTCATCAATGACAAACATACAATCAACACTAGCTTGTTGGCAAATCTCCAACAACAAGCAGAGTTTGCGTATAATAATTCTATGAATAGAAGTACTAAGAGGAAACCATTTGAGATTATTACTGGATTTCATGCTAAGGGAACCATTGAGTTGAGAGATTTATGAATTGAGACTAGAAGAAGGGTTGAAGTAGAGGATTTTGTAGTATACATGAGAACTTTTCATGATGAAGTCAAAAAGAATTTGGAGGATAGTAATCTGAAATATAAACAAAGAGAAGATAAGAGAAGGAGACATAAATATTTTGAAGTTGGAGATCAGGTTATGATTCATTTGAATAAGAATAGATTTCCAGTTGGTACCTACAACAAGCTGAAAATGAAGATAATTTGCACCTTGTAAAATTTTGAAGAAGTTTAACAGTGGAATTGCTTATGAAGTGGAATTACTAGAGGACATCGACTTATCACCTATATTCAACATTACTGATATCTTTGAGTACTTTGAATCAACTGATGAGGTAAAAGATGATCTAGATTATCCTAATAAGAATAGAGACAACATTGAGAAGATCTTGAATAGTAGAGTAAGCAAGAGTACAAGAGGAAAAGACTACATGGAATGCCTAGTTCAGTGGAAAGACAAGAAGGTTGAAGATAGTTCATGGATTACACAAGCTGAGTGGGATCTTTATGATTTAGGTTAGAATACGAGTAGTTCCTAATGTGGACATTAGTTCTTTTTTTACCCTAGTTGTATGATGTAGGAGCATCTTGGGTCTTGAGCAATCTTGCATCACCAAAAACATTTTATGTTTTCTATACTTGTCTGATGTTTGTTTTGTAGCCATTGCTGATGTTGGTTTATTTCCTTGTGAAGTTAATGCAGTGTTGTGGACCTATTCTTGAGCATTCTCCTAAAAGCACACATCCTAATTCATTTTCACTTGGAAGTTATCACCATTTTCTTTGGGTATCGATTTTGCACCAATTTTGCATGAAACATGTGGTATTTTGTCTTGCGCAGTTCCATGTGGCCAAATTGGATCTTGCAAAGTTTGGGATATGTTCTTGGATCTTGCTTCAGTTTTATTTTCTCCTCCTAAGTGGACCTATAATGTAATTAAATGCTTGACTGACCGACTTGTGGCTTTGGTGGCTATATATTTGGAGCTTGGGTTGATGTAGGAAAGTAGTTCTAGTTAGAGGATGGTAGAAAAGAAGATTGAGTGCGATATGTGATTCTAATTTCATAATTCATTGTAAAGGCCAAAACTCGCAAGGCCGCAAAGCTGGGCATGTTGAAAGATTTAATATAATTGCACCAGTGTTGTTACTAGTTTCTTGTCTCATATCCATTATGTTTTCACTGATTTCATGTGGTTTTCATATTGCTTCTATGTGTAACTTTGAGCAGGGCTTGTTAATAGGTTTAATAAGTCTTAGTTAACCATGATTCTATCTTCACCTTCCCTACCCTTGCATCAAAGATGGTCACAAATTTAGAGAATGTAGGTCACAAAGAAGAAATGAGAAATGGGTCCCTAAGCGATAGACTGTTGACAACAACCGTCAAGGACCTAATATACCATGGGATTATAATACAAGGATTGTTTTTACTACATGTGGAATATTTGGTCACATAGCTGCAAACTGATTTAGGATACACAAAATGAACAATAGGAAATCATGCAGAAACACTGGAATGGCTTTTTTACATTGCCATAAAGTCAGTCACCTAGCTAAGGAATGCATGTACTAAAATAAGGATTCAACCAAGGAGAAACTGAGTGATAAGACTCTAGTAAACGTTGATGAAATCCAAGAACAAATGATTAAGACTTGGAGAAGAAATTCACAAGATAATGGAATAGAATTGGGAACTAGTGATGGTACCACATCCTCTAGATTGGATGCACCTATCTTCATTTAATTGGTCAAGGTATGGATAGGAGATGATAACCTAAATATTATCTTAAATTAGTTCCTAGATTTAGTACAAAGATCTATATCAACATATCTAGATGCATTTGGATAGGTATTGTGAAGTTGTGATTTCATAGGTTGGCTGGTGAAGTATTTGAGTTATTTTGTTGCATTCGGTGAAGTAAAGTATAGTTTGGTTAAACAATAAAATAAAGTTAGGTAAGAAGCATTAAATACATTTATAGCCATTGGAAGCCCTAATCTAAAGGAAAATCTATAAAATGAGGGAAAGATACTTCTTTTTTGCTTTACATTCTTGCGAGCACATTTGAGCAGTGATAGATACGAGATCAAAGAGCTATTTCAAGTGTTCAATCGAGCATTTCAAACATTTGCAAGATCATCTAAGGTATTTCTAGAGTTCACTGAGCTGAATTAAGAGATTCTATTTCTATTTTATTTGAACCCTAGAATTTGTTGAGGTATTTTTGAGATCAATGGAACCTAAGATATAAAAGTGAGTCATTTTTGAGAAGATCAACCCTGTAAATCTAAAGTACGAGCTTCCACCCATTGTTGTTGTGGAAGTAGACAAAACCAGAGCCCTATCCCTAATCATGCCAAGATTTATTTTGGTTGAATACATTTCAACCTTAATTCATTTCAAGATTGAGAAAATATGTCAAGTTGAGATTGATTCATCGTATACGAAGTTGTGTGTAAATGGTAATATAGAAAGTGATCACACACACCTGCAGACCAAGGGTTTGGTTCATGAAATGCATGTACCAAAAGTAGTCAAGCATGACTGGATAAGAATTGTATTAAGTAGAGTTCATGATAGGTTCATGTGGCTTGATGGGCCAGTAAAGAAACTAAGGATGTTCTACATGTTGTTACTGGATTTTTGGTTGGTGATAGACCTAGGGCCTATAAGAAGAAGGATAAGAAAAAACTCTATATGAGCTTATAAAATCTAAATCAGACGGAAGAGGCTTGAAACTTTCTATAGTTGAATACCCTAAACTAAAATTTGTATCAAATATCATATCATATAGGATATTCCAATCATCTCGAGTAGACACTGTACCCTATGGAGTTGTGGATATTACATACAAAATGGTGAAGAAGGATACAAAGATTGAATTATGCGAGATTCCACTAAATCAATTAGATGACAACATGAACACCATTTGGAAGGTAAATTCAAACACACTAAATTTTGGTCCTTTGTTGGTATGTATATTATTTTACTTTCAAAACTCATTTCCAATAGTCGATGAAGTCACATGGAGTGTAGATAAACCCATAGTTTATCAAATTAGTTGTTTTATTCAAAGCATGGGTGATAGTTTCAATGTTATAACGAATGACTATTTCAATAAATTCCAAGCTAGAATGCATAAGAGGTATAGGATTCCACCACATTTAGTAGAAGACTTTAAGGATGAGTTATGTTTTGAAGTGGACACTGATGTGTGTATCATAAGGGAAGTAGAGCCTATAACTAAGTGGCTACCCCTGATGGAATATGAAATGAACATAGACATAACCATTGTATAGATAAAAGAACTTTTGGAGAAGCCAATGGATAGAATTGAAACTTGGTATGACACCTATGAAGAGGTGAAGGAGAAAATTAGAATAGGTATATTGATAGCAAAGGTAATAAGGACAATAGGTAAAATGATTAGTGAATTAACTGATAAATTAGGTATTGTTGATGTTGATGAGGTTGAGGAAGTTTCTAAGCCTTCAGAAACAAAGGGGAAGAAAATAGAATTCAAGAAGGAAACCCCTAATCCGGTTGGTGTAAGACCATCTACTCGGTCTAACTCACAATCAAGAGGAAAAAAGAAAGTAGAAGTCGAGCTTGTAAACACAAAAACATATGTAGAGAAATTAAGGCCACTAGGAGGCTAAGAAGAAAATTGAAGCTGGAAAAGGAAAGTGACACTAAGTTAGATGAATTGTCATAATTAAAAGTTGCACTGAGCAAGAAGTTGAAGAGTCTTGATGATTTTCTCAAGACACTTGAAAATTATGGTGGACTAAAGATCACACAACAACTAAAATATGACACTTGGAATGATGAAGAAAAGGATTAAATAGAAGAAAAATCCATTGCCACATTGCACAAATTTAGGATGATACCAGTTGAAGTGGTAGATTATCTAGAAGGAGAATTGTATCAAAAAATAGATGCCAAATGGAAATATGCACTTACTGCTGAAAAAGAGATGAGAGAGAAATCATTGGCAATCACAGTACCAGACATTATAAAGAAAGGAGTAAAGGATACACTTAAAGAATACTCAACAATATTTTTGGTGAAAGGAAGAGCCTTAAGTATTATGGTCAGTCAATTGTAGGAAGTACAAAAAGATACCAATGATCTTTGGAGAAAGATCTTTTCAATTGACCAACTGATAATTGATGTAATACCCCAAAAATGGGCTATAGGTTCATTAACCTCCTACATCTTCAAATCAAATGAAAATGACATCGAAGTCCTAACCTAAGGCACATCTGCACATCATTGAATCCTAATTGATTATTCTAAATTCTGCATCGGAGAATATTCCTAATTTATCCTAATTATCTTGATTTAATAATTATTTGGTGATAAATCATATTTATCCTAAATTTTGATTAATTAAATATTCTAAATATTTAATTAATTAGATTTAATCCTACCACTTAATTATTTAATTATATTTAATTATATTTATTCCTAAATTATATTATTTAATTTTGACAATAAATCAAAAATCTTATGACTAATTGATTAAATTCTTATTTAATTAATTAAGGTCACTTGTCAATATTTAATGATATAGTTTTTGAATAAAAGTTTAATTAAATAATTGATTAACCCATAAATACGTCATTTTAACTCAAAAATTAGTTAAGTTGAAGATAAGTCACTTTTAATTTTAAAATTAATTCATAATTATCTATGCACATTTGAAAGAGCAGTTGAACTTTAAATTAGAAAATCAATTCAAGTTGTTATCTTTTGGAAACTCAACATCTATTTTGAGTTGAAAATTGATCTAAACTTCTGATTTGAGTTAAAAAGTTGTTTTTGCATGATTTGCATGATTTTGTGAGTTGATCTTATTCTAATTTCTTGTTGACTCAAAAATCAACTTGAGTTCATCAAGAGTGATTTATGGCTTTTCTTAATGCATCCTCAAGCCTTGGATTTCTATAAAATCAAGGCTCAACTCTTCATCTTGGAACCACCTCAAATTTGCACAATTACTCTGGCAAATTTGCGATTGAAGGATTAAGCACTTGCACCAAGCAATTTGTGAGATCTTTCATTGTTGGTCATAGCATTCATAGTTTTCATATCATAGAATTTATAGTTTTCATATCATTCTTAGATTAATTTACATATCATTTTGATTCATTTTAGATTAGTTTCATATTAGTTTTCAATCCTAATTGCATACAAAAGCCCAAAAAAAATAGATTAATTTGCATTCATACTATTTTCATCTTTTTACATTTTAAATCCTTCATTTAGGTGTTGCATTGTCACTGATCTCGGTCTGATTTGCGAATACATACTCACACCTACGAGAAGGTGGTAAATCGACTGGTTAGCTTAGTTTCAATTACTTGCAAGATTTTATTTTTGCTAACATCTAATGTTTTACTAAAGTGTTGTGTTCACAGCTAGGTACAATTTTCAAACACACATTTCTGGCGCCCAATGTGGGGCCCTGAAATGGTTTTCCATTTCACTCCTATCAATTTCTATCTATTTTCTATCATTTTTTGATCCATTCTATGATTTTATTCTCTGTCCATACAATTTTCATATGAGTTTTTTCAAAAACTCGTCCCAAGACCCTCTGGGTGTCGTATGACATTTGGCATTTTTGAGGCTCGTACAAGAAACTATAGATTGTCATTTAGAGATTACTTTGTCATGCAATTAGTTACCCACTGTCGTATGAGTTTTTTGAAAGTCATGCCAGAGGTGACCCACAGTCGTCTGAGATTTGGATTTTCGTATGAGAGGTAACTCATTGTAATACGAGTTTTGATACTAGGATTCAATTGTCGTTTTAGATTTATAGGTAGTTTTTCAGATTTGATTTTCAGATTTGGACTAACAGCTAACCTTAACAATTGAGATCTTTTTTTCTGATTGGTGTTTTCTGATTTTGATTGAAAAAGCACAAGGAAAAATTGCTAAAGCAGGTAAAATCTACTAAGTGCATTGTGAGGAATTAAGGTATTCTACTATGGTCTGATAACACTTTGATTTGGATATGAAACAAACTCTCTCTTGTCAAGCTTGTGTGACTTTTCTTTCTTTCATATCACAAACTTCATTTTTGGGCTATAAAACGAACATAGATTTGCTTTTCGCATTTCTATTGCACATAGTAAATAGGCCCTATGAACACTATTTGTGGATGATCTTGAGAGAGTGGGCTTCTTTCACTTTTTTACTCATGTGAAGCTCTTCTTGATGAAAAATCCCCTTGTAGGTAGGGAGGATACTGAGATTATCTTGCATTCTACTATGTTTGTAGTCCTCAACTTTTGATTGATACATTCTCTCTCCAGAGAGATTGATAGACCATAAGTTGTTGACATCACAGATCTTGGTGAGATAATTTTAGTCTTAGTGTGTCAGATTATTTTGTCTGCTTTGTTTTGGTGAAGTGAAGAGGTTAGGGGATTATGCTCTACTTCCTTTTTGGATAGTACCAGAAACCTAGATCCTTGAATCCGATCTAGTCCCCCTGTGGTATCTTTTGTGAGTCACCTTTAGAGAGGGTTAACCATAGTGGGCATTCCCCTAATTGGGTCAACCATGTGGATAGAACCTCAAGTGGTAATAGCCATTTCCACTATGGTAGCAGCAACCACTATATAAATGTCCTTGTGCAGGAAATCTTCACAGGTGTGGTCTCTTGTTGGGCTATCAGATCTCCCTAACAGCTCTTGATTGATTAAATTCTCAGACTGTGTCAAAACCTCGGTGTGCCTTGATTGGATTTCACCCTCTTGAGATCATAAAAATTGTAGAGTTAGACCATTACTAAAAACCCTAGTGAGGCCAAATTTTTCATTTTCTAGGACTATGTGTGTTATTGAAAAACTTTTTGGAACATACACAATTAGCACTCCTAGGGATTAGCACATTCAGTCACTTGATTATTCATGCATAGGGTTGCTTTTTCCCCTATTCATTGTTTTTAGATGTGCTTGAAATCACTTGCCTCCTATTCTACGTACTTGTTTATCTACTTGGTTATTGAAAATGAACAATCCGGGTACAATCTTCAAATCTAGATAGAAAACTTTGCAAACACATTGATTCTGAAAACTAAGAAATTACAAAATCTGATGCAAAAATTCCTTTCTAGGGTCAAAATTCATCCCACAAGATCAAAAATTTGTATGATTTTTGAGAATTTGTCATTTCAGAACCCCTATATTGTTGTATGCAAGCTTGTATATTGTCGTACACACTTTGTCAAAAATCACAAACAAAAAAGTCAAAATCTACTATCAACTGTCGTGTGAGCTTTGCAATTGTAATACACATTTTGTCAACTATCATTTTAGAGCCTACCCACTATCGTACGAGCCTACAGAAAGTCGTATGAGAATTTTTGAAAAATTGCTAGAAAGTTGTCAAAATTGCCAGAAATTCAATTTTTACAGCCTACTTCCAGATTCTGTCAAACAAATCATTGTGTCAAGAATAGAGCATAAACTAGAAAGAATTCAATCATTTTCTTAAAGTGGTCTCTTGAGTCTGATCTAGCCTTCTGATTAATTGATTTGACTCTTTTTCATCTTGTGTCAAAACCTTATCAAAATCATCAATCTTTAATCAATCTTCACAATGGCTAAGTGTCGTAAACTCATGTCCGCTATCTTTTGGGTGTCTACCCATACTACTAGGGCATAATATCCTTCATTTATGTCCAATATAATCTTCAATGAATCCAATCTTGACAAGGTTGCATCATTTGATCTTCTTGAATCAATTCATTCTTTAGTTTTCTTAATCTTGCTCTCTTGCTTCACCTGAGTTAATGGTGGAAACTAGAGCTTCATCATGAAAACATAGAGAACAACCCAAAATCTCTTCAAAGACATCTTCTGTGATTGCTCAGACCATTCATCAATCCTATGACACTAACAAATTTGGAGAAGATTCTGTTGGAAATCTATTCTTGAAAGGTGGTTACGTCACCCCTCCTACATCAATCCACATAGTTAATCAACCAACACCTCCTATATCAATTCATGGAAGCTATCAAACAACCCCACATCAATCCATCTCAGGTAGCTCTCGTAAAACCAATGTCTCAAGGAGGGATGAACCAAGGGTCTCAAGGACATCACTCTCAACATGATGCGGATCAAGAACCCACACCTTCTAAAATTTCTCGATATCAAAATGATGATGAATTCAAGAAAATGATGAGGCATTTCTTGAAGGAAGATAGAGAGATGTATTTCCTAGAGTTAGCCCACCAAGGAGCTAAAATTCCTCCCAACTTTAATGTTAAAGAAATCATTACGCATGAGGAAGAAACCCCTATCATGGCTATGATGAAATAGATGGATGCCATGCAATTCAAGCTTAACAAGCTCGAAAAAGAGAAGGAACATGGAGGCTCTATGAACTTTTCCATTTGATAAAGACTTGTACATGCCAACATTCCCAAAAAGAGTGGAAATGCCTAAATACGATAAGTACGATGGAAACTCTGATCCTCAAGATCATGTCAGAGAATTCTATACTCAATCTATGGAGTTCATGCATGAGCCAACCTACTTAATGTGTCTCTTCCCTTGATCTCTAGGAGGAGCATCCATTCATTGGTTCTCTAGGATGCCTCCGACAATCAAAACCTTTGAGGAGTTAATCAAACTGTTCTATCAATAATACTCCTACAACACCCAGCATCTGGTCACCATGATCAACATCTGCAATATGAAACAATATCTAGGAGAACCATTCCTGACATTTCTCAAACGATGGAGGAAGAAATTTTCTCTATATGCTAGACCCATTCCAAAAACTGAGAAACTAGAAATCTTCATCAATAATCTTGTTCCAAAAATCAATTACCCTTTACAAATGCAAAATCATACATCCTTTGATAATATGGTAGATAATGCAATCAAAATGGAGAAAGTACTTGTGAAAAAAGGAGCCATCACACTTCAAAAGGACAAGTATGAATCTGGATCTAGTTCTAAGGACAAGAACAAAAACTAGAACAAGAATAAAGCCATCATCACAGATGGTGTTGTTGATACTGTTCATGCCCCATCCAAGGCACCCACTTTCAATCTCACTGTTGGCACCCAAGCCATAAAATCTTCCAAATATAAAACAACAGATTCCAACAAAAAGTCATCTAACTATAAAACTTGGGCTACAGATCCTAAATGTAGGTTTACTCCTCTTAGAGAGTCCTTGGAATCTTCTATGAAAACTCTATTGGCCAACAACATCATCTCTTTGCCTAAGACTCACCAATTTGAACCTGAACCTAAAACTGGAAAGAGAATGATTTTTGTCACTTCCATCACAGTAAGGGTCATAAAACCAATAACTATTTATGCTTGAAACATACCATACAAGACAAAATTGATAATGCAAAAATCATAATTGACAATCATAAAAGCAATAATGATCATACAATATTCACTGAACCATTTCTAAAACATGGTAAAGAATATGCATCTTCTCAGCCAAAAATGGGTGCTAAAGTCAATTATGCCTACTCTGGAAACAATTCTATCATAAATATGGTTAAACCATGCCTATTTGAGCATTGCAATGTCATCACAATTGTAACAAGAGATAGAGATCATCAATCAAAAAATGTAGTTACTCGATCACAAGCTCAAGCACATCTAAAAGGACAAATCCCCAATTCATCAAATGTCCCTAAGATGCCCTTTAATCTTTCATCTGCTTCTAAACAAAAGGCTACCTCTAAAGCTTCAAATCCTAAAGACATGAGGCTAACATCTTACAGTATTGTCAAACAACTCCAGCATACCAATGGAAAAATATCAATGTTTGAGTTGCTTCAGATATCTCTAGCTCATAGAGCCATTCTAGACAAAGCTCTGCTCGGATCCAATGTTCCTAACAACCTTGATTTGGACAGATTCTAGACTATGGTTGGTCATCTGGCATCACCTGAATATATCTCCTTTTCAAAGGAATATGATAACTCCTTAAGTCATCTACATAACCAACCCTTGCACATTGAAGTCTTGATCCAAAACCGTCGTGTCAAACGTGTGTTGATAGATGGGGGTGCTGGCCTAAACATTTGTTCTTACAGCTTGATCACACAACTAGGATTTTCAAAAACAACCATTGATCCTAAAAAGAAGATAACTATCAAGGCATATGATGAGAAAGAAAGATATGCCAAAGGCACAATTGTCTTACCTATCAGAACAAGTCCAGTAATCAAAGATATCACATGTCAAGTTCTTGATCTACCTTTGGCTTACAAAATACTTCTAGGGAGACCCTGGATACATTAAATGAGAGATATTCCTTCTACGTACCATCAATTTTTGAAATTTCCTTATGAAGGAGTAGAGGTAACAATTCTAGTAGACATATCTACAACTTGCAATGCATTGAAAGAAAGTGTGGATAAACTTGTTCCTAATAAGAGAGAATCTTCCATTAAACAAACAGACATGGCATCTACATCCAAGATGGAAGACATTGCAAAAGAGGTCACAATCAAAGAAAATGGTATGGGAGAATATACTATAGAGCCAATCTTATCTTTGAAATCTCTCCCTATCTCACCTAAGTCTTAAGGATAGTCTCTAAAATAGTCCAAACCGGAATCTAAAGAACCTCTTAAGACATATAAAGAAAATTTTCTTGTAGAACAAGGGTCCAAACAAGAGTTTGAAGAAGATGAAGTTGTGCTTGCATGGCTATACAAAGATGAATGTGAATCTCAAATTGTTCAAGCTTGTGACTCTAAAACACTGAAGATCCCTTCCAAGTCATATGGCCCAGGGGATAAATTGATAGCTAAAATGGGATATCCAAGCAAAGGACCTCTAGGAGTGAGAGGACAAGGTCTCATGGCACCTATTTCACATATTGGTAGACCAAACAAAGATACAACTAGTCTAGGCTATAGAAAAAAGCCCTTCTATCTCAAGGGTAACTGCTCTCATGTAATAGATCAAATCACACTAGAAGAGGCCCATAACCAAGAGGAAGATAAAAAATAATCAGATAGTGATTCAGATAGCTGAGAACTTATTCCTTATGAGTGCTTATCTAAAGAAATCCTAGATCTTCTTGAAGCTGAGGATGACCCAATCAAAAGAATCAATATAGTAGAAACACAAGGACCTAATACTAAACAAGAACCTATCACCATAGGTGAATGTTTGGGCCTTTCTAGTGATTTTGAGATAGATTCTCATGAGTATGAATTCAAATCTGAATTCGAAGGGAATTCTGCTTGGGGGATTCACCCTGACTTTACGCATGTTCTTAGATTTCCTAGAGGTCCTAAATCAGAAGATGAGTCTAATGACTATGAATGGGGAGTCATTCTTGAAGAAGATGAGATTATCATAGAGAAACATGTAGATGTCATTCACCAATATGTGCCTACACCCGATGTAAATCTAGAGTGAAATAATGAACTTGATGAGTCTGATCCACTTATTCCCGATGTGGAATCCAGCAATGACGTTGAAACTCTTAATTAACTAACCATCTCAAGTCATAGTATCACCTTTGATTTCATGATTCAGATCATTTCCAATGATACCAATACTGTGTGCATTAATATGATTAGCCAATATTTGCCTGAACTTACTATCCAACACCCAGAGCTTATTGACCAAATATAAAAAGATCCAAACCAAGACATCTATACTTTCAAATTAGACTATGCCCTTGCATGTTATCTCAATGTTGTTGAACCTATGATGACTTCCATCAGTGAGCCTAGCATTAGCATGATGGAATCGGACATCAAATATCTTAGTCAAAAGAATAAAAGTAAAAAGAAAAGGAGTTATGAGGGTGAAAACCACTTTGTGGCAGTCTCAAAACCTAAAATAGTAAAAATAAAAGATGTATCTGAAGGTGAAAACCTCTTTGAGGTGCTTAAGGATGAGATATTTGATGTCCTGCTGAGTCATTTATAGGACAAATCTCTAGTTCTAATCGAGCCCACTCAATCTATCAACTTGGGAACAACAGACAAACCACAATTGATCCATGTAGCACAATCCTTATCAGAAGAAGAAAATAAAAAGCTTACTACATTCCTAAGAAAGAAGAAGATCAACTTTGCATGGAAATATTCAGATATGCCAGTCTTAGATCCTGATCATATAATGCATCATTTATCTATCACTCCAGGAGTGAAACCTGTCAAACAAAAATTGAGAAAGATGCATCTACATGTTGCACTCTTGGTCAAAATTGAATTAGAGAAACTACTAAAAGTCAGATTCATCTGCATTATTGACTATGTTGAATGGATCTCTAATATTGTACGTATTTCTAAACTAGATAAATCTATCAGAGTATGCACAGATTTTAGAAATATGAACAAGGCATGCCCTAAGGATGATTTTGCACTACCTAACATTGATATGATAATGGATATGACTTCAAGTTTCAAGATGTATTCCTTAATGGATGGTTTCTCCAGATATAATCAAATAAAAATTGCTCCAAAGGATCAAGAGAAAACTGCTTTCACATGTGCATGGGGTACCTTCTGTTGGAATGTCATGCCATTTGGGCTTAAAAATGCAAATGCTACATATCAAAGAGCTATGACATCTATTTTTCATGACATGATGCATCGAACTATGGAGGATTATGTTGATGACACCTTGGCTAAATCTATGATAAGATCTAAACATCTGAATGATTTGAGCATGATACTAGACATAATAGAAAATTTTAGTCTTAGACTGAACCCTAAGAAGTGTGCTTTTGGTCTCACTTCTGGAAAGCTCTTAGGATACATTGTTTCAAAGAAAGGCATTGAGGTTGATCCCACTAAAGTTAAAGCTATCATGGAGATGCAACCTCCCAAGAATATCAATCAAATGAGAACATTACAAGGGAGAGTACAATCTATCAGGTGCTTCATATCTCAGCTAGTAGACATATCACAGCTTTTTACAAAAACATTACATAAAGGTGTGAATTTTGCATGGAGCAAGGAATGTGAAAATAAATTTACTCATATCAAGCAATATCTATCAAATCCTCCTATCTTAATCCCTCCTACTCAAGGGAAGTCACTGATCCTATATGTCTCCGTGATAGATACATCACTCGGGGCATTGCTAGCAGAACATGATGAGAACAAAAAGGAAAGAGCTATATACTATATCAGTAGAACATTGGTAGCATATGAGAAAAACTATTCTATGATTGAGAAAGCTTGTCTAGCTATGATTTTTGCATCATAGAAACTAAGACATTATATGTTAGCTCATACCACACATTTGATAGCTAAAATTGTTCCACTAAAGTACCTACTAAGCAAAGCTTCCCTCACAAATAGATTAGCTAAATGGGTGATGCTATTGAGCAAATTCGACATCAAATATGTTGAAAGAAAAGATATTAAAGGCCAAGTTATTGTTGATCAACTTGCTAATGCACCTATGTTTGATGATACACCAATGCAAATGGAATTCCCATATTCCTTTTCATGAATCTTTCTTCTAGAAGATGGAAATTTTTCTTTGATGTCTCTTATACATAGAATGGATTGGGAGCAGAAATATTGTTCATAACTCCTCAAGGATACTCAAAACCTAAAGCATTCAGATTAAATTTTCCTTGCACAAACAATATTTCTCAATATGAAGCCCTTCTTAATGGCATGAATATAGCAATTGAGTGGTGAGTAACATAGTTACATGTTCATGGGGATTCACAACTATTTATCCATCAAGTCAATGATGTCAACCAAATGAAAGATGAAAAGCTAGTTCCCTACAAATGAATGGTAGATGATCTAAAGAAACATTTCATATCTATCACCTTTGAGAAAATTCCTAGATTAGAGAATAAGGATGTTGATGCTATGGCGATACTATCATCTCTACTACAACAGCCCAAACATGAGCTACATTATGAGTTCCTGGTGGAAGAACTATCATTCCCAGCCTATGATTTCCCAGAAACCCGCATGATTTGCACTGTTGTACGTCATGACTCTTCCAGATACAAAAACCTTTTCTCTTACCTTCAAGACCAAATCATTCCCAATTCCTTTAACTAGTATGAGAAATGAAACCTTATCTGAAATGCATCTCAATATGTTATCATTGGCAATGATCTATACAAACAGAGTCTAGATGGTACTCTTCTTAGGTGTCTAGAACATGATGAATCTCAATACGCATTACAGGAAGTCCATGATGGAATATGTGGATCACACTCAAATGATTTAACACTATCTCAAAAACTTATTAGGGCTAGGTACTATTGGCCTAAAATGGAAAAAGAGGCTATCAAGTATGCAAAGAATTGTCAAAAATGTCAAGTACATGGAAACTTGATTCATGCACTAGGGAGAGATCTTATTCCCTTTACTACACAATGGCCTTTTCAACAATGGGCTAGGTACTATTGGCCTAAAATGGAAAAAGAGGCTATCAAGTATGCAAAGAATTGTCAAAAATGTCAAGTACATGGAAACTTGATTCATGCACTAGGGAGAGATCTTATTCCCTTTACTACACAATGGCCTTTTCAACAATGGGAATTTGATCTTATAGGATCCATACATCCTCATTATTCTAATGGACATACCCATACCCATATTATTACATCTACATACTATTTCACAAAATGGGTAGAAGCAATCCCTCTGACTCAAGCAACTGGCAAGAAAATTTCTATATTCATCCTGAACTACATCATATGTCAGTATGGTATTCCACACTCCATAGTCACAGATAATGGTGGAAAATTCAAGAACAAAGACTTAGATGATCTATGTGCCAAATTCAAGATTACACAACATTGGTAATCTATCTACTATCGTCAAGGGAATGGACAAGCAAAGGCTTCAAATAAGAATCTATTAAAAATCTTACTCTTGACAGTTAATAAAATAGGAAGATACTGACATCTCATGATCAATCCAGCTCTCTAGGCCTACAAAACAAGTATCAGAACACCCACTGGGGCTACTCCATTCAATTTATTTTATGGGTCTGAAGTGGTACTGCCTATTAAGGTTGAAATCCCATCACTAAGAATCAGAATGCATGGTCTAGTAACTGATGATGACTACAGAGTGTCTAGGTTGCAAGAACTTGAACTACTAGATGAGCGCAGGCAAGAAACATATGATCATCTCAAAGTATATCAAAAAATAATGTCTAGAGGCTACAACAAGAAAGTCAGACACAGAGAATTTCAGGTTGGCAATCTAGTCTTGAGAGAGAATCCTAAAAATCAATCACATTGAGAATGCAAGGGGAAGTTTGAACCCAACTGGCTGGGTCCCTTTGTTATCACTGCTACTTTTGGCTCTGGTGCCTATCAAATCTCAATGACTGATGGAGAATAACTCTGAGAACCAATCAAAATTCTCCATCTGAAGAAATTCTACGCTTAAGAGATTAAGTCTATGGTAAAATGTCCTGAAAAAAATTATAAAAATTTGAAAAAGTCCTAAAAAAATGATCATCCTGGTGAAAACCTAGCAATAGGTGCCTTGTATAACAAAAAAATTGAAAAATATCAAAAGTACAAAAAATTTGAAAAAAGAAAAAATACAAAAAAATGAGAAAAAGAAAAAAGTGCCTTGGTGAAAACTTGGAAATAGGTGCCTTGGTAGCAAGAATAGAATCTCTGCCAAGATGGTTAAAACCCAAAAAATGGGTTCCACTTGTTTCAAAATGCTCCATCTATTAGTGCAATCTTGGTCTTTCCCAACTTTCAGTCTTGCTTTAGTTTGTACATATCTCCCGATTTTCTTTCGTGTTTCTTATTTTCAATAAAGTCAGTCTGTACACCAATCAGCTCAAGTGTCTGTATCCTATCAATGTTCAAACTTGGGGGAGATCAAAGTCATATCGTATGGCCTCTAGTATACCTTAGATGTGTCATATCTAGTCAGATTCCTTCAAAGCTACATCCGAGTCAGTCAGTCAGTCTCCTCTCCAGAAAAGATTTTGCATCTACAATAACGCAATCAAACATCAACACAAACTTAAAACAATCTGTGCTTCATGCTTTTATCTCCTTGTATGCTTTCTAATTCACATTGATATTTTTGCATATTGTGTCCTTTCATGCTCTTTGATGATGTCCTTTACAAGATTTAGAGAGTGATGACCGTGGGCATAATCTTTTCTTTGTTTTCTATTTTGAGTGAAAATCTAATAACTTTGGAAATTCTAGATTGAAATGGTGTCCTTTTATAAGAGGCTCTATCTCATATTGGATGGCCATGAGTACCTTGACCATTGATATCTAGGAAATTCAGGGAAGTTTGATCTAACTATTGTCTTTTTGAGTAAGCTCTTTCTCCTACTATGAAACATGATCTTATCTAAGGAGGTGAATGATAAAGGATCACTATGGATAATTCACATCGGATTTAGAATGATCTCTTGACTGCTTGATGTGTTTGTACCACAAGGTGTATTCAGGTCATCACAATGTCTATGTTTTGATGCTTATACCAATTTCTATATCAAAATGGACATGATATTCAGGTCATCTTAGCGTTTATGCCTTGGTGCTTATATCTAATCCGACATTCTGAAAACAAAATCAATATTCATATGTCCATGGTTGTCTAGCCAGTGGGCATTGTATTGACTTTGGCGCAAAAATCAATATTCATATATTAATAGTTTCCTACCAAGTGGATGTTGTATTGATTTATCAGGTTACTTAATAAAAATTCAATGATGAAAATGACTGACACATGATCAGTGACTAGGTCCTAGGTCTTAGGTTTGCATTTCATTTTACACTTTGCATGATTGCATTTATCTCATGATTGCCCAAATCAGCTCGATGCTTGATAATTCTCCAAAACTATGCTAAACATATCACACAGACTGAGCATTCTATGAAGGTGCCTCCAATGAAACAGCAAGTAGAATCCATTTTTGGGATCAAAATCAAAATCCAAGATCGTTTATATTGTAAACTGCTTGCATATTCGACCTTCTAAACATCAAAGAAATTCAGGATTCAACTTAACTGATTATCTAACATCAAACTATCTAAATTTCAACTTGGTCAACCATGGTCAACTCATGGTCAAGCCTAGTAAAACTTGGTCTATTGGACCTCCAAATGATGCATAACGCATTCTTGGACGTGTACAATCACTTCTCAAATCAATTAACATGCTTCTAAACCATTCAACGGTGAATTTTCTTGTCACATTTTGATTTTATTCCTGAAGGGGGCATGGTATTGCATATCATTCAAGTCTATAAATCTAATTCTGTTAATCAAATTTCTTTCCTCAGTAATCAAGACAACAACCATGTCTAGTTGCTGATTCATCTAAAGACCTCGTCACTTGGGGCATATTAGATTCATCAAGATCCATATCAATCTATTATCCTAATCTATCTTGTAAACTATATCATCTTTTCATAACCATCAGTTCATTAGTGTTATTTCCTTGGTTCTTCATAACTGAAGGGTTCAGATATGATACCATTGTTGATTCCTTTAGATGATCAAGTCTGGAGTCAGGTCACTCACTTCTTCATAATTAGAAGGTTCAGAATCAGGTGTTTTGATACTTTTTCATAATCACTGGTTCATTGTTGCTATAGTTAACATTATCTTTGGTCAATCGGGACCTAACATCTTCAAATCTTTCAATCAGTTTCTGTCTCAGAATCAGTTCATCTTTCAAATCATTTTCATCATAAAAAATAGACTAATCTTTGAACCACTGTGCTTCGCATAGTAATTCAAAGAGGGTCAAAATGTAATACCCCCAAAATGGGCTATAGGTTCATTAACCTCCTACATCTTCAAATTGAACAAAATTGACATCGAAGTCCTAACCTAAGGCACATCTACACATCATCAAATCCTAATTGATTATTCTAAATTCTGCATTGGGGAATATTCCTGGAAATATTCATAATTTATCCTAATTATCTTGATTTAATAATTATTTGGTGATAAATCATATTCATCCTAAATTTTGATTAATTAAATATTCTGAATATATAATTAATTAGATTTAATCCTGCCACTTAATTATTAAATTATATATAATTATATTTATTCCTAAATTGTATTATTTAATGTTAGAATTTAATCTTTCCTTGGTAAATATGTAAGGATAAACCAAGGTATCCTATTGTTTTCGTCCTCTAGTCCAAGTGGGAGGACATGTCATATTTGTAATTTCCTTTATTAAGGAAAATAGATATTCCTCCTTATGAGGAATCCTACACTTGTCTCACACACTAGTGAAATGTGGCATACATAGAAATGGGAGTTACAAGTAACTCGTTTCTCACATCTCTATTAAAAGAGATGGCTCTTCTTCTCTCTCACATAGGAGATACTTCTTCTTGATTATTATTGTATGAGCTAAGCTCTCACTCTCTCTCATTCTTAGGCATTTTTTCCACTTTCATTATATCACGGGGGTTTTTTTATGCTTTTCCCCTTTCAAAATATTGTCTCCTTTGTTGCTTTTCTCTTTGGTGAATGCACCTAGTTTTGTGATTATTCATTCTAAATCTTCTTTTCCTTGCTCGTTGCATTAAACAATTTCCTATCTCTCTATATTTTGTTATTATTTTAACATGGTATTAGAGTAGGTTGGTTTAATCATGTTTTGAGTGTGTAAGTAAAGGAGCTACCATACCTTTGTGCACTCCAAATTCGGAGACGTTGTTTAGAGAGATTTGAATCTCATCTTAGTTATTACAATTAGCTCTTTGCAAATAGTTTATTTCAGTTCATTTATATTAATTTTTTTAAATTTCGGTTCATGCATTACTATTTTAGTTGGTGAAAATATCATAAAATATTAAATTAGTTTTTTTTAGTTCTCATTATTTTGTTATTATTACTAATTTAGTTTCTAATATTGCTCTGTAAGCTTTGAATTAGACCAAAAAAAATGCAGCTATTCTTAAAGTCATTGTCCATCATTGTTTCTAATTCTCTTTTATCCTTTTTTTAGCAAGTTGCTATTTTTATCTCTCAAAAGATTCTTCAGTTGCATGCATTGGAATAAGCTTTCATTTTGTTTCTACTTCCTTTCGGTTAATAGCAGTATATTGAATGCTTTTAATCATTGCAATAAACTAATATAGTTCATAGCTCTTGCATGTTGATGCAGAGAACTCTTGCTCATTGATTAATTCTACCCATAGTTTCATGGTTGTAGGTTTGTAAATTGCATCGCATTCTAAAATCTGGTTTCAGTTATCTGACACTTCATGTTCTTTTTGATGCATATCCATCTTTTTCAATCTCTTCTTTTTTAAAGTTCTATTTGGCTTTATTTTAAACCCCAGTGCTAACTTATATACTATTTAGGTCGCATTGTTATTTTGTTTCCTTGATGTGTTTTTGAATTTTTATTTCATCCGTGTTAACTTTTTGAGTTTGTAGATTTGACATGATTTGTTTTATGCGGTTTGAAGCACACTGATATTTCATAGTTGTCACTTCTATCACAACATTCTACCGCTTTCTGTGCAGCGTCTTTGTGGGTTTTGGTTCTTTCTCTTTCTTTTATCTTTTCTTGTGTGGGTCGATCTCGGTTGCATGTTTTTTTGTTTATGGGATTATCCTGGTCAAAGCACTTTCCATTTCGACAGGATCCAAATCACCCTGCTTTTCTTTTTTTTAGCTCCATTTCCATCGCAGCAAACACTGTGATTGAAAACAACTATCTCCATCTGTTTTCTCTTTCCCTGTTTCTTTGCACCCTTATAAAAATTGGTTTATGTTTAATAGTTTATAGTTTATTGTTTTTTGTTTATTATTTTTGTTAGTTGTGTTTCTCCTGTGGTTCAATCTCAGGGAAGGATTTTTTGGACATAATCTTATCAAGATCACAGTGGTAGACACCAACGGTGGTGCACAAGGGCTGTGCAATCTCCCACCTCTGCCAATTTTACATGCGCAAGGTGATTCACTCAACAAAATTTTCCTGACCAGCTTTTTGCTATAGTAGATATTTTCCGTTGGTTTTGTTCTATACATGCGTTGTTAATATCCTTGTTTTTTTTCCTCTTGCACTTGTAGTAAGGATTGGGGTCGCCATATCTCTTGTTGAAGCATTTCATCCTGACCAATTTTTGTATTGTTCGCTACCCTTTCTGTATAGAAAAGTGATAACATCAAACAGGGGTGTGGCTGGGAGTTAGTTGGCTGCATAAATGCATTGCTCATGATTTGGAGGGATTCCTATTAGCTAACGTTGAAAGGAGTTATCAACGATGTTGCTAAATCAGTAAATTGTCTCTTGCTGAAGTAAATAATATAAACTTGCTATTTGTGATTCTTGTAAATGGTCCAATTTTATTGCTACTAGTAGTTTGGTTGCAAATTTGGTATTAGTGCTCTTTTATATTATCATTGCTTTCATCACCTTTTTGTGACTCTTCCTTTCTCTATTTTTTTCATATTTCATCTGCATATCTTTCCAAATCACACATCTTCTTACCTCTTTAGATTGGTTTTTTGAATCGATTCCTTGATCTTTTTAATATTTGATTTTCATTAATTTTCTCCCAATACCTTGCTTGACTACTCTTATTCATAAATGATATTCCTTTCTTGTTGATGTGTCAACCAACTGCTAATAATCCTTAGTTGTTTATATTCATGCTTTCTCTTTAATTCAAATTGTTGTTTATTATGGTAAATGTATATTTCACCTACTATTATTATATCATCAATTATTTTTATTATTGATATATGATCGATCAATATTTGTATTGCTATTCAATGCTAATTATCGAAGAGTCTCTGATATTCCTTAACGTTGATTTATAATAGATCATGTCTTATAGTAGTTTTGATTACAATATATTATATGTGAATTTGATTAACTGAGTTGATCAGTGGATTGAATAGGAATCACATATATTTTCAGATTAAATCATTTCATTGCAGGATTGAATCTTTTTTTTATTAACTTTTTTATTATATCCATTTCCTAATGTTCTTTGCAGGTTCGAAACTTATTTAATATTTACGTTTCTCTTATTGCATGCATTAGTTTTAGTTCTTTTTCTTGCATGCAATAGTTTTTCTAGAGTTTGTATGCATTTCTCTGTAGAGTATTTCTAGAGATTGTAATAGGCTTCAATAGATTCAATTCTTTTTCTCATTATTTCAGTCATTCTCTAGATTTAGTTCCATTCTTTGGTTTCATTAACGTTTGTTTTGCAGGATTGTGTTGCATTTTCTTTGTTATCAGGTTATTTAGTTTTCTTTCTCTTTGCATGCAAGAGATTCTTGTGTTACCTGTTAATCAATAACAGCTTAACCAAGATCTGTTATCTCCTTTGTGTTTTTAGTTTCTATTTTTACCTCTGGTTGTTGTTTTTCTTCTTGCATGCCTCATTGGCATAAGCTTTTATAGCTTTATGTTATTGCATGCAAGTGTATATAGTTTGATCTAAGTTTCTTTTCTGAGTTCTGTTAAAGTTTTCATTTATTTTTTCCTAAGTTAGCACTTCATTTTTAACCATGACTACCTTGATGCCAAAAATAAAGTTAACTAGTACAAATTATCATGCATGGAAAATGCACATGACCTTCATCTTTAGATTCAGACATATTTTAGATATTGCAACTAATGCCAGTTCAAAATCAGCAACCTCTACTCCTCAAGCTCACCAAACTACTTGGCAGACCAAAAATGAGGAAGCACTTGGTTTAATCGGGATCTCTTTAAGTCCCGAATTGTATGTCTTAATTTCTACTTGTACAAAATCCCATCAAGCTTGGGACATCCTGAAAAATACTTATGACATTGCAGACGAGACTTAAAAAATCCAGCTTCAAGACCAACTTGAAGACCTCAGGTATACCGATTTCAACTTTGTTGATGATTTCTTGCTCAAGTTTGATTCAATTAAAACTTTACTAACTGGTTTACAAGTTACTCTCTTTGATTTAAGGATAATCCACATAATTATTCGTAAATGTTTGCCTGGACAATTCCAACAGTTTATTACTAATATTTACTCTTAGTTAGTTATTCGTTCTTTAGCATCTCAATTAACTTATGTCTTCTTTCAAAATATGTTACATCAAGAGGAAGCAAAATTGATACAATTTTTCATACTTAAAACTCGTGAACATGCATATGTCTCTCTGAGTCACAATAACAATAGATCCTCTAACACTAATCAAAATTATCAAAGATCTAACAATAATAATACTTCAAATTATAATTCTAAGCCTTCCAATAACTATCATAATAATAATCATTCAAATAGGCCACATTGCACCTATTGCGGTAAAGATGGTCACTTAATACATAACTATTTTAAGAAACAAAAGGATGATCAATCTAATTCTCAAAACTACTCAAATGGAAAATCTAATGGAAATCAATCTCATTCTACTTTTACTGTCTGCTTTAATGCTTCTAAACCACCTAAATGGATTATTGATAGTAATGCATCTCAACATGTTCAATCCCATAAGGAATTCTTTGATTCTTTGAAACCTGATTCTATGAATATTCCTATTTCTTTAGCTAATAATTATTGCTGTCATGTTGAAGGAACTGGGAATGTTTCTATTCCAAATGGTAAACTTTATGTTCCTGATTTGAAAGCTAACCATATTTCTGTTCCTCTTGTTTCTGCTCCTAACATTAAGGATAATACTAATACTCTTCAAAAGGATAGTAATGATACTCCTAATGATTTTGTTCCTTCTAGTAGTAGCAGTGATGATGATGATGATGATGATAATCTATTTACTCCTCCTTACTCTCATGTTGATGATATGTTTGACCAAGAGGAGGAAATTATATCTAACTTTCTTAATGCTACTTTGCAAGATATGTTTATTACTCAAGATGAAATTCATGATGATAGTACTAATAATATGATTGTTGTGGAGGTTAATGATAATGATGCTTATATTAACTCTCCTATTGATGTGTCATATTATGATGAATACACTACAAATTTGTCTTATGCAACTGAAGATTTCTTTTCTAATTATTTTTCTCATGATTCGTAATATGATTTTTCTTTCCAAAGTGTTACTAATTCAGCACTAGGTGATCCCAATGATGGGCACTCTACTAGTGGTTTTTGCCTTATTGCAAGCTCAAGTGTTGATTATGCTCCACCTCTACCTTCTACTAGAAATGAATATAAAGAATGCCTAAATTCATCTCAAGAATCTCAATGGTCACTTAAATATTTGGGCTCCCCTCAATAAGCACATACACTTTTGTTCTCTCAAAGTACTATTCACTTTTCCAAAAGTCCTATGTACCATTCAAGCTCCAAAGCACAAGTTGAAGACATGCAAGATGATCAAGCCAAAGACATCCTAGTGAAGACTCTTTCAAAAGAAACATCTCAAAATCATTGTAAACACTTGGGTTTGATACCTATCAATGTAATTACCCCAAGTAAACATTAAAGGGGGGTGTTAGAATTTAATCTTTCCTTGGTAAATATGTAAGGATAAACCAAGGTATCCTATTGTTTTCATCCTCTAGTCCAAGTGGGAGGACATCTCATATTTGTAATTTCTTTTATTAAGGAAAATATATATTCCTCCTTATGATGAATCCTACACTTGTCTCACACACTAGTGAAATGTGGCATACATAGAAATAGGAGTTACAAGTAACTCCTTTCTCACATCTCTATTAAAAGAGATTGCTCTCCTTCTCTCTCACATAGGAGATACTTCTTCTTCTTGATTATTATTGTATGATCTAAGCTCTCACTCTCTCTCTCTCTCATTCTTAGGCATTTTTGCCACTTTCATTATATCACAGGGTTTTTTTTATGCTTTTCCCCCTTCAAAATATTGTCTCCTTTGTTGCTTTTCTCTTTGGTGAATGCACCTAGTTTTGTGATTATTCATGGTAAATCTTCATTTCTTTGCTCATTGTATTAAACAATTTTCTGTCTCTCTATATTTTGTTATTATTTTAACATTTAATTTTGACAATAAATCAAAAATCTTATTGTACACTAATGAAAGTGCCTTCATAGAATTAAGGTTAGTCCATAAATGAAAATAGAAACTAAATACAACCACAAAGAAAATAGAGTAACTATTTAGCAAAGTAAAGACTAATTGAGCATCCTATGGCTCTCTAACTAGAATGAATAATGAATAGCTCTCAGCAAGCTTCCATTAATGACAGTCCTAAAATGAGAATGATAAAGATAATAATGCTTGCTAATAATTAGATCAAAAGAAATGCTAAAATGCTTCCCAAAATGCTTTTCTAAGCTCAAATTGCAAGAGGTTCAATGCAATTCACAGATGTGTGGAGGATCTTTATGAAGGAATTATGTCTTCCTTTTATAGATTTTCCAAGGTGAGGGGGTGCAGTTATATTTGATCATGGTTGAGTTGGGGTTAAGTCAAAAAAAATTCTTTGTTCACAAATGGGGGGACAAGAAGACAAGATGAATGGCTAAGATTCTCTCTCACTTTGAGTGATTGAGATTCAATTTGGCTTAATCCATGTGAGTTTCTTTCGTTAAATCTCATTGGTTGATTGATTTTCCTCCTTTTGTGGTTGTTGAGAGTAATTGAGATTTATTAATTGATTTAGTTGATTTATTTTAGCCATGCACCCCTTGAATGGGTTGAATTTAATTTAATCCAAGACTATACAATTAATTAAATTAATTATATTTTGATTTGATTGCACTTGATTAAAATGCTCTAAATTTTGATTTATCTTGAATTAGGATTTGATTTTCATTTTGATTGGCTAATTATGCATTGTGATTCAATTAATTCAATTTTGTCATTGATTTGCTTTGATTTGACTTGATTTTCTTTGAATTATCATTAAATTGCCTTTGTCCATTTTTAGGTGATTACAAATGCCCCTCTTTGAGTTGACGTGCAAAGCATGTCGATTCAAAGAATACTTTGATCTTGCTTGATTGATAGGTCTTGATTCATTGATGGTCAATCTTTGATGTCGTTCAATGTCTTTCGATGGTTGATCTTGATTTTTGATATGAAATTGATACATATATGATCGATATGAAACTCTTTTGATATGATGTTTGATTTGAAGGAAGATCCTGATATGATTGTCATTTTGATAATGGTTCCTGATGTGATGTTTGATAACTGATTTGATATGATACTTGCTTTAATGATTGATTTTGATGCAATGCCCCATTCATTTGATAATGAAATTTTTTTTGATAAAAGGTTTTGCTTTGATTTGATGATCGGTCTTTTGATTGTTGATAATGTTGCTAAATATCTGATGGTATGCCCCCTCGGGAAATGAATCGAAATGATTTTGGATGATTTGGGTGAGAATGGGAAATTTTGATTTGTTTCCTGATATAGAAATCTGAAAATGCCTCAATCATGATAGAATTTGATGAGAAGATTTGATTGATAAGATGTTGATGCTCCAGATAAGTTGATGATGGTTTGGTATCATTTGATGTCAGCCAGAATCACTTGGTTGATGTTGATGTCAATCTGATAGGATAATTTGATGGGTTGATATTTTGTTCTCAAGATCTAGAGAAATAAAACAATGATTTTCCTTCCTCAAGATCTAGAGTTAGGAGATTTGATGTGCTCAAGATGAGAAAATGGATGATAGGATAACTTGATTGACGTTAGATGATCAATTGGATGATTTGACTGATTGATATTTGATACATGATATGATTAGATATTTTTTGGTTATATGGAGTTGATCGAAGAAGAGAAGGTGATGAATAGGATTAGGTTGCCCCTAGTGAATTAGCATGATTGATTATTGATGATTTCCTTGATGTAGCATAGATCATTTTGATGGACCAAACATTTGAAGATGTATCTTGATGACATTCATGTACTTTGATGATCAAATTAAACGTGATTTTTTATTATGGATACTTCAAACATTGATGATGTTGATCAGGACTTTGATGATACCGATAGATATTTGATGATGTAGATTTCAAGAAATTTGATGATGTACCATTGTTGATATCATTGATCATTTGATGTATCTTGATTTGGTCTTTTGATGATGATAACTCCACCCCCTTTCTATTTTCCTCTTGCAAATTAAGTTAAGAAAGACAAAGCAATATATACAATGCATCTAATCTAAGACATATGTAGCTAACTATCATCATTCAAAATTTGGAAGCTTATTTTCATCATCGAGCTTTTGGAACATGAAATTGGTACAACCCTCACTGGTTCAACCATGATGATATGAATACCTCTTTCCTTGGATTTTTTAATTTCAAGGAAACAAACAAAGAATTGATCCCTTTCATATACAAATGTCCTCAATGATTCTTTGATGATAATGTCATTAGACAGATTTGCATACTGCTATGAATCAACCTGACAAGCACTCAAGTAGCAATCAAGAAAATATCATGTCTTCATCATCACTCATCTAGTCCAAGACTTCATCGATTTGCTAAAAAGACATGATTCCAAAAATTAAGTAACACATTGAATATTTTTTCTTTTGCTTGTAGATCCATATTTCAAAAACTTCATCCACTTTGATCCTTAGTTATGTTTAAGTTTTTTAGATTTTGATCTGATTTTTTAAATGTTGTTGTTTAGCTCAAGTATTTGGATGTTTGTAATGTAATATTGTTCAATAAGTTCAAGTGTAGCCATTTTTCAATTTTGATGCAATGATTTGAGTCAACTAATGTTTCTTTACAAAAGCTCATTGAATTTGGATTGGTGCCCCCAATTTGATTTAGCAAAGATAGTGCTTTGTTGAGCAATTCTAACCTTTGAGAGTTTATTTCAGATTTTTTATTTTTTTGGATTTTAAAATTTTATTTTTTTTTTAAATTTTAGAGATATTTGATTTTTTTGGATTTTTAGAGATTTTTCATGTTTTTGGGATTTTTAAATTTTTTGATTTTTTTGAATTTTTAAAGGAACCTTTTCACCTTCTTAGATTTTTAGAGATCACTAGTTCTCAAGCAAGATCACATTGAATTTCCCCCAATATCTAGCAAGGTATAGGACATGAAAGATGAATTTGCAAACTGATGGATGCGAGATGAATAGGCCATGATGGATGAAGCAACTGAATGCAACTTGTAGGACCATCTCCTCAAGATTATCCAAGCTAGGGAAAAATAATATCTCAATATAGGCCAATGATGTGGTGTTAGATAGCATATGGAATAATGTCATGACAATGGTCCAAAGGAATGGACATATCAAGAGACTTTTTCTAACATTTTTTTTTCTTTTTTTCACTTGGATCAAGATCAAGGGATCAATGTGGATAGGATCACACAATCATGATAAAGGGGTGATGGAGGCTATGAGTGAATAGTTTGGGATTATGGGAAGGCTTCTTAGAAATAATTAAGGTGGCTTTAGGATAAGCAAGATCATGATAAGGTAGTGTGAATGCAACAGGTGAATAGGCTGATTGATAGGATAACTCATGTCAAGATACTTAATGCTCATGGATATGTTCAACCTTGTCAAGATCAAAGGTGAAAGTCAAGGTATGGATGCAAGTGAGATAAATGGCAGAAAGATGGAGGATATGATGGATGTAACTTGCCCCCAAGTGTAGAGTGCAAGAGAGAGGAATTACACACGATGCTTGTTTGCCAGGTTTTCATCATGGTACTTGTCCAAGATGCCATAAGAAGTGGTTTTCACCACAGGATGGGTTTCTTTTCTCTTTTCTTTTTTTTTCTTCTTTTTTTTTTCTTTTTTTTCCTTTTTTTTTTTTCTTTTTTCTCTTTTTGGATGGACTCAAGCCTCATGCTCTTTGTATACTCTTTGAAAAGGTATGATATGATGTGCCAAGGCTTCTGAAAGGAATGCTAAAAGATTTTGATAGGGTGATGGAAATGTGATCTGGTGGATAAGGTAGAGGGTGGCTAAAGCTTTATGCGATGGATTGGATAAGGGAAATGGAAGGATAATGAATAGGAGGATAATAAGTCTTTCCATGTGTGGGCATGAAAAATGGAATGGAAGGATAATGAATATGAAGATAAGAATTATTATCAAGATCAACATTGATACACACCTTGAAGGGTAGTGGAATAATGGAGGAAAAATGGGTGAAATAGCTTGGGATTTTGATGTAAGAGAGGATATGGATCTTTCGACACAAGGACTCAAAATGGATGGATGAGATGGAGTGTGTTTGGGAGAATGTGAAGTGGAAGCCTTTGGAAGCTTGAATGTCAACTTTGATTTCTCTTTTGTGTGTAAGTCCTTCAAAAGTGACTTGGGAATCCACACTGTCTTTGATTTTTCTTTCCTCTTGGATGCTTTAGAATGCATTTCTTCAATGAGGGATTTAGGAACCCACTTTTTTTTTGATTTATCTTTTTGCTTGATGGACCTTTGCGGTCTCTTGAATATTTCTTTTTTTCTTTCATTCACATGTCAATTAGATGGGACATGGTGCTCTTCATACACAAGCGGATTCTTGGATTTCTGATTCTTATGTTGCGCATTCAAATTTCTTCCAAAGGACTTGGGATTGGTGGATGAAGAAGGTTGATATGAATGGTTCATATGGATGGTTTGATATGGAGGGTTCATATGGATGGGTGTTTGGTTTCTCAAGTATTTATGTCTTTGTTGATCTTGATAGGATATAGGGTAAGTGGATTGTGGGCTAGGGATGGTAGGAAAGGTAGATGGAGGGATGTAAGGACCCAATATAGATGGAAGATATGAAGGTTTAAACTTTGGAATATAGGGACCAAGGATGGATTTGGAGGATGTAGAAGGAATATGCTTATGTGAAAATGGAGGTAAATGGGATGTAGGAGGGATATCAACATCTTTATTGTGAGTTGCATGGCTGAGGCTTTCATCTTTCAGATTTATCTTTGTACCAATAGGATTATATGTATCCTTGATAGGAGTGACTTTGATATGACTAGTTGAAGCTTGAGATAGATATGGAGGCTTATGAAAAATGGATGTTGGGGTACTTTGATCTTGACAAGGATCTTTTGATAGCCTAGGAAGAATACTTTTCTTTTGATTTTCAATAAGTTCATTAGAGATGGAAGGAATACTTTGATCTTGCTTAGGAGATGGGTAGGATATAAGAGGTGAAGGAATACGAGGTGCTTGAGATGGAAGGGTATCTTCTTGAAAAAAGTGGAAGGGTATGAGGGGTTCACCATGACACTCTTGGGATATGGGACTTTGGTCAACTATCGGATAAGGAGGGATATTATGTTGATCTTGTTCCTTAATAAGACTTGTTTCTTTGCAATTTTGATCAGTCTCTTGACATGGAGCCACTTCTAAGGACAATGTAGGAGTTTGGATCTGCACGAGGGATTCTTGAAGGGCTCATGAAGGTTCATTTGAAATAGGAATGATAGGCATTGTAGCACATGAAGGCTTGGAGTCTATAACCTTTGAATCATGAAAGAATTTTGTAGCAAGATGTAGGTTAGCTTGGATCTCTTTTAGAGGTAGCCCTTGAGGGTATACATAGTCATTATGAAAACTATTTGGAACTTTCTTTGATGGAGGAATATTGGATAGCTTTGATTCTATATGAAATGGAGGAATGGTGGAATAGGTGAAAGCTATAAGAAGACCATTACTAGACATGTGTTCATAAGTTTGATCTTGCTTGAGAGTAGTATCTTTATTAGATGAGTCATTAGGATTTTCAATTTCAATTATGTCATCATCAATAAGATCTTGGATTTTATGTTTCAACTCCATACAATCTGAAGTTTCATGCTCATTATGTCTATGATATGCACAATAGTTGCTCAAAAAGCTAAAACCACATGAAGTAATTTGAGGCAACGTGATGAGATCATTTTCAAGGAGTTTTTCCAAAACTGATTTGTATGAAATTCCAAAAGGAGTAAATGATCTATCCCAAGGATATTTGGATGTATTTGTGTTTCTCAAAGACTTTTCATATGATGAATATTGTTGAGATGGGACTAATTCCTCTTGATTTCCTTGATCAAAGATGAGATTCTCTTGATATTTTGAAATAGGTTCTTCATCAAATATTGGTTTATCATTAGGATATTCTTGATCAAACATAGGATTTTCATGATATTCTTTTTTATCAAATTTTGAATTATCAAAGATAGGGCATTCATGATGTTCTTCTTGATCATAGAGGTAAGGAAACAACGTTCTTAATGAGAATTGGTTGGATAATGTTTCCATTTCTTTTTCCATTTGTGAATAGAATATTCTCTTGAATTTTTATTGTTAATTGATTTTTGGATCTTAATGAATATTTTCTTTTTGTAATTAAAGATCTTCAAGCACCACACAATGATTTTATCAATTATCACAAGAAATTCTTCCAAGCAATCTACCTGAGGTAAAATTTGGCTTTTAAATGGCTCTAATGAGGTAGGCTTCTTAATTGATCAAGGATTTAATATGGATTCTGTTCAAAATGAACTTTAAACATTCATCCCCCAAGTATGTTAAGGGGCTTCCCACATGCACTGAGGTATGATTTCACGCAATCCATGAGGACTACTAGAGGAAGGTTGAAAAATTTAAAATCCTTTTGTCATGCACCCCATTAAGGATACATGCGTTTCTTTTTAGAGTGGGTTGGATTCTCACAACAAAAGCAAGCGTATCCCACTTTGGGCTGTCCCTCTCACTAGCCTTGCTAAGGCAAATTCGGGAGGTGAGCCCACTAAAGTTCTAGCATGTTCATTTTGAAAGCAAGGGAAATGGAATTAAGGCCAAGTTTTGGGGAATTTGGTTCACCAAAAGGTGAAGAGCATATCCCTAACTTTTCCTTTGGTTCCCAAACACAATTAACAATGTCCAATTGATTTCACCCACTAACTATAGGGATTTGAGTATTTCTACTCTCTTCCACAAACAAGGGGCTTTGATTCTTAGTGTTTGATTCCTTAATCCTTCTTAATTACTAGATTTTCAAAATGCACCAATGCCACAAGCTAAGGGAAAATATTGACTAGTTGAGGCTTACCTTTTTCTTGTAGCTAACCGAAGTTAGGGGCATTTTTGATTGATTTCATTGTTTTTATCTTACCTTGGCAATAGCTCCTTCCAAGTGTGCTTTCCTCCAACAAAGTTAGTCAACAAAGCCACCCAAAGTGTAGAAACCAAAGATAAATTTGAAGAAACAAAGACAAAACTGAATTTTAAGCCTTACTTGTCAAAGCTTTGCCTTCTTTGTTGTATTTTCTCTTTGGATTTTTTTGCTTTTCTATGGTTAGACATCCTGTAGAGTCATGAAAATCATTTTACCATAGTCAAATAATGAAAATTCATAGTTTATGCAAAAGCACCCTTTAAATGATCAAAAGCGCCCTTTTAATTTAAAAGTGCTATTTGACTCTGTCAGTAAACTTAAAAGCGCACAAATAAATTGTAGAAGCGCTATTTAATTGTTTAAAAGTGGTAAAAATGATGTAAAAGTGCTATGTAAATGGGTAAAAGTGCCCTTTAGAGAGGTAAAAGTGCTCTTTTATTGTGTGAAAGCGCTAAAAGAAAGGAAGACTAAAAAATTTGCAAAGGCGCTACAGATCAATGCAAAGGTGCACAACTTTATCATGAAAGCATCGAAACAGTGCTTAAAAGTGCCACTTAAGTGTGCAAAAGCACCCTTTGAGCTATCAAAAGCATTGTTTCCTGAAAAACCCAAGAATTAAACACATGCAAATTTGATAATAATGATAAATTTCTGTACGTTTATTAAAGTAAAGCATCGAGCCCCACGGTGGGCACCATTTTGTACACTAATGAAAGTGCCTTCATAGAATTAAGGTTAGTCCATAAATGAAAATAGAAACTAAATACAACCACAAAGCAAATAGAGTAACTATTTAGCAAAGTAAAGACTAATTGAGCATCCTATGGCTCTCTAACTAGAATGAATAATGAATAGCTCTCAGCAAGCTTCCATCAATGACAGTCCTAGAATGAGAATGATAAAGATAACAATGCTTGCTAACAATTAGATCAAAAGAAATGCTAAAATGCTTTCCAAAATGCTTTTCTAAGCTCAAATTGCAAGAGGTTCAATGCAATTCTCAGATGTGTAGAGGATCTTTATGAAGGAATTATGTCTTCCTTTTATAGATTTTCCAAGGTGAGGGGGTGTAGTTATATTTGATCATGGTTGAGTTGGGGTTAAGTCAAAAAAAATTCTTTGTTCACAAATGGGGGGACAAGAAGACAAGATGAATGGCTAAGATTCTCTCTCACTTTGAGTGATTGAGATTCAATTTGGCTTGATCCATGTGAGTGTCTTTTCTTAAATCTCATTGGTTGATTGATTTTCCTCCCTTTGTGGTTGTTGAGAGTAATTGAGATTTATTAATTGATTTAATTGATTTATTTTAGCCATGTACCCCTTGAATGGGTTGAATTTAATTTAATCCAAGACTATACAATTAATTAAATTAATTGTATTTTGATTTGATTGCACTTGATTAAAATGCTCTCAATTTTGATTTATCTTGAATTAGGATTTGATTTTCATTTTGATTGGCTAATTATGCATTGTGATTCAATTAATTCAATTTTGTCCTTGATTTTCTTTGATTTGACTTGATTTGCTTTGAATTATCGTTAAATTCTTATTTAATTAATTAAGGTCAGTTGTCAATATTTAATGATATAGTTTTTCAATAAAAGTTTGATTAAATAATTGATTAACCCATAAATTAGTTATTTTAACTCAAAAATTAGTTAAGTTGAAGATAAATCACTTTTAATTTTAAAATTAATTCATAATTATCTATGCACATTTGAAAGAGCAGTTGAACTTTAAATCATAAAATCAATTCAAGTTGTTATCTTTTGGAAACTCAACATCTATTTTGAGTTGAAAATTGATCTAAACTTCTAATTTGAGTTAAAAAGCTATTTTTGCATGATTTGCATGATTTTGTGAGTTGATCTAATTCTAATTTCTTGTTGACTCAAAAATCAACTTGAGTTCATCAAGAGTGATTTATGGCTTTTCTCAATGCATCCTCAAGCCCTAGATTTCTATAAAATCAAGGCTTAGCTCTTCATCTCAGAACCACCTTGACTTTTCACAATTACTCTGGTGAATTTACAATTGAAGGATTAAGCACTTGCAACAGACGATTTGTGAGATCTTTCATTGTTGGTCATAGCGTTCATAGTTTTCATATCATTCTTAGATTAATCTGCATATCATTTCGATTCATTTTAGATTAGTTTCATATTAGTTTTCAATCCTAATTGCATTCAAAAGCCCAAAAAAAAAAAGATTACTTTGCATTCATACTATTTTCATCTTTTTGCATTTTAAATCCTTTGTTAAGGTGTTGCATTGTCACTGATCTCGGTCTGATCTAAGAATACATACTCTCACCTACTAGAAGGTAGTGAATCGCCTGGTTAGCTTAGTTTCAATTACTTGCAAGATTTTAATTTTTGCTAACCTCTAATGTTTTACTAAAGTGTTGTGTTCACAGCTAGGAACAATTTTCACACACACAATTGAAGGTACAAAAGTTGAAGAGGATAAATCCAATCCAGTTGGATTGATAAAAAATTGAGAAGAAATAATAATATAATACATTACTGAACAAGATCTTGATAATACAATAAAAGAATATGAAAATGTCATTGCTATTGAGGATATAGAATCAGAGGCCATGAATATAGATGATTTGGCTACTGCAAGGTTATTGACAAAAGAGCCAATCATTATATAAGTAATGGATTTTCTAGAGATATAGGTAACTAATGATGCACCTACAGATGTTGAGAATCCTATGGAGCTAGCAAAGGAAAATGAACCAAAAGAGACCAAAGAAAAGACTTTAGAGATAGAAACTACTCAAGGTCACACTAATACATTTGGGGTGAAATTGCGACGGCAATTTGTGACGACAGGCAAATGTCATGCGGTTTTGGCTTTTTTTTTTCAAATATAGCCCGACACCGTCGCAATTTGTGATGACAATACATTTGGCAACGTCTCCATTGCGACGTTGTCAGGATATAAGGACAAAAAAAAAAAGGAACGTTGTCATTTGTGTTTTCAATAGCGCCGTAACCCTCTGCGAAATCACATTAGGATATAAGGGGAAAAAAAACAAGAACGTTGTCATTTGTGTTTTCAATAGCGTCGTAACCCTCCGCGAAATCACATCGGGATATAAGGGAAAAAAAAACAAGAACGTTGTCATTTGTGTTTTCAACAGCGCCGTAACCCTCCGCGAAATCACAGCTACAATTTTTGAGTACGTTGGGTTTATTTTTCTTTTGTCATTATTATGTAATTTGGTATTCAGCTGTTAGAGAGCTAAAATACCCAGAAATGAGGACATATCTATGTTGAATTTATTGTTAGCGGCTTTGGTTATTTAGAAGTTTAATTTTATTTGTTCATCTTTCAAGCACAAATGTTTTGTGGACCGTAACGTCTTCATTGTTTCGGGTATGCAGTGAAACAGCCCTAACTTGCAATTGCGATGTTGTCAGGATATAAGGGCAAAAAAAAAATGGAACGTTGTCATTTGTGTTTTCAACAGCGCCGAGAGAGATTCCCTTCGTGAAATCATAGCTACAATTTCTGAGTACGTTGGGTTTATTTTTCTTTTGTCATTATTATGTAATCTAGTATTCAGCTGTTAGAGAGCTAAAATACCCAGAAATGAGGACATATCTGTGTTGAATTTATTGTTATTGGCTTTGGTTATTTAGAAGTTTAATTTTATTTGTTCATCTTTCAAGCACAAACATTTTGTGGACTGTAATGTCTTCATTGTTTTGGGTATGCAATGAAACAGCCCTAACTTGCGACTACCTTCACGGTATTTGTGTACATTATCATGTTGTCTTTACAGTGACTGTCCTCATTCAAGTGGCAATTACACAAGGGACAGTCATTATGAGATGTCCTCATTTGTGACAAGGACAGTCACACTTAGGACATCTCATAGTGATATTCCCTTGTGTAATTTCCACTTGAATGTATTGCTATTGAACCACATTAATGCTTTTCTTCTTCAACAAATGAGGACAGTCACTGTAAAGACAACATGATAATGTACACAATTACCAAAAAATGATCTTGTTAATTGATGTAACACTTTGTCTTGCTCACTCCCTATCCTTCACTAGGGTCTCTTTAGGCCAATGTTTTGACTTGATAGGGTACTTAACTATCCCTACACTCTTTAGGTATCTCTACCCAAGATCCCACTCCTTCAACTAGTGCACACCAACAAGAAATACAACAAACTCTGCTCAATACCAATCTAGCTACTAGGACACTCCTCATCTTGTCTTCACAAATTGAAACACATTCAACTAGAACTTTACTCCATGGAGAGGCTGGCCACTAGGACCTCTATTGGTTTCAATATTACTCCTTCACCTATACTTTTCATCAGTACTTCAATCCGGTTCATCAAACCATGCCAATTGCACCCAAAAATAGGCTACTAGAAATTAGGCCTTTGTCAAGCCTTTTTGTTTATATTAAGCCACCTAAAGGGCTTAGGATTCAGATGCCCTTTATTGAGAACTCCAAGATATCTAAGGTCTTCTCCTCCTAGATTTTTTGTACACCAACTGCTACAGCCATGCCTGAAAACAAGTATTTTGACACAACTTGGACAGTCTAACTAAGAGTTTGTTTTCTTAGCAGCCAAAGAAACTCACCCAATCTTCTAATTTGACTTGGGGCTTCTTTAGATGTGTGTCTACCTCTCCATGAGATTTTAGTTGAAGCAACCAATGCATTCAACTTGTTGTAATCTTATTGTAATGATTTGTCATCCCTAACTGTGCTCAACTGACTCACCTAGGACATCATTGCAAACATAGAAAATGAGCTTCCCAGGGCCCCTCCTTCCAAACATATAGTACATGGAGTCTCCTCACCCATTCCAAGAGCCCGTACAAAATTGACAATGGAATGATGAGCTAAGACTCCATTTGTTCAACCTGCCTGGTTCAAACCAATGATAGGGTACTTAACAAAAGAATTAACAAACTAGTTGGAATGCTTCAAAACTCAAAAAAAACACAACACAGAATAAAAAAACAACTTGTACTAACTTTTCCAATAGACACTGTGAGCTATCTAATCCATTAATCAATTGAAAACAAAGAAACAAAAAAACTCAAGAATTCACTAAAACCGTGTTACTCTACAAATCTTCTTAATTCCAAATGTTTTTCCCCCCAACCTTTTGCACAGATCGATGGAGGCCTCTTATAGTTGATCTAATGCCTAATTCAATGGTTTCATATAGTTACATAACCATCTTACTCGAAAATGCTCCCTTGCACAAATGTTGTCAATGTTGTGAATGACAACATTGACAACTTGTTACAACCTTTGGGATTTTGGTTCAAAACTTATTGTTCAAACACCATAAGACCCTAACCATGACTTAGTTAGGCTATTTAGACCTCACATAGGCCACTTCTACACTTCTTTTCCCAATTTGACCCCTAAATGCTTCATTCCCACTTTTACCACAATATTGGTAACTTGGGTACAAATTGGCACTTGCCTTCACAAAGGTCACACATGAGGACATCTCACAGTGATCGATTGTCCCTTGTGTAATTGCCACTTGAATGTATTGCTATTGAACCACATTAATGCTTTTCTTCTTCAACAAATGAGGACAGTCACTCTAAAGACAACATGATAATGTACACTCACTGTAAGGATAGTCACAAATGAGGACATCTCACAGTGACTGTCACTTGTGTAATTTCCACTTGAATGTATTGCTATTGAACCACATTAATGCTTTTCTTCTTCAACAAATGAGGACAGTCACTCTAAAGACAACATGATAATGTACACTCACTGTAAGGATAGTCACAAATGAGGACATCTCATAGTGACTTTCCCTTGTGTAATTGCTGCTTGAATTACACAAGGGACAGTCATTGTGAGATGTCCTCATTTGTGACAAGGACAGTCACACATGAGGACATCTCACAGTGATTGTCTCTTGTGTAATTTCCACTTGAATGTATTGCTATTGAACCACATTAATGCTTTTCTTCTTCAACAAATGAGGACAGTCACTCTAAAGACAACATGATAATGTACACTCACTGTAAGGATAGTCACAAATGAGGACATCTCATAGTGACTATCCCTTGTGTAATTTCCGCTTGAATTACATAAGGGACAGTCATTGTGAGATGTCCTCATTTGTGACAAGGATAGTCACACATGAGGACATCTCACAGTGATTGTCCCTTGTGTAATTGTCACTTGAATGTATTGCTATTGAACCACATTAATGCTTTTCTTCTTCAACAAATGAGGAAAGTCACTCTAAAGACAACATGATAATGTACACTCACTGTAAGGACAGTCACAAATGAGGACATCTCACAGTGACTGTCCCTTGTGTAATTACCACTTGAATTACACAAGGGACAGTCATTGTGAGATGTCCTCATTTGTGACAAGGACAGTCACACATAAGGACATCTCACAGTGATTGTCTGTAATGTCCCCTTTTTGGATAACTTGGAAAACAGGAACAATTACTCCACTTCTCAGACTTACTCTATCAGATACTTACAATTAAACTAAGTAATGGAGGTTACTTAAGATATCAACCGCTATTTCAGATTCAATCACAATATGTGTGCAAGATGATATTGATACCAATATGTTTAATAGCACTGTCGGATATAATGATATGAAATATGCTATGAATATGATGTTTCCTATCACTTATAGTGATAGTATAATGATGCTATGTCTGATATAAACAATATCGATATACAATCAATAAGTATTGCTTACAGCAATGTATTTGCTGTGTCTGATATGATGATGTAATTATGCAAATGTGTAATATCGCTATGAGTGATATGTTGCTATTTCAGATTCTGAATTATATGCTTCTAACTTCAAATATTGATGCTATTTCTGACTATCCTTTCTATCTGTGCAATCATGGTGTTGTCTCTGATCTGCAATGATAAACTTGAAACCAAACTGCCAAAGGCAGATGCTCTATTGAGTATATCCAAATATGGATAAGTAAATAAAGTTCTAATGATGCCTTGAGTGACTGAAGAGAATGCATTCTTATATTGTCTTTAACAAATGAAGAGATGCTATGAATGAGACGTGTCTTGTTTCTTCCTCCATGCCCCTTTGTTAATCACACCTTTCCATAATCCGACAGTTCACATAATATTATTTCATTATTTTCTGATCATAGATAACTCCCAGATTGACTCAATATCAAATCTTTTTATGAAGGTAATCTTCCCTAATTGGTAGTGCAACCAGTAGTTAACATCCATTGTGTTTGTATTAGTTTGGTCTAACTATCATTAGTATTTAGTCAATCGATATTAACTCTTGCCTTATCCCATATTGTTATGATTATATCCAATCTTTCTACTCTGATATAAGTCGATATCATTTTCTGATAATTGTCCATTTATTGATTGATTGCTAGTAATGGAGTTTGATCTTCAAATTGACTTCCATTCCTGTTAATACTTAAGGATACATTGTACTTATTATCCATGACTGATGCCTCATTCATCAATAGCTTGTGATATAATCACTGATGCTTTTGTGTTTCTACAAGATGTGGTTTATCTCAGACAATCGATAATCTTTCAATCCTTTAGTCGATGTCCTCCTATGTGGTGTCTATTGATATAGATAGTAGAATTCAATCTAGTTTATGTTATTGTCATGATAACATAGGAAGTGATGGTGCATATTTGCTAGCGGGTCTTCATGTTTGATATTGCTTTATCGGATATGTCATTGTCTAAACTTGTGCAATTAATGATTATTTATAATATATGAATGGTTATCCTTCTTGCTTATCAATACATCTTCTGAAACACAGTGACCTATCCCTTATTCATATCATGTTGATCTTGACTTCATAGTATTTGGTTCATTAATCATCCTCTCATGGTATCGATGTGTAATGACTAGTGATTGTTGTATCACTTCTTCATTCCTCATCGTGATAGATAATGCAGATGTTTAATGTAGATGTATATCGATTACAGATATTCGATATTGCTTTAAACGTTATTATTATTATTATTATTATTAATGTTATTGTTATTATTAAATATTATAATTAATGATGTTAGTAATATTAATAATATTATAATAAATATTATTATAGTGATAACATATTGTTTTATATTGAGAGGTTTATTAATATTATTTATATATTAAAATTATTATATCAATAATTGATTTAATATTATTACTTAATATATTATTATAATATAATATATATAATTTATTAATAATTATTTATTATTAATTTATATTATAATTATAATCATAATTATATTATTTATTAATATTTTAATATTATTTAATTAACATATTACTTATTATGCTAACTATATATTATTATTATCTTTTGATAATAATTATATATTATTGTTATATACCGTTAATAATAGATTATTATATATCATCTAATCATTTTATTATTATACTAAGTTCAATATGTCACGGCTCATGACATTGTCCCTTGTGTAATTGCCACTTGAATGTATTGCTATTGAACCACATTAATGCTTTTCTTCTTCAACAAATGAGGACAGTCACTCTAAAGACAACATGATAATGTACACTCATTGTAAGGACAGTCACAAATGAGGACATCTCACAGTGACTGTCCCTTGTGTAATTGCCACTTGAATTACACAAGGGACAGTCATTGTGAGATGTCCTCATTTGTGACAAGGACAGTCACACATGAGGACATCTCACAGTGATTGTCCCTTGTGTAATTGCCACTTGAATGTATTGCTATTGAACCACATTAATGCTTTTCTTCTTCAACAAATGAGGACAGTCACTCTAAAGACACCATGATAATGTACACTCACTGTAAGGACAATCACAAATGAGGACATCTCATAGTGACTGTCCCTTGTGTAATTTCCACTTGAATGTATTGCTATTCAGCCACATTAATGCTTTTCTTCTTCAACAAATAAGGATAGTCACTCTAAGGACAACATGATAATGTACACTCACTGTAAGTGTACATTATCATGTTGTATTACAAATGGACCTTATGTTGGTCGGGATATAAGTGCAAAAAAAAAAAGGAACGTTGTCATTTGTGTTTTCAACAGCGCCGAGAAAGATTCCCTCCGCGAAATCAAGCGGGTTATCATTTGTGTTTTGAACAAAGCGGGTTGTCATTTGTGTTTTGAACAGCACCGAGAGAGATTCCCTCTGTGAAATCAAGCGGGTTGTCCTTTGTGTTTTCAACAGCGCCGAGAGAGATTCCCTCCGCAAAATCACAGCTACAATTTCTGAGTACGTTGGGTTTATTTTTCTTTTGTCATTATTATTTAATCTGGTATTCAGCTGTTAGAGAGCTAAAATACCCAGAAATGAGGACATATCTGTGTCCAACACATTTTAAAATGATCACCCCCCTATTATTGTATCACTTCCTCCTTGCTCCTCATTCAAGTGGCAATTACACAAGGGACAGTCACTGTGAGATGTCCTCATTTGTGACAAGGACAGTCACACATGAGGACATCTCACAGTGACTGTCCCTTGTGTAATTGCCACTTGAATGTATTGCTATTCAACCACATTTATGGGCCCGTTTGGACCACGACACACAGTAGCATCTACAGAGAAGAATATCCCAGGTGTAACAAGTTGTAAGAATATACCAACAGTTCTAAGAAGTTCCCTAGCACGTAGTAGCATCTACAGAGAAGAATATACAACATGAGGGCAGCCACTGTAAAGACAACATGATAATGTACACTCATTGTATGTGTACATTATCATGTTGTCTTTACAGTGACTGACCTCATTCAAGTGGCAATTACACAAGGGACAGTCACTGTGAGATGTCCTCATTTGTGACAAGGACAGTCACACATGAGGATATCTCACAGTGACTGTCCCTTGTGTAATTGCCACTTGAATGTATTGCTATTCAACCACATTTATGGGCCCATTTGGACCACAGCACATAGTAGCATCTACAGAGAAGAATATCCCAGGTGTAACAAGTTGTAAGAATATACCAACAGTTCTAAGAAGTTCCCTAGCACATAGTAGCATCTTCTAATTGTCTATACCACTTCACAAGGTATTGTTTGCACACATTGTTTTTGGTTCTTTTGATGACCCTTGTTTTGAAATTGCTATTAGGCCTTGTAGCTTATATGTTTTGATTGCTGGAGAGTTTCTAAAGCTAAGCAAGAAGACCATTGCACGAGTTATAGCCGCGCGCTCAGGTTTGAAAATTGTATATTTTTTAATCTAATGAATATTTTAACTAGAGTTTTAGCTTATTTTTGCTGTATATTTTAATCTAAAGGGAATCATGGATGTGAACTTGAAAGAATTTTGTACTTAGTTCTTATGGAGAGAATAGTAGTAGTTTACGGTCTAATATCAAATAGAGTTTTCCAATTACAGAAAGTTAATGAATTCTAATAGCTTATATGTTTTGATTGCTGGAGAGCTTCTAGAGCTAAGCAAGAAGACCATTGCACGAGTTATAGCCGCGTGCTCAGGTTTGAAAATTGTATATATTTTAATCTAATGTATATTTTAATCCTTTTGCCATGTCATGTAATATGTCTTGCCTTGTAGCTTATATGTTTTGAAATTGTTGTTAGGCCTTGTAGCTTATATGTTTTGATTGCTAGAGAGCTTCTAGAGCTAAGCAAGAAGACCATTGCACTAGTCGTAGCCGCGCGCTCAGGCATGAAAATTGTATATTTTTTAATCTAATGTATATTTTAACTAGACTTTTAAAATATTAAAGGATTTAACTAGGTCTAAGAAGATTTGTGTACTTTTGACAATTTTGCTTAGTCACTGAAAGTTGTAGACCGAAGTTTTCATAGCCCAATTTTTGCTTCCTGCGAAGAACGATCATGTCAGATAATATAAGTGAAGAACAAAATAGGGAGACAATCGCTAGATTGTGGTCTAACTTGAAAAAAAAAGGTGATGGAAAATATTATTGTCCCTGCAAAATTTGTAAGGGCTTAAATCGTAGAAGACTGCTAATCAAAACAGTTAAGAGACATTGTAGGGAGAATGGTCACATTGAAGGGGGGCATGACTATCATCCACTGGTAAGTTGTTCATTATATCATTTTAACAATTTATATACATATGAAATCACTTGATGATGAGTTGAAGATCATGGTTTATTTATGTTAATCAATTTTATATAGGTTGATCTCCCCAGGGAAGTACATGATATGGAGGAACATGGGGGTGCGAATATCCAAGGTGAAGATAATGATCCCATGGAAGATGACGATCATGCACCAGAAAACATAATTGAAGATGATGGTATAAATACATTGATCCATGACACATTTAGTCCAAGCGGATCTGATCATGATGATGATGATAGCCTCGATGTACCTCTACTTGAGAAGGCATATGAGCCCCTATACAAAGACTCCCAAACAACTCTTCTCTCTGTTGTATTGTTGTTGTTGAACTTGAAGGTTATGAATGGTTTATCCAACATAAAAATGTCACGTATGTTAAGGTATGTCATATATGTCTTTATAGTTAACAAAGGGTGAATAATGTACCACTAATATTGTTTATATTAACAACTTATATTTTTTGTTGTAGATTGATAGGCGAGTTTTTGTTACCACCATCAAATATTCTACCTCGCTCATATCGAGAATTATCTGCTATTATGAAAGATATTGGAATGGAGTATCAAGCAATACATGCTTGTCCCAATGATCATATTATATATTATAAAGAACATGAATTTGCAACACAATGCCCTGTATGTCATACGAGTAGATATCGAATAGATCGAATAACAAAAAAGGTGCCTCACAAGGTTCTTCGTTACATCCCCATTATTCCACGGATGCGACAATTATTCAGGTGTACTAGCTTGGCACAATTTATGGATTACCATGCACGCAATAGAAGTCGAGATGACATTATTCGAATCCCTGCGGATGGTTCGGCATTTATTCACATAGAGGAAAAGTGGCAACACTTCAAAGAAGAACCTCGTAATCTCAGGCTTTCATTGGTAGCGGATGGTGTCAATCCATTTGGAGAGATGAGATCTGTTTGCTCGGTGTGGCCTATTTTTGTTATCAACAATAACATTCCTCCGTGGATGTCAATAAAGAGGGAGAACATTATGTTGGCAATGATTGTTCCAGGTATTTTATCATTTGATAGTTATTAATTTACATGTACTTACAAATCTTACAGTAAAATGGTCACAATAATTATGTAATGTTACTGTTCATTCAAGTAGGTAAATATCAAGTTAAAGATATGAATGTATATATTGAGCCTCTTATTGACGAGTTGGTGGAGTTATGGAACGGTGTCACTATGTATGACGTGTCTAGACCAATAGGACAAAGACAATTTCAATTCCATGCAATACTTGTATGGACAATACATGATGCCCCAGGGCTAACACATTTTTGTGGTATGTTATAGTGAATTCAAGTTGCGCATGATAATTCTAATTATAAAAATCAACATATTTAATAATCCAATTATATCATTATCTTGTAGGTCTTCAAACAAAGGGAAAATTTGCATGTCCAGTTTGTGGTCCAAAGATGAAATCTCGTCATTCAAAAAGTTTAGGAAAGCATGTGTTTGATGAGTACAGACACTTCCTCCACAGGAATCATAAGTATCGAAGTATGGAAAAACATCTTTTCAATGGGAAAGAAGAGACTACATCAAAGCCACGAAGAATGACACCTCGCCTATGGAAGTTGGAATATAATAGAATTAATCATCGAGGTAATGTCGTTCCACTTAATGGTTTATGTTTGTAATTTATATATTTCTATTGTGATTTTTGTTTACTAATTATGTAATTGATGATCGTGAAGGTCGTCAAGGCACTACTGACAACCTTCCAAAGGGACTAGAAAGCTATCCCAGACAATTTAGTAGGTTGCCCTACTACGAGGACCTACAAATTGTGCATTTGTTTGATCTTATGCATGTTGGAAAGAATATAACAGAGACATTGTGGAAAATACTGGATGGAAGGCGTGACAAAGAAAAAATTGTCAAAATTTGTAATGACATTCATGAATCCAATCATGCACTGAAGAATTTCATTCACTCAAATAGCAATAGAGATCAGATTAATATAAGTGCCCTTCCTTGGTTATTAATGAAGCAGCAAAGTGATGCCATAAAAGAAGTCATACGAAAAATTTAATTTCCCACAGGATTTGCTGGGAACATAAGCAATCTCATATCAAAGAAAAGTGAATTTGGGCCAGGGCTCAAAACGCATGATTGGCATACTTTCATCAAGGTAAGTTATGTTCTTCTGTATTTACAATATATTCATAAACTACGTGTACTATTCATTATGTTATGTTAGAAAATAATGAAATGATTGGTTTATAATTACTGCAGTACGTGCTACCTCTATCTCTCCCAGAGCACTTCAACAATAACATCAAACAAGTGATATATGATCTTGGAAAATACATGAGGTAAGCAGTAATATCTATTCAATTTGTTGTATATATTTATTATATTCGCGATTTGTTTTTCTTGCTATGTAATCTATTGTATATTATTTTGTAAAGTCTCGTATTTATATATTTTTTGTGACTTGAATCTCTTAATGTAGGTGGTTGTCATCTAAAGAAATCCATAAAGAAGATATAAACTATTGGAAGAGAAGAATTTCTCATTTACTATGTGAAATGCAAAAGTGTCTACCTCCAACTTTTGTCAATGCACAAGAACACTACCTCATACACCAAGTTGAGGAGATTGAATTGTGTGGACCTGCACACACTAGGTCAATGTGGATGGTTGAGAGGCACTTGAAATCTTTGAAGGCTTTGGTTCGACAAAGAGCACATCCTGAGGGTTCTATGGTAGAGGGATACATGGTATACCAGACTATGGTGTACATTACTGAATATCTTCCTAAGTTTGCTTCAAATATCCATGTAGATCGCATTTGGGATCTCGACCCTTTTAAAAAATTCAAAGGGGAGTACTTGATGGGGAAAGGTAGATTGAGGAAAGTGACAGGTAATAAATTATAAGATGTTATTGTAATAAATTATTTCTTAATCTTCAAAATAAATCGGTTGTAAGTCATCTATTTTTTTTTTGTACAGTTGCTCGAGAGTGGGATGCACTACATTTGTATATTGCAAACAATATTGATTGGATGATGGTATGGATTGAACAATGTCAACATTCTGGTCACACATTAACATGGGAAGGTGTATCTTCATTGGTTAAAGAAGCTCATCGTAATGGAGATTCTAATGTTACGCAAAGGGAAATAGATTTAGCATATGGTTTAAGAGATTTCCAGGTACGTACAAAATTATTAATCACCCGTATGTTTATCAACTCATGATATAATAATTTTGACATGTTTCACATATTATTGCAGGTTAAACACCACAAGGGTATGTTCTGTAATGGTCAAAAATTTCGCGTCAAAGTGTTGGATGACACGAAGAAAACTTGTGATTCTGGAATAACTGCAGTCTTTCAAGTGACTAATATTTCATCTAGAAATGACTTAGATCCTCAAGAGTCTAAAAATCAATAGGATGGCATTTTGGATGATATACTTGAGTGCGACTTTAGTTCCTTCAAATTAGTACTCTTCGTTGTCAAATGGTACAGGCTATGACTTAATCCAAATGATCCTAATAGAACTGTTATTGAAAATGGGTGTATGAAACCAAGATCAGAGTTTTGGAGTGTTCTCCTGATCCAGATAAACAAGAATGCACAAGTTTTCAAGTCCTCAATATGATGCAAGCTTCTGATTTTATTCTGATTACCATCTTCCCAGCCAAAAACATGGTAGTTTTTGATCTAGGGCTCGCTCTCAACAAATGCAGATGCAACCCCCTGCCTCAGGGATTTTAGAATATACAAATATACATCCTTAACTCTCATTCCACCAAGGAAGAAGGAATTCCAATGGTTGAAACGTGAGTTAAGGTCTTTACATCAGTCAAACCCTGAAAATGAGGGTTTGTAAACAATGCATAGAAAATTTGAAATAACTTAGATATAAAACAAAGAGAATCAATCAAACCAACTTCCAAAGCATCAGATGTCACTATTACAACTTCCAGGCAAATTTTATCATCCAACCACCATTCGTACAGCCGTACAAAGTTTGTTTTTCACCAGAAATGCACTAAAACAGGGTTATTTTTATTTTTTATGAAAGCAAAATGATTACAATACTGGTTCTCTGTCTGTCTTCGACCATTTGAAGCCTAAAATAGGCTCTCCAAATGTTTTTTCAACCATCTAGGTGGTTAGAATAGTTTATCCAACAAATGTCAACTTTGCTAAGCAACTTTTAAAGTTGCATTACAACTTTGCAAACAACTTTGCCGAGAAGGTTAAAAATGTGTTGTGAAACTTTAGGAACCTTATTAAAGTTATTTTGGACCTTCAAAATTCTTAACAACATCTAAAAGACACCTAATAAACACTTACTATGCTCATTTCATCCAAGGACTCAAAAGATGCCCAAGGTTTATAAGTCACCAAGGGGTCTTGTGTCCAACAAGTGGATGTTTATAAGGAGATAAAATCAATCCTTAATATTTATTACAAACCAAGAAAACATCTAAAACTCCTATTCTAATTTATTGTCATTCAAAAAGACTCTGATTTGTCATTCAAAAAGACTCTGATTTGTCAATCAAAAGGACCTTTCACCAGTCAATCCTTCAAAGCTCCAAGGTGAAAATCTTATGTTCCAATTGATAGGATTTGACTCCTTGGCTTCATGGCAACTTCCTTCAATCATGGTGTCTTTGGCTTGCATTAGGGATGCCCCTGCATCAAATAGCAATGCATTCAAGTGGCAATTACATAAGGGACAATACATGCCCATTAAAGTTGGTGTTTTGTTATCCAGCATGACAATGGAGACAACATACTCTGTGTCAATTTTACTGATCAAATTTCCCTCCGCCAGGCAAAGCAACAATCTGGGTATGATAAGGTGAAATTTCGTAGTCCTTTTGGGTATGATAACAGTTCCAGTTTCCAATAAGATGGTTCATTTTTATAATCTAGCTTCAATTTCTCTTGTGAAAATCTTTTTTTCATTTTATGGGTGGTAAAATATAATTATTATGCTAGAGGTGTGTACTTATGGATGATAATGAAACAAAATGATAAGATTTAAGACTCTTGTTTTTTTTTTAAATAGCAATTTAAGTTTCCTTCTATTATAAATTACTATTTTTCTATTTTTTAACGTATCTTTCCAGATCTTTTATATCAATTTTATTTATGAAATATAAATATATTAATAATGTTTTAGTGTTTTTAGGATTAGTTTATATCAATTCTATGTATCATCATTCGTCATTCAATTGTCAGTATTATTAATTTAGACTGTGCAATTGTAGAACTACTCGAATATGGGTTGGATGGATACTCAAGCAGGGGAACCCTCCTCAAATATCTCAAGCAGTGAACTTGGAAAAATGTGTCCTGAAGGAACCCTTTCCATCAGAGAGATAAAAGTACAAACAAGTAAAAGAAGCAGGCTCTGCAAATATGTTTTTGAGAAGAAAAATGATAGATTATTCGAGTATGGTTCATGAGGTATATCTAAAAAGACATTTTTTTTCTTATTATAATAAAAGAGGAAGTTGTGAATGTCAAAGTTGAGTGAAACAAAAATTATTTTCATCAAATTTTGTTAGGCTTGCTTTTGGGAATAGTTTCTTACAATATTGCTATTAAGATTTTTATTGTGTAGTTTTTAGATTAGGTTTATAAAATTATATTTCATGAGTAGTGATTCATATTAATCAATTAACAATACTTTTGGAAGGTATTTTCAATGTGTCAAATTTTGATATTTTTACAAGAATTAGATTGTGTAATTTTTTTAATTAAAGTCATTGACTCATATTTCATAAATAATAGTTCTCATGAATCCATCTCTTATAAGATTGAATAGTCTATTTAGGAAGTATTTCTGATAGTATGTCAAATTATGATATTACTATTACCATTAGATTGCATGGCTTTGAAGTCAACCTCATTGACCCATATTCTTCTCTGTAGATGCTACTATGTGCTAGGGAACTTCTTAGAATTGTTGGTATATTCTTACAACTTGTTACACCTGGGATATTCTTCTTTGTAGATGCTACTATGTGCCGCGGTCCAAACGGGCCCATAAATGTGGTTGAATAGCAATACATTCAAGTGGAAATTACACAAGGGACAGTCACTATGAGATGTCCTCATGTGTGACTGTCCTTGTCACAAATGAGGACATCTCACAGTGACTGTCCCTTGTGTAATTTCCACTTGAATGAGGACAGTCACTGTAAAGACAACATGATAATGTACACATACAATGAGTGTACATTATCATGTTGTCTTTACAGTGGCTGCCCTCATGTTGTATATTCTTCTTTGTAGATGCTACTATGTGCTAGGGAACTTCTTAGAACTGTTGGTATATTCTTACAACTTGTTACACCTGGGATATTCTTCTCTGTAGATGCTACTGTGTGCTGTGGTCCAAACGGGCCCATAAATGTGGTTGAATAGCAATACATTCAAGTGGAAATTACACAAGGGACAGTCACTGTGAGATGTCCTCATGTGTGACTGTCCTTGTCACAAATGAGGACATCTCACAGTGACTGTCCCTTGTGTAATTGCCACTTGAATGAGGACAGTCACTATAAAGACAACATGATAATGTACAGAAGTACCGTGAAGGTAGTTGCAAGTTAGGGTTGTTTCATTGCATACCCGAAACAATGAATATGTTACGGTCCACAAAATGTTTGTGCTTGAAAGATGAACAAATAAAATTAAACTTCTAAATAACCAAAGCCGCTAACAATAAATTCAACACAGATATGTCCTCATTTCTGGGTATTTTAGCTCTGTAACAGCTGAATACCAGATTACATAATAATGAAAAAAGAAAAATAAACCCAACGTACTCAGAAATTGTAGCTATGATTTCGCGAAGGGAATCTCTCTCGGCACTGTTGAAAATACAAATGACAATGTTTCTCTACATTATCATGTTGCCTTTACAGTGAATGCCCCTTGTGCAATTGCCACTTGAAGGAGGACAGTCACTGTAAAGACAACATGATAATGTACACTTACAGCCCGTGTACATTATCATGTTGTCTTTAGAGTGACTATCCTCATTTGTTGAAGAAGAAAAGCATTAATGTGGCTGAATAGCAATACATTCAAGTGGCAATTACACAAGGGACAGTCACTGTGAGATGTCCTCATTTGTGACTATCCTTACAGTGAGTGTACATTATCATGTTGTCTTTATAGTGACTGTCCTCATTTGTTGAAGGAAAAAAGCATTAATGTGGTTCATTAGCAATATATTCAAGCGGCAATTACACAAGGGATAGTCACTCTGAGATTTCCTCATTTGTGACTATCCTTACAGTGAGTGTACATTATCATGTTGTCTTTACAGTGACTGTCCTCATTTGTTGAAGGAAAAAAGCATTAATGTGGTTCAATAGCAATGTATTCAAGCGGCAATTACACAAGGGATAATCACTCTGAGATTTCCTCATTTGTGACTATCCTTACAGTGAGTGTACATTATCATGTTGTCTTTACAGTGACTGTCCTCATTTGTTGAAGGAAAAAAGCATTAATGTGGTTCAATAGCAATGCATTCAAGTGGCAATTACACAAGGGACAGTACATGCCCATTAAATTTGGTGTTTTGTTATCCAGCATGACAATGGAGACAGCATACTCTGTGTCAATTTTACTGATCAAATTTCCCTCCGCCAGGCAAAGCAACAATCTGGGTATGATAAGGTAAAGTTTTTGCAACAATTTCTTGCTGCTGCTAAGGTTACCATTGTTTATGGTTTCTATTATATAGTTCTATCTATATTGCTATATGGCCTTTTGTTTAGGATTAAGTAGACGAGGGAAAATATTTCTTTTGTGGATTGTAAATAAAACATTGAATTATTTCAGAGAACAGATCTAAATCTATAAGATGCTACGATGGAGCACATGACCATGTACTTGTGAATATTAGGATCCATGTTAATCAAATGACTGCTTTATGTAAATTACTTTTGAGTAAGTAAAAGGCAATACAATTTTTTGAAGTGTGCAAGGATTTTTATGATATACAGGTGTACGAAGAAATGAATCTGTGTTGTTTTGTATCAATATCAAACATCTCTGATATATTTTCATGTTTTTATAATCTATTTTGCAGATGAAAACTGTCCAACAGATAAAGATTGGGAACTTCTCCCAGCATCTGTACCTGCATCTCTCTTATATACTACAAGTTGCTTGCCATCAGAAATTGCAGTTCCCTCACGTGACATTGATGGTGAAGTGTTCTTTTCAGAACCATCATCTGTGGTTACCAATGCTCCTGTTTTAGGCAATAAGTTTGTTGCATTCCATGAGCCATTGGTCAAGTTTCTTCTACGAGCTTCTGATGCCTCAAAATCTAAGCAGCGCCTACGCATGCCTCGTTGTGGTTGATTATCATTCTGTACATGAATTATAATGAGTAATCAGTTTTGGGCCTTGGAATCTTGTATGTAACATGCACAGGCATTTCATGGCTAAATGAATCTATTTTAAAAGCATCAACTTTTCTTACATGATGCTGGATACATAAGTAGAACAAGCGTATATCAAATTGGAAGCAATCAGAACTCCACAATGACATATTATTTAGAGTACTCTTCAGTTTAAGTAATAATGCATATATTGACACTGTAAAGACAACATGATAATGTACACTCACTGTAAAGACAACATGATAATGTACACTCACTATAAGGACAGTCACAAATGAGGACATCTCATAGTGACTGTCCCTAGTGTAATTGCCACTTGAATGTATTGCTATTCAGCCACATTAATGCTTTTCTTCTTCAACAAATGAGGATAGTCACTCTAAAGACAACATGATAATGTACACTCACAGTGAGTGTACATTATCATGTTGTCTTTATAGTGACTATCCTCATTTGTTGAAGAAGAAAAGCATTAATGTGGCTGAATAGCAATACATTCAATTGGCAATTACACAAGGGACAGTCACTGTGAGATGTCCTCATTTGTGACTATCCTTACAGTGAGTGTACATTATCATGTTGTCTTTACAGTGGCTGTCCTCATTTGTTGAAAGAAAAAAGCATTAATGTGGTTCATTAGCAATGTATTAAATAATTTATTTTTTTTAATCCACCCACGGGCGTCGCCATTGTGACGGGAGCCCGTCGTAATGCGATGCAGGCGCCCGTCGCAATTGCTTGGGAGGACCGTCACAATTGCGATGGCCCTCCGAAGCCATGCGACGGGGGGGCGACACCCATGCTGCTAACAAATCTTAGCGACATTGCGACGGGAGGGCGCCGCAATTGCGACAGCTACCCATAGACGTCACAATTTGCGACTAAAAAATAGCGACGTCTATGGGTGTTGCTATTGCGACACATAGCCATCGCAATTGAGACACATAGCCATCACAAAATGCCCCCAAATGTATTAGTGTCAGAATATAGAGTCGGTGACCCCCACCGAGACTACAAGTCAACAAGAACAAGAGAAAGAAACATAAAAGTTGTATGCTAAAAGAAGCATCTTCATAGGGTTAGTATTGTCAATAAATCAAAATAACAACTGAATTACCACAAAAAGAAATCTAATTAAGAAAACTAAATGACAATTGAGCACTCTATGGCTCTCTAATTAGGTTTGCTAATGCAAAGCTCTCAAAAAGATTCCATTAGTGACAACCCTAATATGAGAAAGAATGATAAACAAAGCTAAAAGATTAATTCCAAATGAAACTACACCTATTTAGCTCTAAATTTTCCTTTCTAGCTATAAATTGCAAGAGGTTTTGTGCTATTCTTAGATTTGTGGATGATAATTGATTGATTTTAGCCTTCATTTTATAGATTTTGGCAAGGGTAGGGGGTGGAATTGATTTGATCATGGTTGAAGTCCATGGTTCCACCTTTGGAAATGATTTAAATAAATTTTCCCCAAAGCTTGGGACAAGAGGACAAAATGGGTGGACAAGATTCTCTCTCCTTATGTGCGATGGAGATTCGATTTGAGCTTGATCCATGTGAGATTGATCCTTGAATCCTATTGGTTGATGCATTTTATCTCATTTGGTTGTAGAGGGAAAATTAGGATTTATTAATTGAATTTATTTAATATGTTTAGCCATGTGTACCCCTTGAATGGGTTGATTTAATTTAAATGAACTAGGTAATTAATTAGATTAATTGCACAATTAATTAATTTAGCTTGATTTATTTGATTTAAAATGATTTTATGGCTTTTGCTTTTCATTTAAATTTGGATTATGGATTGATTAAAATTTTTCTTTGATTTTACCTTGGTTGCTCACATGAATTAATCTTGTCCATTTTCAAGTGATTACAAATGCCCCTCTTTGAATCGATGCATGAAGCGTATCAGTTCAAAGAATGTCCTGATCATTTTTTATGCGAAGTCATGATTAAATTTGATGTTTGATTCGATGTTAGATAGAAGATGCAAATTTTGATGATGGGATTGATGTAGTTTTGATTGATTTTGAAGTCCCTTATGGTCGATCTGATGATAGGTTGTCTAATATGGTGCCCGATTTGTTCTGATTTGATGTTTGATGCCCTTTTCGATTGATAAGCAAAAAAAAAATTGATAAAAGATTAAGGTTCAATTTGATGTCGTACTCCTAATTTGATGATTATGATGTTGATCCTAATTGTCCGAGTGTATGCCCCTCTTAGAAATGAAATGAATTTTGATCCAAGTGAAAGATATTACATTTTTTTATCAATTTGTGTTAAATGAGTTTAATTAATAATGAATTTTGATTTCATTTCCGATAATGTATTTGTGATGATGTGATGGAAAATGCCCTTGATTTGGCTGATCAGTGAAAAATTTGGGTCCCTGGTCATTTTCTTGTAAAAAATGCCCCTTTTAGGTCAAACTGGGCTATATATAGGGGTAAAAGGTTTTTTTACTATTCATTTTTACCTTCCCTTTTCACTTTTCACTCTGACCCCCTTTTGAGCCTTTTGATGATGGTGATCCTGATTCATGAGCATAGGTTCGAGTGAGGGCGTCGATATCTACATCCACCTAGCTACAGACCGCTAGTATGTACCTTGACAACCTACTTTGTCAGATTTATGCATTTAATTTGGAAAAATTTGGATTTTTCTAGGAAAAACAATCTTTTTTTCCTTTTTCAATTTAAATAGCACGTACACTAGCTTTAGCAGCACGTACACTCTTTCCAAAGTGCAACTATGGTTTTTTGCAGTGGGTACACCTCTTGTAATAGCACCTACAAATGTTAGAACTAGGGAACATTTCACAACCACCCTTTCCTACAACGTGTACAATTTTAATTTCATTTTTGGTATTTTTAGCAGTGCGTATAATGATATCCTATAGCGTGTACTACATTCTATAGTGCATACACATTGTTGTAGTGTGTATAATAATTTCTACAACTTGTTTACTATTTTAAACTGCATTTTTTATTTTCAGTGCTTTTAGGCAGTAAAATAGCGCATGTACCCTGCTTGGTCAAATTTGCAAGCTTCTGAGTTATTTTTTCGATCCGTCTGGTGTCTTCAATCAGACGATTGGCTTAGGTATCAAGTCTGGAGGATACCAAGTCATATGCTGTCAGTTCTAGTCATGTCATATTGAATGTTTGATGGTCAATATTGATTTAGATGGTGGATGATGATAAATTTTTTGTCTTCTCTGAATAGAATTAGGAAAATTGATTGTAGTTTGAGTAGCTTTGATTGTTTGATTGACTTTAGATGATCCAATATGTAATGATTTGGATATCTGATGTGTTTAAACTTTCTTTTGCAGGACGAGCTTAAAGAGCTCAGTGTTTGTGGCTTATACTCGTTGCCTTTCAAGATGATTGATGACTTGAGTAGAGCAAAGCATCAAGTCATAGGCTGATGTGGATTGTCTTTTCTTCTCTCTCTCCCTTGATTCCACATGAATCAAGATTTACTCACAATTATGGTAGAGCATTGGCACTCTAACTATAATACCTTTCATTTTTCGATGGGAGAGATGACCATCACTCCCAAGGATGTCTATCGGTTGCTACGCATCCCTACACATGGGGAGCTTGTCTACTACGATCAAGTCTATGATGGGACCGTGTGCAGATGACTATTTGTAGACCCCATGATTGGGGATGAGATTATTCAATGGGCATACTTTCCATCTTTTCTCATTTTTCCTGTAGTTTTGCGTGCACTTGTTGGTGGTTTTCTTGTTCCTGATCAGTGTGGTCATAGATTTTCCATTGCGTGGGGTAGGATACTTGAGGAACTGATTGCACATCCTTAGAGATCTGATTGGGGTTCCTGTGTGTTGGCATAGTTATATCATGAGCTTTATGATATTGTCTATTGGCACGAGGCCACTCTTTTTGTTGGGGTGGTTCTACTACAGTTGTGAACACGAGAGCACATCCCTATTGCTCATCCCATATCAGTCTGGCATCTCGAGCTTATCTTTGTCCTAATGTGTTCCCATCCGTCGAACACATGTCTGGGTTGTTTTGTGATCCCAAATTGATCTCACACTTCAATTCCATTCTTTGACTGCATGTTATCCCAAATCGACCTCACATTAGTCAAAGAGGGGCAAATGTATGCACCTTAAAATGGTCGCCTAGACTTTGGGCCCCCATTTATTAATTTATCAATTTCCTGAATCAATGTCTTGCAACATTTTCAAATTCAAATCAAATTCTTTGGTCAAATCCTAACTAATTCCAATATTTCAATTTTCCCTAAGGTTTAATCATTTCATCAATAATTTTATTTAATTAAAAGAAATATTCCCTCTTAAATAAATAAAATAACCTTATTTAATTGAAAAGAAATATCTCTTAAATGAAATAATTTTATTTAATTAAAATCCCTTTTAATTAAATCATTTTATCTTGTTTAAATAATATCTCCCTTTTAAATAGATAATGTTATCTTATTTAATTAAAAGAGAATAATTCTTTTAAATAAATAAATAAATAATCCTCTTAAAGCTCTTTTGTGATGAAAAAGGAAAACAAAAAATTAAAAATAAAGAAAATTCCTTTTCTCTCCACACTTTCTAAAAAAATGAGCTTTGTTTCCTCTTTTTCAATTCATCCCACATTGCTCTTGGAGATGCATTCTCTTCCACATTTTCTTATATAAGGAGCCCTCTCCTTCTCATTTCGGATCCAGAATTTTCATGCAAGTGTTATGCTGCAGGTTTTCTTGACGACATTAGAGCTTTGGAGATCATATCATTTTAGCTTGCATATTTACATATAGATAAATCTTCATAGCATCTTAGCCTAGCTTCTTTCATTGTTTTAGATTAATCTTCACATAGTTTAATTAGCAAGAATTTGTAAAACTCTCATTTCAATAGAGTAGTTTATTCCTTGCATCGTTATCATCTAGATTAGTTTCATTTACATGAAATAACTTGAAGATCAATGGAGATTAGCATTCTTTCTTCTCATCCTTGAATCTCTTGTTTCTTGGTGTACTTGCATGGGTTTAACAAGGTCAATCTGAGGGCCTCATATACAACCTCTGCACTCCAGGAATAGAGAGCTGTGAATCGCTATTTGAGACCTCATTGTTGAGTGTTATTCGATGTAATGATTCACAAAAGTGTGACTACTTTCTAGCACACATTTTTGGCACCCACTGTGGGGCCCTGAAATAGGTTTCCCTTCTATTTTATCAATCTTCAATCATTTCTCTATCAAAACTCCCTTGTTGCTTCCTGTTCTGGTGTTTTTGAAGTAGTTTTTGAGGTTAAGGGTTTCAATTTTTTTTTTAGATCTGGTATTCTCTATGGAATCTCACGCAAAGTTTCTAACTATATCACATGAAGTTTTTCTAGTACTAGCATTTCTGCGCGTGACAAAGGGGTTTTCTCACGCGGGCCTATGTTCTTTCTCACGTGAGCTCTTGTACTTTCTGATGCGAGCCTTGTACATTCTCGCACAGGCTTGTGCTTTCTCGCACGTGGTTTGGTACTTTCTTGCATGACCTTGGGTACTGTCTCATGTGGAATTCCATGATAGCAGAGACCTAGAATTCCAGAGTTGCTAGTTTTACTTGCTATTTCCTATTTTTTGACCTTTCCAGATTGCTGAGATTGTTTCAGATTCTAATTCTCTGAGATGGCACGTCAGTGACCTCGTGTTTCTTGGAACCTAAGGTAATTTTTTGATCTCTATAACACTTGGTTTTGGGTATAAAATTAATCCTCTTGTGTGTTTGGTTTGAGTGATTTATCGCTTTCATAAACCACATTTCAATTTTGGACTTTAAAAAGAATATAGATTCATTTCTTGCATAAGTGTTCCACATAGATAAGTAGGCCCTATTAACACTATTCATGGTTCTTGAGAGAGTGGGTTTCTAGCTAAACTCTTCTCAATGAGAGAACCCTTGTAGGTAGGGAGGTTACTATAACTATCTTTGTGTTCTACTAGATTTGTAGTCTTTGACTTTTTGATTGATGCATTCTCTCTCCAGAGAGGTTGATAGATCATGAGTTATTGACATTATGAATCTTGGCAAGATAGTTTTAGTCTTAGCATGTCAGAATGAATCTATCTTCTATGTTTGGGTGAAGAGAAAAGGATAGAGGATTATGCTCTACTCCCTTTTTGGGTAGTAACAGAAACTCAGACCCTTGGATCTAAGCCAAGTCCCCATGTGGTCCTTGTTGTGAGTCACCTTTTAGAGAGGTTTAACTGTAGTGGACATTCCCTTCTTTGGGTAAACCATGTTGACGGAACCTCAACTGGTAATAGCCACTTTTTCCATGGTAGTGACAACCACTATAAAAATGTCCTTGTGGAAGAAATCTCCATGGGTACAGTTTCTTGATGGGCTGTCAGATCTCCTCAGCATCTCTGATTGATTAAGTTCTCAGAATGTGTCAAAACCCTAGTGCACCTGGATTGGAGTTTGTCTTCTTGAAATTGTAAAATTTGCAGAGTCAAGCCATTATTAAAAACCTTAGTGCAACCAAATTTTTCTTTTTAGGACTATGTGTGTGATTGGAAAAACATTTTGGAGAACATACACAAGTAGTATCTTTAAGGAATAGCATACTAAGTCAATATCCATGTTCATGATCAAGGTTGCTTTGTCCCTTGCTCATTGTTTGAAGATGTTTGTTTGCTAAAACTCTATGGTTGCTATTCTATGTGCTTGATAAATGGTAAAAAATTGTTAATATGTCTGGTTAATCTTTTAAAATGAACAAAAAAACTGAGTTCTTAAGTTTACAAAATTTTTGATTAAGCGGTCTGATCCTATTTCATCACCTGGCTATGCACATTCTCATGCAAGCCTAGTATTTTCTTGCGTGAGATTTCATTTCCTCACGTGACCCCTGGTGTTTCCTCGTGCAGGACTGCATTCCCTCGCACAAACCTGTACCATGGTCTATCAAAATAGTGAGTTATTTTTGGTCATTTTCAGTCCTCCTTAGTTGATCTAGATTAGATCAGGCTACTCACCCTACTGTTGGAAACTTATTTTCACTTGGGATTCTTTTATTTTTGACCTCTTGAATTAGTGACCTTTGATTTTACAAGTAACCTTGCTTGGAATTGGTAAGTCAGAAATCATCTTTGTTGAGTAGATACACCTTTAGGTTCTTTGATAACACACTTGGGGAGTCTTAGTAGTCTCTTGTCCAATTCACTTCCACCCAAAATCAATTTCAATCAGATATAACTTGGTTAAAATCATCCTCTTGATCCAGATGTGCTAGGATACTTATCCGTTGATTGGGCACCTTTGTGGCAGTGTTGATTGACACCTTTTGCAATTTTCTATCTCACCATCTCTATTTTGGACAATTGAACACTTTTACTATCCTATTTTGATACCAACATATCTTAGGGTTGTCTTATCACCAAGTTCTTTTCCTTTCATGTCAGTTACGACAAGGTATCAAGTGAGTAAAGGGAAACGACCTCAGGTTGTCTTTAATCAATTACCCCTAGTCCAAACTCATCAAAAGCATAAGGGAAAGGAACCCATATTTGACCAATCACCTAAGAGAAAGTCTACTAAGTTGAGGACCCCCTTAGCATCTTCCCATTTAGGTATGGATATGAGTTATACCATGACTCAATGGGAGAGGGAAGCTATGGATCAAAACCTTGATGACCTCTACGAAAGACACAGAGACAACATTTTGTTTGGTAATTCCTCTCATGATGCTCAACTTGGTTCACCCCCCATCAATACTAGGTACCTAGATGAACATCAAAGAGCTGAAAAGCATGAGAGATGAGCTCACCCAAAACAATGGTCACAACATGAAGACCAAGATAATGAACCTGGTGATGCTCATGTCAATGCAATGTGTACCAATGATTTGTACAAATAGTCAAGACCAAACTCTCCACTTTGAAGAACCTCAAGGTATACAAGTGAAAGGCTTAAAATGATTGAGCATGAGGAGAAAGCCTTTCTAGATGAGCAAGCTATGAAGCAAGAAAAGTTTAGACAACTTGAGGTGGAGAGATAAGTTTTATTAGAATTGGAAAGGAAAGCCTCTCAAGAAGAGAAAGATAGGCTTTTAGCCCAACAACTTAATACCCAATTTAACAATAGGGGTTCCAATAGTGGCAACAACTCTCCTTCCTCCACTCCTTCCAAAACACCACATAGTAGAAGACATTCAAGAACCCCTTCAAGATCACCTAGTCCTAGAGGAAGAAGGACCTCACAACATGCCCATTATAGGAGACAAACACCTCTTAGGAACTCAAGGCAACCTTCACAGTGTGCTCATCATAGTTCTCAACATGGGGGTAGTAGCTCAGACTTTGATCTTAATTCTCAGGACTTCATGAGAATGCAACAAGAGTCGCTCTTCCAAAAATATGTGGAAAAGTACTTGGAACAAAACAAAGATAAGTTCCTTGAAAGTCTAATCAACAAGGGTGCAAGAGTCCCTTATAATTTTGATGTGGATAACAAAATCAAGAAATAAAATCCATCACAAGAAGAGGAAATCAGACAAATGAAGAAAATGATGGAGAAGCTTTTGGCACCTAAGAGTTCATTCTAACTGGACTCGATTTGTCCTAATCCTTTCGACAAGACTGTGAGCATGAAGGATTTTCCTAGAAGGGTTGAAATCCTTCAATATGACAAATATGATGGTAGTGGTGATCCACATGATCATGTGTGCCAATTTTACTCTATGAGCTTTGAGTTTCACCAAGATGATTCCTATCTGATGAGGTTATTCCCAAGGAGTCTTAAGGGGCAAGCAATGGAATGGTTTACCAACATAACTCCCCCAGTCAAGATTTTTAAAGAGCTTGTCCATAGATTTGTTCAACACTTTGCGTACAATCTTTCAAGATCTGTCACTATGTTAGACCTATGCAACCTAAAGAAAAACCAAGGGGAACCCTTTGTCTCATTCTTGCAAAGGTGGAGGTGACATTGCTCTCATTATCCTAGGACCATTCATGAAGATGAGAAAATTGACATCCTTGTCAGTAACTTGGTGCCTAAAATGTGGTATGAGGTTCGAAAGATGATCTTCAATTCCTTCGATAACATGGTCGACACCGCATGCAGAATTGAGGATGTTTTAAAAGAGCAAGGAATTTTGACTAGACATGGCAACAATAAAAAAAATGGTCAAAAAAATAATAATTCCAACAAAGATAAAGGGAAGAATGCACATTGGAACAAAAACAAGCAAGTTGTTAATGACAGAGTTGTGGATTCTCCCCAACCTAAGGATCAAGGTGTCCTTCACTTGTCTAGTGCAATTCAAGCTATGGAGCTCAATGCACCTCCTCAATAAGAGAGAAAGCCAAGGTACCAAGAGAAGCCTAAGAAAGAGAGGTGACAATTTTCAAAGCTTGGTGATTCCTATGAGGATGTTTCCAAAATGCTTATTGCCAACAATGTTGCACATCCTCAAGATCCTACAAAGCACCATATTCCTGATGTCAAACCACATTGGTGGGATGAGAAAGCTTTCTGCAAGTTTCATAATGGCATTGGGCATACCATTGAGAATTTTTGGAAACTCAAGCACATTATCCAAGATCTCATTGAAAATGGAAAGCTTAAGGTGGATGGTCTGAATACCAATGCTGATCACAAAGCATTTAAAGAGTTGTTGCCTAAGTATGAGAAGGGGGAAACCTCTAAAACCAAGGATGGCAAGGCTGCAATCAACTACACCTACACAACTATAGAAAATGTGGTCAACATGCTCAAAGTTGTGGAGGAAAGTGTCAACATGATGAGGAACAAGGATCCCTATGGTTATGACTCCTACATGAACTCTCCCCCTATCTTTGATGAAGAACCTATTGTGGTGCTGAGGGGTCCTCACTCTAGGATGTCATCCCAGGCTCTTAATGTTGTCACAAGAAGTCAAGGCCCTGTCATCATTAGAGGGCCTAGTTTAGGTCAACCCAATAAACCAAAGCCAGTGGTATCCAAGAATGCCACCATAAAACCAGCTATCAACCCCAAGCCAGATTATAACCTTGTTGATTAGTTACAAATAACACCAGCTCAGATTTCAATCTTGGAGCTTTTAGAGTTGTCCCCAAGACACAAATAGGTCCTTGAGGATGCTTTGCACATAGCCAATGTTCCCAAAAATTTAGATGTTGACCAATTCCAAGGCATGGTTAATCATATTACCAGTCTTCACTACCTTACATTCTCAGAAGATGATGACAAATCCTTGAACCACCCGCATAATATTTTCCTTCACATCGAAGTCATGATCCATAAAACACATGTTAGGTGTGTGTTGATAGATGGGGGTGCTGGGCTCAATATCTATTCTTTGAGTCTGTTAAAAACTTTGGGCTATTATGAGGAAGTGATCGATACTAGAAAGAAGATCACTATAAAATTCTATGATGAGGCAGAAAGGAGTTCCAAGGGGTTGGTTGTTCTTCCTATTAGGATTTGCCCCGTTGAGAGAGACATTTTGTTCCAAATTGTTGATGCTAGTCCTTTGGCATACAATATCTTGCTTGGTAGGCCCTAGCTCCATGAGATGCAAGTAGTGCCATCCACCTACCAATAGTGTGTTAAGTTCCCCTACAACAGAGTAGAAGTTTGTATACCTGGGGATAGAACCTTATCTGTCAACTCCATTTCAGTAGGGACCCATGTTCCCCTCAACAAAGAAGCAGATGATTTCAATGCAACTCTAGCATAGTGAAAAGATAAGTTCAAATCAATATACCTTGGTATGGGGGGATACCAACTTAACTCCTTTACAAAGATGCCCATTTCCCCTAGGTCTTGTGGTAAGCCTTCTCAAGAGATGAGACCTTCTTCTTTGGCCATGACTTTGTTTGACACATTTGTCAAGTCTTCAGTGCCTATCTAGGATGAGAAAGAGAAAGTAGCTATTAAAGATTGGATCTACAAGAAGGAGAAGTATATGCACAATGAGAAATTCTCTCCTTCTGTTAAGGCTTATGGGAGAGGATATACATTGGTCAAACAAATGGGCTATCCTAGATGTGGCCCTCTCAGTCATAGATTAGATGCTAGAGCTGAACCTCTCAATCATGCTCTTTTTGGACACAGGTCTAAGAAGATGGTTGGCCTAGGTTTTTTGAATAATAACAAGAATATTGTTCCTATCCTGATGAGTTAGATAGTGAGGATGAATCATAGTACATACCAAATTTGACAAATCAAAAAGACATGTGTGACGATTGGATTCATTCTACTAGTCTCCTTTGGGGAGATTCAAATAATCCAACCACTCATGCAACAGTTGCAAGCGTAGAACAAGATGGATCAGCCATTGACCCAAGAGAAGGTGTTACCCTTCATGACATCAAAGCTTCTACATCAAGGCATCCTAAGCCTTTCTGGTGTAAACATCCCAGCCAGGATTCAAAAATAGACTCAGATGAGTATGAGTGGGACTCTCTCTCTGATTGTTCCATAGTTGACATGGGAGTTGATGTCATCCATTCCTATAGTTCTAAACCTGAGTTAGCTGACGAGTCACATGTAGGGCTAGAGGATTGGAACCCGCGTGTTGCATTAGTGGATGATTCTTCGCTTGTTAGGCCAAATCCTGATTTGGGTAATTTAGAAGAATACTTGATAGACTCTAACTGTGCAATCACCAAAGATGATACCATCTGTATCCACAACATTGAACCAACCATTGACTTACCCCTTGCTAATCCTCATCTCATTGATTGGTCCAAATGTTATCAAGAGCCTGAGCTCTTAACTTTCCAGAATGACTATGAGATAACCTGTTACCTAAATGCCATTGAACCTATAGTCTCTTCCACTAGCGAACCAACTACCAGCATGACTGAACCAGACATCAAGTACCTTAGTCGAAAAATAAAGAGAAAATAATATAAAAACAATAGGAGTTCTGATGGCAAAAACCACTATGTGGTAGTGTCGGAACTGAAAAAGTAAAAATAAATGACATATCCAAAGGTGAAAACCTCTCAGAGGCACCTACAGATGAGGTACTTGATCATTTCCCTAGTTATTTCTAGGACAAATTGTTAGTGCTTGTTGAACCTACACAAGCAGTTAATTTGGGTATAGAAGAGGTTCGACAGATTGTACATTTGGCTCAATCCTTATCATCTCAAGAGAAAGAAGCCTACACTGAGTTCCTACAAAGAAAGAAAGTCAACTTTGCTTGGACTTATTCAAACATGCTAGGGTTGGACACTAATCTCATTATGCATCACTTATCCATAGCTCCAGGTCTTAAACCAGTCAAATAGAAGTTGAGAAAAATGCATCCTCACATTGCTCTTTTAGTCAAAGCAGAATTGGAAAAACTCCTTAGTGTAGGATTTATAAGGGCTATTGACTATGCAAAATGGATATCCAACATTGTACCAATTTGAAAACATGATAAATCCATTCGAATCTACATAGATTTTAGAGATGTCAATAGAGCATGCTCAAAGGATGATTTTCCACTCCCTAACATAGACATGATAGTGGACATGACGGTGGGTTATGAGATCTATTCCTTGATGGATGATTTTTCTGGATATAATTAGATTAAAATAGCTCTTGAGGACCAGGAAAAGACTGCATTAACTTGCGCATGGGGTACTTATTGTTGGAACGTCATGCCTTTTGGATTGAAAAATGCAGGAGCTACATATCAAAGAGCTATGAAAACAATTTTCCATGACATGATGCATAAGAATATGGAAGATTATATGGATGACACCCTGGCTAAGTCAAAGAAAAGAGACACACACTTGGATGATTTAGAAGTCATTCTAGATCGTATGGAGCAATTTCAGTTAAGATTAAATCCAAAAAAGTGTGCATTTGGAGTCACCTCTAGAAAGCTTCTAGGATTTATCATTTTAGCTAAAGGAATAGAGGTAGACCTAGAGAAAGTTCAAGCAATATTGGATATGCCACCTCCCAAAAACATTAGCCAAATGAGGAGTCTGCAAGGACGTCTTCAATCTATCAGGAGGTTCATTTCACAACTTGCAGATAGAATTCAACTCTTTAATAAGAACTTGCATAAGGGAGTCAAATGTGTCTGGAATGCGGATTATCAAAGGAGCATAGATTAGATTAAGGAATACTTGGCAAATCCTCCAATTTTGATGCCTCCTATCCCAGGAAAACCTCTCATACTATATGTTTCAGCAACAAAATCTTCCTTGGGGGCATTATCAGCTCAACTTGATGACACTGGGAAAGAACAGACCATATATTACATCAGTCATACCCTTGTTGCATATGAGGTCAATTACACTAGTATTGAGAAAGCTTGCCTTGCTGTGGTGTTTGCTTCCCAAAAGTTGTGACATTACATGCTTGCACATACAATACACCTCATAGAAAAAATTGATCCTCTTAAGTATTTTCTCGATAAGGCTTCCCTCACAGGTAGACTTGCTAAATGGATGATGGTTCTTTCAAAATTTGACATAGAGTATGTTGAGTGCAAAGCTATAAAAGGCCAAGCCATTGCAGATCAATTGGCTGATTTCCCAATTCAAGATAGCATGCCTATTCAAGTTGAATTTCCAGATGAGCACCTAATGTACATGACTGAGAGAACATGGAAAATGTTCTTTGATGGCTCTTTTATGTAGAATGGTTCAGGAGTTGGAGTGTTGTTTGTTTCTCCTCATGGGTAAACAATTCCTAAGTCCTACAAACTATTGTTCCCATGCACAAACAACATTGCTGAATATGAAGCCTTGACAAATGGACTCAAGATGGCTATTGAATGGAATATCACAGAACTGCACATCTATGGGGATTCACAATTGATAGTCAACCAAATTAATGAACAATATCAAACCAAAGATGAGAAACTGGTACCTTATAAGAAAATGGTTGATTCACTGAGATGGTATTTCACATTCATCACATTTCAGCAAGTCCCTAGAGCATAAAATAAAGTAGTTGATGCTATGGCCACACTTGCTTTGCTTCTTCAGTTAGAGCAGCATGAGTCTAGATTTGAATTTCTAGTGGAAGAGTTACACTATCCCATCTATGACTCCCAAGAAAGCCACATCATCTATACCCTTTTTGGTCATTAGTCATCCCGATATGATGCCATTTACTCATACTTGTGTGATGGCATCATCCCTGATACATTTAACTGATCTGAAAGAAGAAACCGTACCCGAAACTCCTCTCACCATTCCCTCATCTCTGGTGATTTTTATAGGAGGGTTTTAGATGCGACACTTCTTAGGTGCTTAGAAAAGGAGGAATCTAATCAAGCGCTAGTTGATATTCATGAGGGCATCTATGGGGGAACATTCTAATGGTCTTTCCATGGCTCGAAGGTTGCTTAGGGTGGGGTATTAATGGCCTACCATGCAGATGGATGCAGTAACTTTTGCAAAATCATGTGAAAAATGTCAAAAACATGGTCACCTAATACATGATCTAGGCAGGGAGCTCATTCCTTCCATATCTCATTGGTCATTTCAGCGTTGGGCCTTTGATCTTGCTGGGTAGATTCATCCCAACTCATCAGGTGGACATAAATTTATCATCACTGCCATTGACTACTTTACCAAATGGGTAGAAGTTGTTCCACTTTCTATTGCCTTGGGCAAGATAGTTTCTTTGTTTATCTTGAACCATATCATTTGTCGATATGGAGTGCCATCTGAGATAATCACTGACAATGGAGGTCATTTTACAAACAAGTACCTTACACAACTCTACAACAAATTCAAGATAAAAAAACATTGATCCTCCATTTACTTCCTGGAAGGAAATGGACAAGCAGAGGCTTCAAATAAAACCATTCTCAAAATTCTCCATCGAACAGTTCATAAGAATGGTAGAGATTGGCATTTATAGATAAATCCAGCCTTATGGGATTATAGAATGAGTATTCATACTCCAACAGGGGCTACTCCTTTTTCCCTTATGGTGTTGAAGTAGTGTTACCTTTAGAGGTTGATATTCCTTCACTTAGAGTCTCTCTCAAAGGTCTAGTTACAGATGAAGACTACCATGCCATGAGACTGCAAGAGTTAGAACTTCTAGATGAGAAGCATAAAGCATCATTTGACCATAAGAGGGTCTATCAAAAGTAGATGTTTAAAGCCTTCAACAAAAAGGTTCTCCCTACAACATTCCAAGTGGGAGATCTTGTATTATGAGAAAATCCTAAGAACCAACAACATAAAGAACAAAAGGGAAAATTTGAACCTAATTGGCTTGTACTCTACATCATCACAACAGCTTTTGGGATAGGTGCTTATTTACTATCGACTGAAGAGGGGGAGCAACTCCTTGAGCCTATCAATATCTTGCACCTAAAGAAGTTCTATCCATGATGCTTGTTCTGTCTAGGGGCATCCTTTATACATATTTATTGATCCTGAAAAAATTCAAAAAAAATGATATATTGTTAAAAATTCTAAAAATCAAAAAATGTCTTGAAAAAAGAGTGTCCTAGTGAAAACCTAGCAATAGGCACTTTGATGTCTCACCAAAAAAATTAAAAATTAAAAATTAAAAAAAAATTAAAAAATTAAAAAAGTGTCTTGGTGAAAACCTGGAAACAAGCACCTTGGTAGCAAAAATACAATATATATATATATATATATATATATATATATATATATATATATATATATGTATGTATATATATATATATATGTATGTATGTATGTATGTATGTATGTATGTATGTATATATATATATAAAGTCCTAAAAAAAATTTGCAATAAAATTCAAGTGGTGAAAACTTGGAAATGGGCGCTACTTGAGGCCTTTGCACCTCTGTTTCTTAGCATGCATACTCGACACTTAGCCTTTCTCCATCATGCCTTGTCCTTGTTGCCTTGGTTTGGAATTGATCTTTGTCTTTGTTTAGGGGTCATAACTGTGTTAGCTTTGGTCTCTTCGACGCGTCAGTCTTTAAGACACCTCACAAACAGTGTTTTTCAACACCACCCGAATTGTGTTTTTCAACACCACCCCTAACATCAAGTGTTTTTCAACACTTATCAGTTTGGTCTTATCCAGTTTTGTCAAGTGATTTTACCTACTTGCAAGCATTCGACCTTTATCATTAAAACTCAGTATCAGTGAACACACTTAAATTTTTAAACATATCACTTAATGCTTGAGCTATGACATGATCTTTTCTTTGTGTGCTGACTGTTATTGATTTTCATTGAGTGTCCTTGTGTAATTAGTCTCTCCATGACGCATAGCTAGAGGACTTGGGGCATGGGGCATGTTTTGGTTTGCTTTCTGCTTGTGGTAGTGATCTCGAAGTTCTTGAGTGTCTCTTGTTGTTCCCTTGACACACTTAAGAGATTTGAGGCATCATCCTTGACTATTTTTGCACAATCGTTCTTATGATCATCCTGGCATCTATGCCTTGATGTGAGAGTGGTTTTTGCTACATTAAATTGGGTAAGATAACATTGAAGTCATCTTGACCCTTATGTCTTTGATGCTCATGTTAGAATCTTTCCACATTCCAATCCAATATAAACCATATTCATATCTTCATAGTTGCGTTTGTGACTAGTGTCGATTGTGTGATTTTTTGATGTCCGTTAATAATGGCCCAATAATGAAAATAAGTTCTTTACATTCTCTAATGAATGATGAACACAAAATCATATGTTACAGTTGCCCTATTGCAAGTACACCTTTGCATTTTCATGTAGCTTGCATTGTTAGACTTCATGATTAATTTGCATTTTTAGGCTGCATTATGAGTTTGAGAGGGTTTTCCTTCATCTTTCTTATGGACTTTTAATCAACTATGATCACGTTTTGATCCTCATTTTCTGATCTTCTTTCATGATCTCAATTGAAATTTCCTATCTTAAACAGTTGATTGATTTTGGGGCATCCTCTTTAGTGGAAAAATTCTCTTTCTTCTCTCCATTTCTTTCCAACTCTTCCAAACTTCTATCTTCCATTCACTTTCAAGCCACTTCTTTTCTTCTGATTCAACCTTGGGGCATAATCTTTCTTACTGATCTACCTTGGTTTTGTGATCCTCATATCTTTCATCTTACATCAAGAACCTTATCTTTAGTTTGATTTGATCAACTTTATCAATTTACTGTTTCTCCTCTTTCTCATTTTGATTTTGATCATAGGGGGGTAGTACCTATCAAACTTCAATCCTTGATTTAGCTTTATCAAACCTATCAATCAAGCCTTGCTTGAGACTTGACAATTACCTATTTACAGGGGTCTTGGCCTTGTCTTTTTCAATCAACTTATCTTTGTCCTGATGTGTTCCCATTTGTCAAACACACGTTTGGGTTGTCTTGTGATCCCAAATTGATCTCACACTTCAATTCCATTCTTTGACTGCATGTGATCCCAAATCGACCTCACATTAGTCAAAGAGGGGCAAATGTATGCACCTTAAAATGGTCGCCTAGACTTTGGGCCCCCATTTATTAATTTATCAATTTCCTGAATCAATGCCTTGCAACATTTTCAAACTCAAATCAAATTCTTTGATCAAATCCTAACTAATTCCAATATTTCAATTTTCCATAAGGTTTGATCGTTTCATCAATAATTTTATTTAATTAAAAGAAATATTCCCTCTTAAATAAATAAAATAACCTTATTTAATTGAAAAGAAATATCTCTTAAATGAAATAATTTTATTTAATTAAAATCCCTTTTAATTAAATCATTTTATCTTGTTTAAATAATATCTCCCTTTTAAATATATAATGTTATCTTATTTAATTAAAAGACAATCATTCTTTTAAATAAATAAATAAAAATTCCTCTTAAAGTTTTTTGTGATGAAAAAAGGAAACAAATAATTAAAAATAAAGAAAATTCCTTTTCTCTCCACACTTTCTAAAAAAATGAGCTTTGTTTCCTCTTTTTCGATTTATCCCACATTGCTCTTGGAGATGTATTCTCTTCCACATTTTCTTATATAAGGAGCCCTCTCCTTCTCATTTCGGATCCAGAATTTTCACGCTAGTGTTATGCTGCAAGTTTTCTTGGTGACATTAGAGCTGATGATGATGGTGGATATGCTGCAGGTTTTCTGAGAGAGTGCCAGGGATTGAGGAGTCTGATGATGATGGTGGATATGATGATAAGGATGGTGGTTGGAGATGAGGTCATCGAGGATGATGGGGACAACATGGTGATAGAGGAGGAAGATTTGTTATACCTATGATTTTTTTGCTCCTATTCCTCCCAGAGGTGGTGTACAGATGAAGGGTGGGCAAGTGAGATTGAGGGGTGGAACTTTCAAAGCCCTTCATTAGGTTGGTGTGGACTGGTTGGCCAGATGGGGCCATCATAGGGTGTGAGTTTACAGGAAGGTGGGTGCATAGGTCATTGCTGATGTGGATGCACATGCCACACATATTTTGTTAGATCAGGCACAGGCTCCTCAAACACCTCCACCTCCACAGGCTCCTTGTTCTTCTTCGATTCCATCTTATTATGTTCTTCCATCTTATGCTCTGATGCAGAGAAGATCAACAATCCATTCTAATCTACATATCCTTTATTATAATCTTTCTTTAAACAATATTAAAACATTCTGAATGTTCGCATATCTCAATGATCTCCTTTGCAAGTGTTTATCAGATACTCAAAATCTTATATTGTTCCAATAATAGTAATGAACACTTCACAATATAATAACATCAACTCTATCTTATATTGTACCCTTAATATCTAATTTATCTCACCAATATTTGATGACTGTTGTTAGTCTTACGGTTCCTTCGCGGACTGAGACTATGATTCATCACCACGCGGCTCTGTGGAAGATCATTCAAAACATCAGGATCTTTATATCTTTCAAATCATTTCTTACTATCTACGGCACTCCTGGCTTGGATTGGTTATCACATTTGTTATTATTTCATTCTTGATTAATTTAGCACACCAAACGGTTTAGGAATTCTTTACATCTTCAGCAACAACTAAAACCAGGCTCTCGGATACTTAACCAATTCTATGATGCTATTTCATATCTTGCGGTTTATTGATGGTGATACTATTACCATGCAACCGCAACCAATCTAAACATGAATATAACGGTTTCTTTTAAAACTGTTTAGTTGTAATGCCTTCAAATATTTGGAAGTGCAATGAAACCGAGTACCATTTTGAATACACTGAGCAATTAACAATTAACTCCCCTACACTGTCACATAAAACCGCTCCATACTGTCACAAAAATGACACACAAACAAGAATAGTTTCTTGACTTTTTTAAGAAGAACCCGATTTAAAATAGTCTCTTTAAAAGTGTTTGCTCGAAATGAAGGAAACTCAATTCAAATCAAAGGACTGTCATGAATTCAAATTAAACATTTTATCATGGCAACTCAAAGAAACCTGATACACAAAGGAAGCCAGGCTCTTGATATCGGTTGCCACTAATAATTAAAAATGGATTCAATAAGCTATTAAATTCCTTCAACCAAAACCGATACCAAAACAACTCGTGCTTAATCAAAATAGAAACATTCGAATTCAAATTGTCAAAGAGAAACATAATCGGTTTCAATAAACTGTTAGGCTCTTTCATATAAAATCTCGATCCAACAAAACAGAGCTAAGTTCGAAACTAAACTGTAGATCATAAACATTTTGGATACAACCAAATATGTAATGATTCAAGAATTTGGAAAATAGAGAACTACAAATAAGTAATTGAATAACAGAAATCCTTTAATAGAAAACATCATTCTCTCTTTCACTGCTCTATCCTCGATTACATTGTTCTTTTCACTTTCTTGATACTCAACATTCTACTATCTGTTACTACCCCTGTTCTCGGTTTCGGATGTTCAGAGATAAAGAACTATCCCGATAACTAACTCATAAAACTAACTTTTAAAACTGAAACTTCTAAACTAACTAACTTAACATGACCGACTAGAACATTTGTTCTAAGACTAAGAAGATGTGTCATGGAGTTGACAACGAAGTTTTCAACTTCATGATGATTACAAAATATTTATTTCTCTAAAGACACTTAAACTACTAACTAAGCCTCAATCATTATATGGACCCGATTACATCAAATTCGACTATTAAGATAATATGAAATGAACTTAAAAATTCAAATGTTTATGGGAACAGCCAAATTGATGATATTGATGTGAGGCTCCTACATCATGCTCCATCTTCTTCTATTCTTCCATCTTCTACTCCATCTTCTTCTATGGCTCCACCAAAGGCTCCTCCTGTACAGGCTACTCCCACACAAAATCCTCCTATAGAGGCTCCATCATCTTCTATTGATGTTTAGGTGTTATAGTCTGATGTAGACGAAATTAGATAGCAGGTCAGTCAACTAGGTAGTATGATGTAGGCATTCATATCTGCTATGAGTCAGCACGAGCTACAAGCAAGCTTGAGTAGAGGTCCTGATCCTAGTTCTGATCCTAGTGGTGCTTGCGGTTTTGGTAGTTGAAAATTTGATATGATTATTCATTCGTTGATGTACATTATGATGATTCATTTTTTATATTGAGACATTGGAATCCGATTATTGTTTTATCAGTTGATGTTGTTTATGATTTGATACTTGTTATGTTTTGATGGACTTTTGATTTACGTATACTAATGGACTTTGATACTCATTGGTAGATTTACTTTATATGAGGTCATCATGCATTGGACTTCTTTTTATAGGTTCTTTATATGATATGTAGATCTACATGATTCTATCTCTACATGCTTTGTTTTTATGCTTTTTCAAATACAGTTTATGATATGAATGCATATGTCTATGTATGAAATTGTCTTACTTATGACATAGTATAAATATATGCATGTGATACATGGTTTAATGTTTATGATATATGATGATGGGTTTTAATTAGTTAATGATTAATGCCATGTGATGATGCTTATGGATGCATTTATTTGACGTTATGGATGTATGCAATGTAATGCAATGGATGAAAATGAGTTGCAAAATTTGATGGATGTACTGATATGTAAATGTATGGATTTTGATGTTTTAATGGTTAATGATAAATGATATATAAATGATATATGATGTTAGTTGTAAATGTAATGATATATGATATATGGATGAAATCATGATCTAGATGTAAATGAACTTTATGAAATGCACCTATATGATAAAATGGAATGTATCAATGATATGAAATGCACCTATATGATAAAATGCAATGTATCAATGATATGAAATGCAATGTTTTAAAATGAACTTAATGAAATGCAATTAATAATGCCCTAATGATGTAATTAATGCAACTACAAGATGAGATTTAATCAATGAATGCAAACTAACGTAACTTATTTTTTAAATGAACTTAATGGTATGATGAAAATGATAATGGATGGAAGGATTTGATGAATGCAAACTAAATTTAAGCTAATTGAACTTAATGGATATGAACTATAATGATAATGAAAGATTTGATTTTAAAATGAACGCAATGAAATGTGGCTAAATAGAACAAACTAAAATGAATGACAACTAATGCCATGCAATCTAAATGAACTTAGGTTAATGTCCTAAATGGATGCAAGATTACAATGAATGAGATGAATCTAACAAATGCAATTAATCTAATGCAAGGCACCTTTGTTTTTTTTATTTTGATGTCCAACAGACTCCATCACACATAGTTTTCGATGTACGTTTGATGTGATTTTTGATTAACTCCACCCCCTTTCTTTCTCTTTTTCAATTTTCAATTTTTGAGCTAAGAAAATAAAATCATTTAAATGCATTTAATCTAGGATGGATGTAGTTAGCTGTCACTTTTCACAAATTAGGAGCTTATATTCATCATTGAGCAATTTGGAATCCTGAAATTAGTCCAACCATCACTAGTTCAACCATTGATTTTATGAATACCTCTTTCCTTTTACATGGTGCTTTCCCATTCTTTGGTACAACTATCACTGATTGAAATCAATCATGAGAGTATGAATACTGATTTTGTCAGATTCTATGTTGCAAGTGGATTTTGGTATTATGATATTTAACACCAAAATATCCAAGGTATCCTATTGCGTAAACAAACAAAGATCTCAATTTTTTCATATGTACCTGTCCTCGATGATTCTTTGATGATCATGTCCTTAGAAAAATAATACATACTTTAAAACCTTGATCTCAAGACAGTCATTCAGAAACTAATAAAATATCATGCTTTCATATAGCTTGTCTAGTTTAAAAACTTTCATCGATTCACTAGAAAGACATGATTTCATCAATGAAGTCAACACTTTGAAAAATATTTGCATCATTTTTTAAATCCATATTTCAAGTATAGTTCTATCCATTTCATACTTTTATTCCTAATAAAGATAAGGTCTTTGTGAGATCTTGGATCAAAATTTTGTGTTTGTTCAATCGAGGTTTAGATTAGGATTGAGTGGGTAAACGTTTCACTTGGACTTTGATGAATTGATTTGATGTCAGACTGATGTTTTCTTTGATGAATCATTCCTCCTTTAGAGTAGGTTTTCCCCTAGTTTGATGTAATTGCATTGTGGGACTTGGGACAATTTTCAAATTAGATTGGTGATGAAATCTTTAGGTACTTGCAAATGCAACTATGGGGTTTTATTATGCAATGTATAAAAATACTGGTCAATGCAATAATTACAAGGATGATGACTAGGCATGAGACTAACTTGGACTTTCAATGGCCCATGTTTACCAGGTTTTCACCGATTGAATGGATGTGTTTTTTTTTTTAAAGCTTTTTTCTATTTTTTTCTACCAAAGTGCCTATTTGCTAGGTTTTCACCAAGGCACTTTTTATCTTCTTTCGATTTTTTTTGTATTTTTTGTTTTTCTATTTTTTTTGTTTCCATATCATCAAGGCACCTATTTTCTAGGTTTTCACCAAGAAAAAATCTTTTTGAGGATCATTTCTAAATGTTTTCGGCTTTCTTTAGGCTCAATTTTCCACTATTTTTTATCTTTTCTGCATTTCTGATTTGTTTTCTCTTTTCTGTTTTCAATGTTTTTGATATTTTTCAGGATCTCTTTGACTATGTAAAATAAATAGGATTCTCTCTCTCATCTAATTTTCTGATACTTTTTATCTTTATCCCCTTTGATCTTTTTCATGTGTAGAACCTCTTCAAGTGTATACTATTGATAGGTTCTTGCAACTCTTCTCTTTCACAATCTACTAGTTTATAGGTGTCTGTCCCAAAAGATGAAGTGATCACAAAAGGTCCTAACCAATTTGCTTCCCATTTTACTTTCTTCTCTCTTTCTACTCAATTCTTGGGATTTTCTCGCAATACTAGATCACCTATTTGGAATGTCCTTGATTTGATGTGCTTGTTATAGTTCCTCGACATTCGGTTCTAGTACACTTTTAATTGGTTAAAATCTTGTTGATGTATTTCATCTAGTAGCTCCAATTCATGTAACCTAGAAACCCTATAGTCTTCTTCACTTAGTAACCCATGTAATGAAACTCGTAAAGATGGGATTTCTACCTCCAAAGGTAAAATTACTTTTGTTCCAAAAACTAAGGAAAAAGGTGTAGCTCCTTGGTGTTCTGATAATTGTCCTATAAGCCCATAGAGTAGGGTTTATTTGAATGTGCCAATCTCTACCTAAACTATCCACAATCCTCTTCAATATTTTTAAGATGTTCTTGTTTGTAGCTTCTGCTTGCCCATTACCTTGTGGGTAATATATTGAGTATGAGTGATGTACCACATGAAATTTTTTACATAATTCTTTTAAGTCTTTGTTTTTTAAATGCTTTGCATTATCTATTATGATGGTGTGAGGAACACCATATCTACAAATTATGTGATTTAATATGCACAAGAATATTTTCTTTCCTGTGCAAGTGGATAAGGGTACAACTTCCACCCATTTGGCAAAATATTCCATTGCAGTGATCATAAATTTATGACCATTTGAAGATGGTGGATAAATCATACCTATCAAATACAAACCCCATTGATAAAAGGGCCAAGGAGTATTCATAGGATGAAGCTCTTGAGTTGGCACATGGATCAAGTTCCCATGGTACTGACATTTATGAAAAATTTTTGCAAAGTGACAAGAGTCCTTTTCCATAGAATGCCAAAAATATCCTATCCTAAGGAGTTTCTTAGCTAGGGTTAAACGATTCGATTGTGACCCACAAATCCCCTCATGAATCTATTGTAAGGATGTAAGGCTATGGTCGATTCCTCTTTCTCTAAACACCTTAGAAGCATTCCATCTAGACTCTTGCGATACAATGTGTCAGATACCAAGGTGTAGTGAGAAGCTTGGTGTATAAAGCCTTTCTTTTGATTTCTAGTTTTGTCTATGAGTAAGATTTGGTCTTTTAAGTAGGTGTAAATGGCTCCATTCCAAGGTGAGTCATGCCCCATTTGTAAGAAGATGGTGTGAGGATGGGAAGGGTCAAATGCGGGTTGCTCAACTTCTTCTACCAGGAATTCATATCTGGTGCTTTGATCTAGTATTTGGAGAAGTGATGCCAAAGTAGCCATTGCTTCCGCTGCTTTATTCTTATCCCTTGGCACTTGATCAAATGTGATTAGAGTGAAGTATTTCTTGAGATTCTCAATTATTTTCTTGTATGGTATCAACTTTTCATCTTTTTTTTTATATTCATCATTGATCTGATTAGTCACTAATTGGGAATCTCCATAGATTTGTAGCTTTGTCACTTTCCATTCTAACGCCAATTTTATGTCGATGAAAAAAGCTTCATACTCAGCTATATTATTTGTGCATGGAAATAGAAATTTGTATGATTTTGGGATTGTGGACCCTTGAGAAGTAATCAATAGTATCCCTTCTCCTAATCCATGTTGTGTGTAGGAACCATCAAAATACAATTGCCATGTCTTTGCTTCAACATTAATGATTTCAAAATCTAGAAATTCTACTTGGATTGGATGTTCATCTTGTAAAGGTGATTCCACCAGTTGATCAGATATTGCTTGGCCTTTGATAGATTTTTGGTCTACATAATCTATGTCAAACTCACTTAAGACCATGACCCATTTGGCCAATCTTGGACATTTAGTGTTGTTTTGCTAAGAAGGTATTTCAAAGGATCAATTTTTGCAATGAGTTGAATTTTGTGAGATAACATATAATGGCATAATTTTTGGGAAGAAGAAAATATGTCCAAACATGCTTTTTCAATTAAGGTACATAGTTTAACTCATACTTCACCAATGTTCTACTTATGTAGTATATGGCCTTTTTGTTTCCAGCTTCATCCTCTTGAGCCAAGAGTGCCTCTAATGCATGTTTTGTTGTTGAGATGTATAAAATTAAGGGCTTGCCTCTGATTTGTGGCATCAAGTTTGGAGGATTCATTAAATACTTCTTCAATAATGTGAATGCTTCTTCAAATTTCTCATCCCATTTGAAAACTGTGTCCTTGTGAAGGAGTTGAGGGAAATTGTGGCACTTTTCTGCTAATTGGGAGATGAACATTTTGATGGATTGAATCCTTCCTTAAAGGGATCTCATTTGACTGATGTTTCAAGGTGCCCCCATTTCCATGATTGTCTTTACTTTGGTAGGGTATACCTCTATTTCTTTGGCCAAAACTATGTATCCCAATAGCTTTCCTGATTGTACACCAAATGCACATTTCTTTGGATTTAACCTTACTTTGAATTGTTCTAATCTTGTAAATATCCTTTCCAAGATGGATAGATGCTCCTCCCTTGAGTGCAATTTAGAAAGTATATCATCTACATAGCCTTCTATGAACTTGTGCATCATGTCATGAAATATGGTCATCGTGGCTCTTTGATAAGTTGCTCCCGCATTTTTGAGACCAAAGGGCATAACATTCTAGAAGAATGTCCCCCATGTGCATGTAAATGTCATTTTGTCATAATCCTTGGGTGCTATATTTATTTGATTATAACCACTAAAACCATCCATAAGTGAGAACATCGAGTGTCCTATTGTTAGATCTATGATGGCATCTATGCTTAGTAGAGGAAAATCATCTTTAGGACATGCAAGATTAAGATCTCTAAAGTATGTGCAAATTTGGATAGATTTACCTATTTTGGAAATAGGTACAACATTTGAAATCCACTTGGCATAATCAATGACTCTTATGAACCCTACTTTCAACAATTTCTCTGACTCCACTTTCATAAGAAATGCTATGTGTGGATGCATCTTTCTCAATTTTTGCTTGATTGGTCTCACTCCTCTGATATTCAAATGAGGCATGATTAAGTTTAGATCTAGTCCAGGCATATCATCATACGATGATGCAAAATTTATTTTTTTTCTATTTGAGGAATTTGATGAAATCTTTTCTTTCTTCATTAGATAGGCATGCTGCTAGATGTATGTTTCTTGGCTCTAATTATGACCCAATGTTAACTTTCTCTATTGGTTCAATCAAGATAGGCAACCTTTCCTCGTAGTGCTTGGGAAAATTATCCAACCTTTATTCCTTAGGTGCCTCTATTGGGTTTTCACCTTCGGAAACATTCTTTATTTCTTTTTCTTTTTGATCTAATGTTGCCATAATATGGTTTTCAACATTAGATTCTTTCCATTTTTTATTGTTTTATTGTCTTTTTCACTTTTTTCCAAACTTAAAGGTTGAATACTCCCCTTTGTCACTTCTTCTTGATATTTCATGGTAGAAGAAGGTTCAAGCGCATTAAGGTATTGGGACACCAAGTTATCAATCAAGAATGTGGAGAGGATGGTAGGTTCAATGGAATCCCACTCAATTAGGTCTGGATACATAAGGGACAAAGGATTGAAATTTTGGGTTGGTTCGATAGGGTTTAGGGACATGACCTAATTTGAAGGTTCGAACATTGTATCACTTAAATCTATGATATGTGCTTCTTCTAGATGCTCTAGAGAAGTAGGGTCAAAATCTTCCTCACTAGAATCCTCTTGGGTTAAACCTAGGGTTAGATCCCCCTATAGTAGGTCTCCATGTTGGAACATAAGGCTCTCCTACCCATTGATTTCCTTCAATTTCTTGACTTGGCACATTATCTAAGACCTCTTGGCTAGAACTTGAAGCTTGATTCTAATTTGATCTGGAGGCTTGTTCTTTTCCCTTTCTAGAAGTATAAATTTGGATGACATCTACCTCTTTATCTTGACATGACTCACTTTACAATGAGTCCCATTCCCAATTGTTTGAATCCTCATCACTTTGGGATCCTATTTGCAAAATTTGGTCATAAAGCAAGGGATTTTTCTTTTGAGTGTACCCTTGTCCTAAGTACCCCAATCCCGTTTTCTCCTTACTATCTCTCCATGACATCTCAATAGGTTCTATTAGCCCTTAATTTCTTGTACCTAAAGGCCCTTGTCCTTTATATCCCATCTTATACATTATTTGAAATCCTTTTCCATATTGATGAGTGGGAATGCTTATGTTTTGAATACGCTTTTCATGGGAACTTGATTCATCATCCTTATATAGCCAATTTAAGATTTCATTATCTTCTTCATCCATGGATGAAGAAGTGCTTGTCCTCACAAAGTGGTAACTATATTTATGAGGTAGACTAGATGGTCTTCCATGGTATTTTTTTTTATAAGGATAGATCCATCATGGATAAGGAGTATTCACCTACACCTTTCTTTTTGATTTGACGTTGCTTTTCAAAATTCTTCATTATGTGATCCATCTTTTGATAATGGGCATCCTTGGTGTAAATTTGGATAGATATTGCTTGGTATTCTTTTTGTTCCTCATGATCACTTTCCTTACTAACCTTATCTTTTCCTTTTGTCGATGTAGTCAAGTTAGTAAGACTTTGATTATTTTCAACAAAAATTTATTTTCTTCCTTTTCTTTTCCTTTCAAAGATGGAATATCTTTTGAATTTTGATCGTGTTCTATTCTTTGGGAAATAGACTTCTCTGCATTATGTGGGACTAAGGAGTCATTAATAGGCTTCATTTTATTACAATATTAGAAGGGGTTCGAATCCCCACTTACCATGACTTCTTGTCCCATGTAGGGAAATTTGAGGCATTGATGATAGGTCAAAGGTACGACCTGCATTCCATGGATCCATGGCCTTCCTAATAGGATATTATAAGTCAAGTTTAGGTCAAGGACTTGGAAAATATTCTCCTTTTGCATTGGACAAACTTGGATGGGAATTACTATGAAACCTTTGGATTCTCTTTCTTCATCATCGTAAGCTTTTATGGTTATCTTTTTCTTTGGGTCAATAGCTTCCTCAGAAAATCCTAAGGCTTTAACCAAGTTTAAGGTACAAATATTCAGGTCGGCTCTCCCATCAATGAGGACTCCCTTCACTCTATGCTTGTGGATCAAGACCTCTACATGCTATGGAAAGCACCTTCATAGGGTTAGTATTGAAAATAAATGAATATAAGAACTAAATTACCACAAATAGAAATCTAATTTAAGCAAATAATTGACAATTAAGCACTCTATGGACCTCTATTTAGGTTTTCTAATGCAAAGCTCTCAACAAGCTTCCATTAGTGAGAGCCCTAAAATGAGAATGAATAATAAAGAAACTAAAAAGTTTAATTCCAAATAAAATTAGCCTTAATCAGTACTAAATTTTCCTTTCTAACTCAAAATTGTAAGAGCTTTTGTGATATTCTCAGATTTGTGGATGATAATTGATTGATTTTAGCCTTGCTTTAATAGGTTTTGGCAAGGGTAGGGGGTGGAGTTGATTTTATCATGGTTTAGTTGAGTTTAAGTCCATGGTTCCAGCTTTGGAGACCATTTAAATAAAGTATCCTCAAAGCTTGCGACAAGAGGACAATATGGGTGGACAAGATTCTCTCTCCTTATGTGTGATGGAGATTTGATTTGAGCTTGATCCATGTGAGCTTGATCCTTGAATCCTATTGGTTGATGCATTTTATCTCATTTGGTGGTTGAGGTAAAATTAGGATTTTTTAATTGAATTTATTTAATATGTTTAGCCATGTGTACCCTTTGAATGAGTTTATTTAATTTAAATGAACTATGCAATTAATTGGATTAATTACATAATTAATTGATTTATCTTAATTTATTTGATTTAAATTGATTTTATGGCTTTTGATTTTCAATTAAATTTGGATTATGGATTGATTATAATTTTTCTTTGATTTTACCTTGGTTGCTCACATGAATTAATCTTGTCCATTTTCAGGTGATTACAAAAGGTAATAGAGACAAAAAAGGTACAAGAAAAGAAAGAGGAAAAAAAAGAAGAGAAGATACAAGAGAAGAAAAAAGAGGATAAGAAGAAGAAGGAAGATAAAATTGATGAAACTTCAACCCAATTAGAAGAAAAGAAGGCATCAAGTTCAAAATGTAAGTCTAAGAAGAGAAAAGTAGAAAAAGAGGTAGATATAAATGAAGTTATAGTCATACCGAAGGTTGACTATACTACCCTAACCCCCAAGGTACTCTCTAAGTTTGGTGACTTATTGAAAAGTAAAGTTGCACAAGACAAGATTATGGATAAAAAGCCAAAAATTGATGTGCTGGAGTAGATTAAGAGCATTTTAAATGAGATTGTTCTTGAGGAAAAAATTAATGAAAAGGAAGACATATAGTCAATTAAAAGAACTTGTTAGTCAAATCAATCGGCCTAGAACTGACACAACTGAATATCTGATGAAGGTTCACAAGAAAGACATGGAGATCAAGGTGATTGAAGAAGTTCTTCAATCGATAACATTGGACACGGTAAAAGTTTCTAAGTTAATCAATGCATTAGAACAAGAGCTACAATCCATTCTTTCTATATTTCAAAAGATTTGTTTATTGTCAAATTTTACAAAGTAAATAAAGGAAAAGGACAATAATGTGGAAAAAGAGCTCACCGAGCTATTATCAAAGATTTCCACCGAACCAAAAACAATAACTGAATATTATGAGAAGATAAAGCACTTGATGGGAGGGAAATTTGAATTGAGAAAGGAGGATAAGAAGATCAGGTGGATCTCTTAGAACTCCAAATAGTTTTGTTACCGAATATTGAATCACTGCAGAGGCAAATTTAGAAAGCTAAAGATCTAGTGAGCACACCAGATGTAAGTGACATGGATAGTATGGTTAGTCTTACTATGGATACAAGTGAGGAAATAATAGTGTTATAGACACTACATGACACCTGCAAGGAATCATTGAAGGATGCACATGAGAAGTATAAAGGTATTTTTAAAAAGATCCCTAAACCAGATAATAAGTATTTTTGCATTTTGTTAAAAAAGGGGGGGAATATACAATATAAGTAAAAGGAGGAATATATACATAGTAGAAAATAGGAAATACATATAAGAGTTTGGAGAATATGATTAATAGATACATATAAGGGGGTATATACAAAAGATTATGTATACTGTATGGAGATGTACCAGAATTATTACTTTAGGGGGAGTAATAAGTTTTACCAAGGAAGAGAAATCGACCAGGATAGAATTTTGATATATGACTTTGAAGATTTTGAAGGTTTTTAACAAACATACCAAACTAATGCCAAAGGGGGAGATTGATACTCCTAAGAGTTTATTTTGGTTTTCATTAGTTATAAGGAAGTTATTATGTTTGTCAAAGTCATTCGATAAGGAAGAGAAGATGAGTCAATAAGGTGGAGAAAGCATTTGGTAAAAGGATTAAGTAAACAAGGAATTTTGATAAAGAAAAAGAAAGTATAGACACCAAGCAAGGTCAAACAAAGCACCGAGAACCAAGTTCTATCGAGCATCTAACCAAGAAGAGAACTCAGTCACCGAGTTAAATAAAATGTGTTACCAAGAAAGACAAACTGACACAAGATGATTTATATGTACATTGAACCTGGACACCAATTAGAAAACGGTTACCAATCTCAAGGAGATCGTATAACAAAACATTGGAGATTGAAATATAATGATTACACATGACTATAAGGTAAGTTCAGCCAATGAGAATTAAGGATGAAATATGCATTGGAAGTGTACCCAATGCTAGCATCACTTGAAGAAGATTCTAGAACTTCTAGCACCGCCTAAATTTTGTATATAAGAAGATCAGAGTATGAAGATAAAAAAGGTGGCATATGTATATGTGAAGATAAATTGGAGATTGCAGATCAGAGCTCAAGGTGAATGAAAACTAAAGCTATCGAATATCAGAATATTGAGGAACAAATTTAGAATTGAGATATCAAGTACTAAATTAATTAGTGTAATGGATACACAGTATGAGGTAATGAATTAATGAGCACATAGAGTTTGAATAGCATTTGTTGATGCATGTTTGATAGAAATTTTTTTATTACTGATTAAGGAGTAACCAAAAATATGTAAGTCTCTTAACCAAGCATATCCTAATAGATATTAATTATAAATCCTTTAACCAGGTACAATTATTATATTAGAGTTGTGAAATATCTTAATAGAGTAGACTTAGCAGTCTTTAGAACTCTTAATCAGGTTAATACCTTTAACAAGGTAAGCTATCAGAAATAGCTAAGAATTATAGCTCTAACTAAGAAACTTTATTTTGTAGTAGTGAAGTGTTTTATCCTCTAACAATAATTTATGTGATACCAAAATAATTGTGTTATGTGTTGATTATCATATGTTTTATTTATTTTCATGTGATGCATGAAAATGATAAGTAATTAGTAAATGAATGTGAAGGAAGATCTAAAAAGTTTAAAAGTGTTTTGGAGTACTAATTCACCCCTCCCCTCTCAGTACTTATGATGCAGGAGCATCTAGGTCTTTGGCAATCCTGTATCATGAAAAAAACAAGTTTGAGTTTTCTGTGTTGCTTGGTTCCTTCGTTAACTGAGTTGGCTCGATAGTTTCTTGGGTTTCTTCTTTAACCGAGTTGGTCGGTTATTTCCTAGCACTCGGTTATCCTTTCTTGGTGCTCCATTATCTTTTCTTACTGAGTTGTTTATTTTGATTTCCTCTTGAGGCTAACTTATGCATTTAATTATGGTTGCAGATTTAATGTTGGTATCAATCATTGGGAAGTGTGTGGACATAGATCTGGTTGTTCTTTCTATTGATGATGGATCTGAAGGTTGACTTGTTTCTGTAGCTTCTTTTTATAATGTAGTTATTGGTTGTAGTTTTGGTAGGAGTTGGCAAAGGAGTTTAGGAAGTAGAAGATTAGTGGTATCAGTTAGAAGTTAGAAGGTAGTTTCTTAATCCTTGCATGTTGGAGGCTATTGTAATTGAATTTGATGTATCTAGCCCTAACCAAGAAGGCCTTACAACCCGACATGTATGAATCAATCTGATGAATAAAAACATTTGTTCTGCATTCTCTCTCTCTCACTTGTTGTGTTATTACTTTTGCATGCAATCTATGCAAGGTAGATTTGGATTAGGGTGTGCCTTTGTCCCCTCTTCCTAACCTACCTTGCGTTAGGTGGTATTAGAGTGAAGGTTGAGATCTAGATCTAATTTGGGAATTAGGTCTAAGGGTTCCTTCTTATGAAACCCTAGTTGATATTTTTTGTGGGATAGAAGATTGTGATTTGACCTACAATTATAGAGGGTTTTCATGATGGTTCATGGGAGGCAAGATGCAAATCCAGGATTGGAAGACATGTTGAGACAACTTTCTACTAGGTTAGAAGCTGTTGAGACAACCCACCATAGAGGAAGACATCTTGAAGATGTTAGTGATGAAGAAATTGAAGAATAACAAAATGATGTAGAACTTGCACCTGTGATGGATCAGGGTGAGGAAAGATTGTTGAAGGCTTTGACAAATCTAAAGTCTACACTGCATTTCAATCCTCCTAAGTACAGTGGAAAGTTAGATTTAGATGAGTTGGTGGATTGGATCACCGAGATAGAGAAGTATTTGAGTATGAAAATCTTCCTAAGGAAAAGAAGGTCAATATTGCAAGCACAAAGTTGAAGAGTCATTCATCCTTATGGTGGGATCATCTACAATTGGACAGAAAAAGGAAAGGCAAAGACAAAATCAAGGTATAGAATAAAATGGTGAATAAATTGAAAGTTAAGTTCTTACCTTGTGATTATCAAACTAACCTAGTTAGGTGAATGCAACATTTGAGGTAGAAAGATAGCTTGGTAAAATATTATATTCAGAAATTCTATAGATTAGATATTAGATCTGGACATGATTAAGATGAAGTGGAAATAATTGCTAGGTACCTGAATGGGTTAAGAGTTTCCATCCAAGAGGAAATCAGTCTGGTTAAGTTGTAAAACATTGAGGAAGCTTATCACTTTTCCTTGAAAGCTGAGGAGAAATTGAACAAAAGACACGAGAAAAGAAAAAGATGAAGAGGTCGTAGATTCCCTAGAGGAAGAGATAGATCTTAGGGTAAAAACAATAGATTTTATTAGGACAAAGAAAATATGGACAAAGGCAAGACCGAGTAGAAAGGTGAAAGTTTAGCTAGAGGAAGAGGCAATAACTACCAAGGTGGTTATAACAGAGGTGGATTCTAAAGAACTTGTTACAATTATGGAGAAGAAGGACATAGATAATTTGAGTGTACACATGCAAATAAGGAGGTTGGTAGCAATAGAAATGCTTTGGTGCAAGAAGACTGATCGAATGAACCTGAGAAGGAAAAGAACTTGATGGTTAGGAGAGCACTTTGGAGTGAAAGAAATAAGGAAGATCTAGTAAGGAAAAGTTTGTTCAAGACTAGATGTAGAGTTTCTGATGAAGTGTGGAAGGTAATCATTGATAGTGGAAGCTCAAAGAATTTGGAATCTAAGGAAATGGTTAGAAAGTTGCAGTTGGAAATACTGAAACACCCGAGACCCTATCAAATTTCATGGATCAAGGATGAGCATACACACTTGGTAAGTGAATAATGTTATGTGAATTTGAAAATTGGAAAGTACTATGATAAGGTGTTATGTGATATCATGCCTATGGATTGTTGTCATATTTTGTTGGGTAGACCTTGGCAATATGATAGACATGCTATATATGATGGGAGATTGCATAAATATACTATTTTGGCTTATGGGAGAAAGAAAATCATGTTTCCCTTGATTGAAGAACCCGTTAGTAGTGTTTTTACATCTGTGAAACTTTTTTTCATGGAAGGAAGAAAGTTTGTTAAGGATTTGAAGAAGAATGGTGTATGTTTTGTTGTGATTCCTAACAAACCAAGTGAGAAAATAGTGGATAGCACCCCTAAGGAGATTGATAAGGTACTCATCGAGTATAAGGAGATCATTTATGATAATGTACCTGATGGTTTTCCATTGAAGAGAAGCATTGATCATTGCATGGATCTAATCCATAGAGCTAGTTTACCAAATAAGGCACCACATCGGTTAACACCTACCAAGAATCAGGAATTGAACTGACAGATTCAAGAATTATTGCAGAAAGGTTTGATCTGAGAATGTTTGAGTCCTTGTGTAGTACCAGCTATATTGGCACCTAAAAAGAATGGAGAATGGTGAATGTGTACTTTTCTAGATAAATCAATAAAATAATAGTGAAATATAGGTTTCCTATACTGAGAATGGATGACACAATGGATAGTTTGACTAGAAAAAAATATTTTTCAAGGATTGATTTGAAAATTAGATATCATCAAATCAGAATAAGAGAAGGTAATGAGTGGAAGACTGATTTTAAGACAAGAGAAGGTTTGTATGAGTGGTTGGTTATGCCTTTTGGTTTAACTAATGCACTAAATACTTTTATGACATTGATGAATGAGGTTTTGAAGAAATTCTTGGGTAAATTTATGATTGTATATCTAGATGACATTATGATATTTAATAAGACTAGGCAAGAACATTTGTTGCATGTTAAGAAATTATTGTAGAGATTGAAAGAAGAAAAGTTGTTGAGTAACCTGAAAAGGTGTTCTTTCATGAAAGAGGAGACTGTGTATTTGGGATTTGCGATTTCAGTTGATGGTTTGAGAATGGATCCTGAAAAGGTTGAAGCTATTTTGAATTGGCCTACACCTAAGAATTCTAGTGAGGTAAGATCATTTCATGGTTTAGAAAGCTTTTACTGAAAGTTCATTAGGAATTTTAGTTCTATTTGTAATGCTATGAATGAGACTATGAGAGGAGATAAAAAAGAATTTAAGTGGACACATGGAGTTGATAAAAGTTTTGAGACTCTAAAATAAAAGGTGGCTGAAATGCCTGTGTTAGCTTTACCTAATTTCAATAAGGTATTTCAAGTTGAATGTGATGCAAGTGGTAGTGCAATAGGAGCTGTGTTGAGTCAAGAAGGTAAACCTGTTACTTTCTTCAGTGAAAAGTTGAATGATGCAAAAAGGAAATATTTTGTGTATGATCAAGAATTATATGCTATTGTTCAAGCCTTGAAGAAATGGAGACATTATTTGATATCAAGTGAATTTGTGTTGTATACTAATCATAAGGCTTTACAATAATTGGGTAGTCAGAATAAGTTGAATTAGAGACATATGAAATGGGTTGAATATTTGGAGAGTTATACAATTGTGATAAAACATAAGAGTGGAGTCACTAACCGATTTGTTGATGCATTGAGTAGAAGAAGATCTTTGATGACCGAGATGAGAATTGAAGTTCTTGGTTTTGATGACATGAAAAGTTTGTATGAAACTAATCTTGATTTTTCTAAGCCATGGAGAAAGTGCAGAGCACTTATTCAAGATCAACCAAGTACTAAATGTAAAGACTATTTCATTCAAGAAGGTATGTTGTTTAAAGGTATTCATTTGTGTATACTGAGAGGATCAATGAGAACTAATTTGATAAAGGAGAAACATACTGGTGGTTTGCTTGGACATTTTGGCATTGACAAGACATTGAATTTTCTTAAGGATAAATACTTTTGGCCGTGGTTGTATAAAGATGTTTAGAAATTTGTGAAAATTTGTGGAATGGTCAAGTTGCAAAGGGATTAAGTTAGAATACTAGATTGTATACACCAATTTTTGTTCTTGAGAAACCTTGGATTGATATCAGTATGGATTTTATTCTTGGCTTACTGAAGACAACAAGAGGTAATGATTCTATATTTGTTGTTGTGGATAGATTTTCAAAGATGGCACATTTTATACCTTGTAGAAAGACATCAGATGTAGTACATATAGTAGATCTTTTCTTTAAGGAAATTGTCAGATTGCACAGATTACCGAGGAGTATCATTGCTCACCGAGACAGTAAATCTTTTGGATACTTTTTGAAGACTCTTTAGAAAAAGTTGGGCACTGAGTTGAGGTATAGTTCTACATTTCACTCACAGACTGATGGACAAAAAAAGGTTGTGAATAGAATTTTGGGTAATCTTTTAAGATGCTTAGTTGGAGATAAACCGAGTAATTGGGATTCTATGTTGGCACAAGAAGAGTTTACATACAATAATTCAGTGAATAGGAGTACTAGAAAAACACCTTTTGAGACTGTTAATGGCATACAACTGAGAGGTATATCATATTTGAAGGATATTACTGGTGACGCAAAGAGAAGTGAGGAATGAGTGAATTTTCTTGAGTTCATGAAGACATTGCATGAGGAAGTGAAACACAAGCTAGAGAATAGTAATAAAAAATACAAAGATAGAGCAGATAGATCAAGAAGACATAAGAATTATGTAGTTGGTAATGAAGTAATTGTACACTTGAAGAAAGGAAGATTTCCTATTGGAACATATGGGAAGTTGAAAATGAAGAAATTTGGTCCTTGCAAGGTACTGAAGAAATTTGATAGTGGAAATGCTTATGAGATTGAATTACCTAATGACATGGATATATCACCTATATTCAACATTGCAAATTTGTATGAGTACCATGCATCAGATGAAGAGATGATGGTACCGAATGATTATCCTAAGAGGCATACATAAGAAGATGAGAAGATATTGGAACAAAGAGTTGGCAGAAGCACAAGAGGAAAATAGTATATGGAATATCTAGTAAAGTGGAAGAATAATCTGATTGAATATAGTTCATGGATTTCACACTCTGAGTTGGAATCAACTTAGGTTGTACCTGTTGCATGATTTAGAGAATCATTTCAAACAACCCCAGGTGTCTGATCTAGGAGCATCTCGAGTCCTTGGCAATCCTGTATATTCAAAAAAAATGTTTGAGTTTTCTATGTTGCTTAGTTCCTTCATTAATCGAGTTGGCTCAGTAATTGGTTGGGTTTCTTCTTTAACCAAGTTGGTCAGTTATTTCCTAGTGCTCAGTTATCCTTTCCTAGTGCTCGGTTATCTTTTCTTACTGAGTTGTTTATTTTGATTTCCTATTGAGGCTGACATGTGCATTTAATTATGGTCATAGATTTAATGTTGGTATCGATCATTGGGAAGCGTGTGGACCTAGATCTGGACATTCCTTCTATTGATGATGGATCTAAAGGCCAACTTGTTTCAGTAGCCTCTTGTTATAATGTAGTTATTGGTTGTAGTTTTGGTAGGATTTGGAAGAGGAGTTTTAGGAAGTAGAAGATTAGTGGTATCAATTAGAAGTTAGAAGGTAGTTTAAGAATCCTCGCATGTTGGAGGATTGTTGTAATTGAATTTGATATGTCTGGCCCTAATTGGGAAGGCCTTACAGCCCAACATGTATGAATTAATTTGATGAATAAAAATATTTTTTCTGCATTCTCTCTCTCACTTTTTGTGTTATTTCTTCCGTGTGTGATCTCTGCGAGGTAGATTTGGAGTAGGGTGTACCTTTGGCCCCTCTTTCTTACCTGCCTTGAATCAACTTACCTTTCCACACCTGAATCCAATAATGTATATAGGGAGTATTACTATAGGTATATAGGGAGTATTACTACATGGGGAAGAATTGGCTAAAGGAGATATAAGGAGTTATACTGAGAAGTGTATGAAGTGTATACATGGTTAAATTTTGCCAAGGACACAAAATTTTGATGATTTTGAAGTTTTTAAAAAAGATACCAAACTAATGCAAAATGGGGAGATTGGTACTCCTATAGAGTTATTTTTTGGTCATTAGTTGTGATAAAGTCATATTGATTGTCAAAGTCATTTGGTAAAGAAGGATAGTCAAGTCGGTAAAGAAAATAAGCTAGTCGGTAAAGGAAGAGGTAATTTTGATCAAAGGAATAAGGAACAAACATCAAGAAAGGAAAATCATGGCACAAAGCACCAAGCAGTTACCAAGTTACAATAGGTACGAACTGAGAGCATACATGTTACTAAGAAGAACAAAATGTATTGTTGTGCAACACATGTTGACATAAGAAAAATCTACAGATACATTTAATCTAGACACCGTGCATAAAACATTTTATAAATCTTGAGGAAATTGTTTGACAAAGTATTGGAGATTTAAATATGATGATTTTGCATGATAAAAAGGTAATATCCACTTAATAGGGTTAAAATGGCATCACCACTATTCACTTGTATAATTTGTGTTGTAATGGGGGAAATATGAGATCTATTCCCAAATCCAAATTTCCAAAGGAGAAATCTAATTTGATCAACCAAAAGGCTAATGCACAATCGAATCAATCTATGAAGAATATGAAAGAGAGAGAGAAACCCTATATTTTTGTATGGTTGAATTATGCTTGAAATCTAAAATAATTGAAATACAAGTACTAACCTCAAATTAGGGCAGATTTGGAAAATGCCAATTTTTTATGTCTATGTGTACTTTCAGGCAATTTTGCAACTTATTTTAGACTGGAAATGCCGAGATGAAGAAAACCCAAAAATCTTTCTCCAAGATGAGCTCAGGTTGACTTTGACCCTCATAAAAGGTCAAAGGCTAGATTCTTTATTTGAAGGTCGATTCTGACTCTATTTGCAGATCTTAGAAGTTCACCGAAAAGGGTATCCAAATTCACTCTTAGATCCAAAATCTCGCACCTTTACCTGCAAGAAGATGGGTGTTTTTGTTGTATGGGGGGTTTGCCTTGGTCAAACCCGAATTTAGGAATTAACCTTGAAATTGAATTGAAATGTAGTGTGCATAAACAAAGTAATTGAAAAAAATCACCTCGCTTATGTTGAAGTCCTTGTAGAGGATTCGAATCCTCAAATCCACAAGTAGGAATGCTTCAATGGATGTAGAATGAATGTAGGATGTCTCCAATCAATGGAATTTGATCTTCAACACCAATCTTGACTTGATCTTTACATATGAGAAGGCTTGAATGAATGTAGAAGGATGGATCTTCAAGGGGGCTCCAAAGAGATTGAATCCTTCAATAGCTAACAATGGATCTCCTTGATGGATGAATGCTTGAATTCTTGCTTGCACTTGAGAGCTTGAGAGATTGCTATTGCTTGAGATGAGATGTGAAAATGAGAGAGGAAGGCCTCCTTTTATAGTGAACTAGGGCACAATCCTCTAGAGGGGCCATCTTGGAGAATTAAATCCCAATTAGGTCCTAACCTTTATAAAATATACCTAGATTAAATTCAATTTAAGGATTTACCATTCCAAAACCCAAAATCACTGACCCAGAGGTGGGAAAACAAACATCCCCGAAACCCGAAAATCAAGGATTTTGGAATTTTGAAAGAGGGGGGCAAAATCAAGCTTGTAACTGACCTAGTCAGGTTTGAGCTTGATTCTGACCTAGTCAAGATCGAGCTTGATACTAACTTGGTTAGGATTGAGCTCAATTTTGACCTAGTTAGGATCAACCTCGATTCTGACCCTATGGGCCCAGATCCAGTCAGAATCAGGATAGGAGGTCACAGGGATGCCTGAAGACCTAGAAATGATGCTAGAAAGGGACAGAATGCTAGAGATAGGCATAAAATCCTATGATGAATATGATGAAGGCCAAGAGGACCTATTTCTAAGTCCTACCTAGAAAATAAAGCCATGGAAGAGGGAAATTAAGGAGAATCCTCGAGATCCTAACCCTAATTTCACCTATAATAAAGAAATCAAGTGCAGAAAAGAAGTGGAAAGTGGGGAGAAAGCCAAATACATGCAAAGACCTAATCAAGGCACTTAACATGACCCCATACCACTTACTCAGAGGGCTAAACACTCTTATCATGGAAGTGCTTCCATTTTAAGATGATACATTAAGCCCCCACTTTAGATAGATCACAATAAGAGAGACATCTCTAGAGAGAGAAAGAAGGTGTGATTACCTTTCCCAATGAGAACTTATGTCCCATTGTGATCCACACAAGAGAATGGCACAACTGGAAAGATGGAATTGAACCACCTAGTGAATGTGGCTACTCACTAGTCAACCCATCAAGGATTCATCCTTAGGAATATTCTATTCCATAAGAATAAAACCAAAAACAAAAGAGATCCAATCTTAAGGACACCTCTGACCTTAAGGGATCAAAATATATGTATATTTGAAACTGGAGGGATCAAGAGATCCTAAAATATAAATCCATGCTTTAAGGATTAGTTACTAATCCAAAAAGGGAGAAAAAGTATCTTGAAAAATAATATGCGTATCAAAAAGTGCACGTTTGCAACAAGTGAGTAGAGCGTATACCCCGATGTTAAATTCATTGCTGACACTTTAACAGGAGCAATGGCTTTAACGAAAACATAAACAACTCCACTGATTACATTTCCACGTCGAGATGCCCCTAGATGAAGACAAATCAAGGGAAATATCACAGAAACATATAGGGAACACATAAGGGATCTACCTACCATGGGGTCAGTATGATCATAAAATAATATATATGATATTATCGCAAATGAATTGACATCATTCCCCAAAGAAAGTAGAACTATGATCACAAAGGAGGAAAGATCACATAAGATATATGAAGGAGAATCTTTTCAGACCATGACATGGAGACCAAAAAGAATTAGTGCTACCATATCTTTAATCCAAGAAGATTACACAAGGAAACTTTTACGAACAATAGCACATTTACAACATAACATTGAACAACGCATAGAAGAATAGAGATACATATAGGAGATTTTGAACAATAATTTTGATTCCTTCATCACCTTTCACCAACTGAGTAACAAGGATTGTATAAAAGAATCTAACAATATTTAGCAAACACATTACGGGAGAAGCACAGTACAGCAAGAAAACACACAACAAAGCTACCATGAAGGACAAGTCAATCAAGCATGCCACCTAATCTCCCCATCTCATTGTATATCATTTAGGGAAGGTGGGTAAATCACAAGAGGGACTATATCCAACACAGCAGGAATGATAGCCAACTAGAATAGGAGTAGGAGTAGCATCACTCTTATCAACTAGAATAGGATCCATTGGAGTGGTGCTCTCAAATTGACTCACTTGTAATTGATAATGATGAAGTGTTGCAAAAAGTTGTTGAATAGAGGTAAATTCAGTAAGAAAAATCTTATCTCTAATATCCTTTTGCAAATTTGAAATAAAAATACGTTGAATATCAATATCAGGAACAGGATAGGAAATTTGAGCATGCAAATGCTTAAATCTACCAATAAACTCAGTTAATTTTTCTTTAGCACTTTGTTTACAATGCATCAAATCAGTCAAAGACACTTGTGGGCCAATGTTGTTTTGAAATTGTTGAATAAAGGCATTAGCAAGTTGTGGAAAGGAATCAATGGAATAAGGAGGCAAGGAACAATACCATTGTAAGGCCTTGTCACAGAATGTTCTAGCAAATAGTTTGGCTAAAATCCTATGTTCATGAGCATAATCACTACAAAGGATTTGGAATGTTTTAACATGATGAACAAGATCTCCTTTTCCATTATAATTCTCAAGACAAGGCATCTCACCTTGCTGAGGAACAGGAGTACGAATAATATCCTGGGACAAGGGACTTCCCATGTCACATGTAGGAATACCAAACTTGTTTTGAGTTAAGGAAGCAAGTTGTTGTTATAAGGATGATACGGTTTGAGCCAAACTGATGATAGTTGAATCATTAGAGGAAATAGGAGGAATGGAAACATTAGACACACTAGGTAAAGTGTAAGAAGCTACAGGAATAGAAGACACAACTAGAGGAACACTAGGAACTATAGTTGGAAGCAGATTGGAATAAGTAAAAGGAACATTATGATATGAAGGTTGTGATGTAGGAAGGGACATAAGAGGAGCACTCATAGGAACATAGGGAACTGTCATAGTCACCAAAGAAGGAGTATAGGTAGGAATACTAGGTAAAGGATTAGAAGGAGGTTCAACACTAGTGATAGGAGGAATCAACCCTAAATCTTGAGCTTCTTAACCTAAAGGTTTAACATTTGAAAGCACAAGGTGAGTAATACCATGCAAGAGGTTAACACCTTAATCACTATCATAGAGAACTTTCTTAAGAGCCTCTATAGCTTGAATGGAATCTTGATTATGGTTCTCTTTAATAAGCCAATTACCCATTTTATCAAGTTTAGTGGAAAGTTTTTGGACTTGTTCAGGAGGAACTCTTAAAGCATCATCTTCATCATGAGATGAGTGAGAAGAGTTTTTCTCCATAGTAGGATTGGAATCATGAAGAATCAAGTTATCATCCAGGATCCTAAGGAAAGGAGAGGAAGATTCAGGATCAAAGGCACCCATGAGTCTACGACTTCTTCTAATCAGAATGTTATAAGTAGGACTAGTTGTAATAAAGCTCATAAACCAATAATGAAAATGAACTAAACTAAGAACACATAAAGCATGAATATTTTTGTATTTTTGAAATCTAATTAGCATGCAAGATCTAACACAAAGGAAAAATCTAATACTAACAAGATAAAAGGAAAGCACAATAAGGCATCTAATTCCACAAAAGAAAAGAGAGTAAGTATGTCGGGTTCACCAAAATGAATAGGGATAAAATGGCATCACACCTATTCAAATGTATAATTTGTGTTGTAATGGGGGAAATATGTGATCTATTCCCAAATCCAAATTCCCAAAGGAGAGATCCAATTTGATCAACCAAAAGGCTAATGCACAATCGAATCAATCTATGAAGAATATGAAAGAGAGAGAGAAACCCTATATTTCCCTATGGTCGAATTATTCTTGAAATCTAAAATAATTGAAATACAAGTACTAACCTCAAATTAGGGCAGATCTGGAAAATGCCAATTTCTGATGTCTGTGTGTACTTTTAGGCAATTCTGCAACTTGTTCTGGACTGGAAATGCCGAGATGAAGAAAACCCAAAAATCTTTCTCCAAGATGAGCTCAGGTCGACTTTGACCCTCATAAAAGGTCAAAGGGTAGATTCTTTATTTGAAGGTCGATTCTGACTCTGTTTGCAGATCTCAAAAGTTCACTGAAAAGGGTATCCAAATTTTCTCTCAAATCCAAAATCCCACACTTGTACCTGCTAGAAGATGGGGGTTTTTGTTGTATGGGGGGTTTTCCTTAGTCAAACCCCAATTTAGGAATTAACCTTGAAATTGAATTGAAATGTAGTGTGCATAAACAAAGTAATTGAAAAAAATCACCTCACTTATGTTGAAGTCCTTGTAGAGGATTTGAATCCTCAAATCCACAAGTATGAATGATTCAATGGACTTGAGAGCTTGAGAGATTGCAATTGCTTGAGATGAGATGTGAAAATGAGAGAGGAAGGCCTCCTTTTATAGTGAACTAGGGCACAATCCTCTAGAGGGGCCACCTTGGAGAATTAAATCCTAATTAGGTCCTAACCTTTAGAAAATATACCTAGATTAAATTCAATTTAAGGATTTACCATTCCAAAACCCGAAATGGCTGACCTGGAGGTGGAAAAACAAACATCCCTGAAACCCGATACCCAGAAATCAAGGATTTTGGATTTTTGAAAGAGGGGGGCAAAATAGCTTGTAACTGACCTAGTCAAGTTCAAGATCAATTATGACCTAGTCAGGATTGAGCTTGATTCTAACCTAGTTAGGATCAACCTTGATTCTAACCTATGGGCCCAGATCCAATCACAATTAGGACAGGAGGTCCCGGGGATGCCCGGAGACCTAGAAATGATGCTAGAAAGGGATAGAATGCCAAGGATAGGCATAAAATCCTATGATGACTCTGATGAAGGCTAGGAGGACCTATTTGTAAGTCCTACCTAGAAAATAAATCCATGGAAGAGGGAAATTAAGGAGAATCCTCGAGATTCTAACCTTAATTTCAACTATAATGAAGAAATCAAGTGCAGAAAAGAAGTGGAAAGCAGGGAGAAAGCCAAATACATGCAAAGACCTGATCAAGGTGCTTAACATGACCCCAGACCACTTACTAGGAGGGATAAATGCTCTTATCATGGAAGTGCTTCCATTTTCAGATGATACATCCACCAATGAGAATTAAATGTAATTTATGCATTGGAGATGTAAAAATTGCTAGTACTGCTTAAGGAGTAGATTCTAGAATGTTTCCACCGCTTCTAGATTGAGTATAAATGGATCAAAGTATGATGATCACAGTGTGTATACATGATAAAAGAGAGAGTAGGTGATGATTAGTGAAAGATAAGTGTGTTGGCAAAATGGTCAGCGCTCCTCAAGATTTGTGACATGGCTTAATCGCCTCCTATGTCTTCTATAAGTCTTATGGTTGTAATGGACATTAACAAGTCAATCTTTTGTTGCAATAGAAACTACTACTTGTAACAAGTGGTATCAAAGCTTGGTCACAAGTTTGAATCCCCTCAGGTAACGCTGAGGGGGAGATTGTTGGAAAAATTTCTAGTGCTCCTCTCGGGATTCATGACATGGCTTAACCACCTCCTGTGTCTTCTATAAGTCTTGTGGTTATATCGAGCATTAACAGGTTGATCTTTTGGTGCAACGACAACTACTACTTGTAACAAGGTGTGAAGGTGATGAGAAGAGAAGCTACCGAGTAATAGAGAAGTAAGAATAGAGTTTGTATGTGATTTAGAATTGAAGCTACCAAGTATAGAAGTGGAATTGTTTGTGAAGTATAGTATGAGGTAAATTTTTATTGAGCATAATGAGTCTGATAAGCATAATTTGATGCAAGAATTATAGAAATTTTTATGTTACTGATTAGTGTGTAATCAGAATTGTAAAAGATCTTAACCGAGAAGATCCTAATAGGTCTTAAATTGTAGATTATTTAACAAGGTACATCTCTTATATTAGAGTTGTAAAACCCTTTAGAAAGGTAGACTGAATATGTCTTTATACTCTTAATAGGGTAGATACTCTTAACAAGGGAAGCTATCATAAATAGCTAATTTTTTAGCTCTAACCGAGAAAACTTTTTAGTCGAGTAGTGAAGTATTGTGGGTGCCATCCCCACCACAATTTTTTCCTCTGACCAAGGATTTCTGTGAGACCAAAAACCATGGTGTTATGAGTTGTGTTTAATGATTTTGATTTATAATTTTTATGTTGTTATATGAAAAGTTTTCTATTTGGTGAATGGTTAATAAAGTACATAAAAGTTTTTGAGGTACTAATTTACCCCTCCCCTCTCAGTACTTACCTTTCCATAAATTTATCCAACATTTTTTTCTCTCTGGATGTGTTCATGGGGGAATATATAAGAGCCATTTATTGGTGCATGCAAGTGGGCTATGTGAGGGCTCGTGTTGGAAACTACAATTGAAGTAATTATTGTGTTGGCATTGATGTCAAACCTTAACTGGTAAGACTGTTGCTACTTAGGAAAGTACTATATCTATTGTATTGTTGTATTTTTTACAGATCATTATTGCTACTACTTTCTAACCATTGTAATAGTCAAAATCCTTTTAACAGAGGTTGACCTAACAATCATATGTTTAAATCCTTTGAACAAGGTTGCATTCTAATGGAATGTATGTAAGTCCTATAACAAGCCTCACTTTTAACAGAGTGATTGAAATCCTTTAACTGGGTCACACCTAACAGTGTGTATTGTAACCTTTGACAAGGTTGGCTTTTAACCAAGCTCACTTTAGAAGAGTGAAAATAATAGTAGCATGTTACAAAGTGGTTTTTCCTAGATTGGGTTTCCACTATAAATGCTAGTCTCAATGCTTGTGTGAATGTTTTGGTTTGAACATTTCTATGTTCTACAAGTTAGATACAACTAGGTAGTGGACTACAATGTTATATGTTTCTATTATAGAATCAGTGATGACTGAGTTGGTTTTGGTTGTTAGATATGATTTAAAGAAAAGTTTGTGAAGTTTGTTTTATACATCAGGACCTAAGAACAACTGATTCACTCCCCCTCTCTGTTGTTCTAAATCATATTAACAATTGGTATCAAAGCTTTGTTTCTTATTATTGGTGTTTACAAAAATCAAGTTTAAAGGTGTATGTGACTGAATGTGACCTCTAAATCAGGCACAACACAACATGGTCATTATTCACTTGATAGAATTTGGGAGAGAGTATGAAGAACTCAATCCAAATTCCATGGTGAGGCGACCTGTTGCCTCCTATGTGAATGGGGTGTTTGAATACTCTCAGAATGAGAGCCAACAGCCGGGAGACCAATTCAACAATGGAGGATTTGAAAGCAAATATGAGCAAAATGAAACTAAGCTAAGAATGAATGCAATTAATCTAGAAAACTTTGAAAGAAATATGAAATGCAGATTTTTATTTGATTTTGAAATAAAGATGATATTAGACTAAGAACAAGTAAGCAAATTTAATCTAAATGTGAAATGCAATTACACTAATATGAGAAATTAAACTAGATAATGCAATAAAAGAGCTTTGAAAATAATGAGATATGAGACTAAAAAAAATGCTATAGTAAGGATGCTCTCAAAAATTGCTCTCCTGAATGAGAAAAAGAGGTTCATTAAATAGAAGAGCCAAGAGGAGGAGGAAGAGTTTCTTGATTTGAAACGGTGGACTCTTCATTCCTAATTGAGACAAAAAGATAAGAATTACTTAATAAAAAGAATGGAAAATGCCACACAGGTGACCTTTCGAATATCAAGAATTATCAATTCAAAAAAAGTGTGTCCATTCGAATATCAAGTAATTATTAATTCCTTTTTTATGTGTAATTAGCCAAAGGGGGTGGTTTGATTTAATTTAATTTAAAGCACATAGGACTTTACAATTAAATTAATGTATCATAGAGATAATTTAGCTAATAAAGTCAAAGAGACTTAGGAATTAATTTAGTATTTGATTATTGCAATTTAGGGTCTTTGCAACTGACATCAAGTCAAATTAAGTCAGGTAGGAGAGAGAAAATTGCCTAGGGAACTAGGACTTTGGTGATGTAAAATCGAGATAATGCACCAAAATTGATGAAATTAAATAGGTGCCAATTTTGGGGTATTACATTTGCCCCTCTTTGAATTGATGTACAAACAGCGCGTTGATTCAAAGAATAGTCTGAAGTGACAGATCAAAGTAGATCAAAGCATGAATTTTTCGAAGTCTAAGTTAGATTGCGAAGACAACGATCTTAGAAGAGAACCGGAATCGGGGTTAGATTGCCCCAATACCAATTGATGAAGATGCAGATTTAGGACTATCTCCGAATCAGGGTTAGATTTCCCCAATACGAAGCTTAGTCCTCCGAGACCTAGGTTAGATTGCCCAGATAACGGTCTAAAAGAGATTTCGAGAGTCATCTCCAGAATGAAGCTTGACTCCCAGGAATTAGGGTTAGATTGCCCCAATACCCAAAAGATTTCAAGAACCATCTCCAGAATGAAGAATGATCCTCGAGGATCTGAGTTAGATTGCTCAGATACCTAAGAGATAGATTTCCAGATAACAAGATGTGAGGCGTGAAGATGCCCCTAGCAATGAGGACTGATGATTCAAATCAGACTGATTCAAGAATAGATTCGACAAGATTCAAATGATGTAATCATCCTGCCCCCTCGGGAGAGAAATTGAAAGATGACATGTCAGAAGGATGATAAACAACAAAAGATTGCAGAGCAAAAGCAATTAGACTAGATTCGCGAAGCTACAAAAGCAAATCAGAGGTCTTGTTGACCAAGTTTGACCATAGTTGACCAAATTTTGACTAGGGTTGACTTGATGAAAAGAAGCAAAGATTTGAGAACATGATGCAAAGATGAGGATCTGGCAGGAAGATGACACCAGAAGGCTGACTGCACAAGCGTCCGATCCAGAAGGAGTCCAATATTTAAAACGTGATTTTGAGCCACTTAGAGATGTCAGATTTTGATTTCGATCCCGAAAAAGGATGCAGCCAAGATGAGACTGGGACAAAAGATGAGAACCTTTGATGAGCAGATCCAGAAGAAAGCAATCAAGAGAGCAGCAAGAAAGCGCTCCAAATGCAAGCCTAGAATGAAAGATGCAAGTCTAAATGCAGGCCTAGGATGAACAAATGCAATCCTCTCGACTCGGCTATTGGACTCATCGTATTTATCATCATTGAGTTCGTTTAAGCATGGGACAATCACAAAATGCCATACAATCCTTACTAATATCACTATCATGAGAATATGAATATGACATGAGTCGTAAATTTGTCGGAATAAGGTGTAAGCATTAAGGCACAAGAAGCCAGAATGACCTGAACACCTATTCCTTTTAATCTAGCAAGTTAACATAAGCATTAGAGCATAAATGCTAGAATGACCTGAATGTCTCTTGCGAACAAACACACCAAGCACGCAGGAGTTCCTTCTTTTGCCAAAGATTTCTCACAGTGACCCTTACGTTCACTTAACAGGACGAGCGTTTACAATTTCATCAGTAGCAGAAAGAAGTCACTCAAAAGACAAGGAGAAGAACCAACCTCACCAAAGCATCCATATAAAGGAGTCGAGGTACGTATGGCCATCCAATACAAGATAGAGGCTCTTACAGAAAGACACCCCTCTTAAATGAATTCTTTGGATCATTGGAACTAAACCAACAAGCAAAAAGCAAAGAAAGCAAAGCAAACAAACAAGCACTCAAAGAAAATAAAGCTCAGCAAGCCTCAAAGGAACACACATTTAGTTTAAGTTTCAGTTCAAGTTCATGTTCAAGCGGATCGAAGTCAATTCGAAAAGATAACATTCGAAGTCTCAATGAGATAATGACAGTAGGTAGATGTAATGAGAATCACTGGTGATTGATAGAAGGGAGAAATCTCGAAGAAGAGAGATCGAACGAAAGCTAGGTATCCGCAGGCAGGCATAGTGAGAACCACTGGCGACCAATGCTCAAAAGAGTTTCTGAAAGTGATAGGACAATGCCCCCTAGACCAGGTAGGTACCCCCAAGTGTGAACCAGTTCCAATCCATGAAGAGCCGAGTAAAATCTCCAAGACACTGAAAGCAAGGCATGAGCTAGCAAACCAAAGCAGGAAACGAACTAAAGCAGGAAAGCGGGAAAACAAACTAAAGCAGGAAAGGAAGGAAACTAAAGCAGGAAACTAAGAGGCAAGCGACGCTGAGATGAGATGTTACTTCAGGAAAACAAGAGGCACCTGTTTACCAGGTTTTCACCATCTTGGCAGAGATTCTATTTTTGCTACCATGACGCCTGTTTACCAGGTTTTCATCAATGGCACATTTTTCTCTTTTTCAATTTTTTTGTACTTTTCTCTTTTTTTGCTTTTTTTTGTATTTTTTGAATATTTCATTTTTTTTGTATTTTTCATTTTTTCATTTTTTTTTGTCTTTTTGAAATTTTCTATTTTTTTTGGTATTATCAAGGCACCTGTTTACCAGGTTTTCACCAGGATAATAGATACATCAAAGCGCCTGTTTGCCAGGTTTTCACTAAGATGATCATTTTTTCAGGACATTTTGCAATTTTTAGGATTTTTTGCAATATATCAATTTTTAGGATTTTTTCAGGATCAATAAATATGTACATGAGCATACTGAGAATGTCAGCTATAGAACTTCTTAGATGAAGAGCGTTGATGGGCTCTTTGAGTTTCTCTCCTTTAGTGGTGATCTCTGGAGACACAGTCATTTGTAGCAGTAGCCAGCTGAGAAGTTGCAGAATCAGAACTAGATGTTGTAGCAGTAACAAGAGAGCCAACCAGTAGTGTCCAACAGTCAAGAGATCCATAGTCAAGGAAAGATCACTTAAGTGAGACTGACAAATATCCTCATGGACACACCTTAACTCTTTGTCGGATTTCCCAGGCTCTAAACGCTTAGGGAGAGTACATTCTAGATTTTTCTTAGTCATGCCATTAGCAATGAGGAGATACTGATATGCACTTTGGGAAAAGGCAAGATGGAGTGAAGAGGGTAAAGTATGAGAGGAAAGGGTGATGGAATGGAGGGAAGCATGAGAATTTTGGAAGCTCGAATGACAACTTTGATTTTTTCTTTCTTTGGAATCCACATAGCTTTTGAATTTTTTCTTCTTTACTTTGAGGTGCTTTTGATGACAATGCCTATAGAATGGATTTCGAGATCCATTTTTTATTTTATTTTCTGGCTTTTGATTGTCTTCTTCTTTTTGAGGACCTTTGCGGTCTTTTGAACACCTTTGCTTCTTTCCTTTCTTCATAGTCACATGTCGATTAGATGGGACATGGTGACCTTGAGATATAAGTGGATTCTCATTATTTTTATTTTTATGTTGTACATCCAAGTTACTTCCAAAAGACTCGGGAATTGTGGATGAAAGAGGCTTATGTGACTGGTTTAGGTGGAGAGGTGGAAATGGAAGTGGATGAGCCACTTTTCTAGGAGATGAAGGAGGAAGAGAAATCGATGGGATGGGCTCAAGTGCAAATATATCAGTATCATCCTCATCATTCATGAATGCATCAGGTAGATCAAGAAAGTAATCTTCCATAGAGCGTTGTTGATTGTGAGTCATCTTAGAAGAGTCAGATAAGTTTGGAGGAATATTATGTGAGCCTAACCAAGATGGTCTATTCCAAGAGTCAAGTCCCCTTTCAGGTGGTAAGAGTGCACGAATAGGAACCATTTCAATTTTGGATCTACCAATATTCCATGAAGCTGTAACAGAATGGGGTCTTACATACCCATGATTTGCTGGAGCAGTAGGAGTATAGCTTGGAGTAGATGGCCTAGGATCCATAGGAATGATCTCCATAGGAGGTTGGAAAGGATCATCATCAATAGCTTGATCTGGAGGATCATAACTTTCTCCTCTTTCTGAGTTGTTAAGACTAGCATATAGGTGCATAGCATCAACTGGTATTTTTGTAGTAGCATCTGATATGGAGTCCCATTCAGCTAGAGACATAGTTGGAGGTAGACTTTCTTCATTGTTGTCATCTAACATATGAAGTGTTTCTTCAACAGTAGGATCTTGTTCAGTAGTAGAAGTAGCAAAGTCATCTGGAATAGGCACACCTTGAGGCATACCCAAGAGAAGAGAAGCATCCAATAGTTTCTCCTGGTCAGTATGTGTGCCATTGGAGTTGGCAATAGTAGGAGTTTTTTCAATAGCCAAAGTGGTGGAACAATCTAGAATAGGCATACCCAAGATAAGCGAAGCATCCAACAGTTGCTCCCAATCAGTATGTGTATCATTGGAATCGGCAGTAGTAGGATTTTGTTCAATAGTAGAAGTGGTAGAACAATCTAGAATAGGCATACCTTGAGGCATACCAAAGATAAGGGAAGCATCCAACAGTTGCTCCCAATCAGTATGTGTGCCATTAGAGGCAGTGTCATATTCAGTAGTAGCTGCAGTAGTAGAAATCTGTTCAGTAGAGTGTATAAAATCCTCCTGGTGAGGACCAAAATCATGTTCCTGAAGCACTTGAGAAGGTAGATAAGACTCTTTCTGGTAGTCTGAATCAGAATTTTGAACATTCAAAGATCTTTCATGTGTCATAGGCTGAATCTGTGTTTCTTCATTATCTGAATCCTTGCATGAGTGAAAGCTATAGCTAGGTTGGTCAAGCTCATCGCTCTGATAGCCAATACCAAATCTATCTTCAAAAGATTCCTCATAGCAACATGGAGATGGAGGGAGAGCTTTTAGTGATAAGATGGACTCAATCTGATATTCCCCCATGCCAATATCTTTGATCTTCAAGGTCTTTTCTATTTCTTTTAGCTTAGCATCATAGAACTGAATGGACTCTCTATTGGCAGGAATAAAGTTGTCTGTTGTTTGGGTAAGCATCTTAGCAGAGCAAGTATTTAGGCTAGCACTATTGTCAATGAGGACGCGGGGGATACTCTTGGGGCCTATCATAACTTCAGTGTCTAGGAGAGCATTATGCGGGTGGCTCAGCAAGTAATCGTCTTCCTCAGAGAATGATAAATAATGAGGCGAGGTCAAATGACCCACCATAGATTGAAACTGGTTGAGATTGAGATCTTTGAGGATGTTTGCCTTGGTGAGGGCTTTATCCATAGATAGTTTTGGTCTGGATGTCGAAGGTTCGGGACCTTTGAGAACAATCTTTGCATGAGATCGAGGGATAGCATTCACACATGCTGGAGATTTTGTGTAGTTATAAGAGGGAGGTGCAGGGCCTCGCAAGACAAAGGGAGTTTTGGGTTTAGGAGTATCCTTTCTCCCTGGAGCAATGATCATGTCACAGTGAGAGATCCAAGGTTTGTTTCTAGCAAATCTGGAAGGTGGTTGAGCTTTTGTTGTAGCCTTCTCAGTGGCTTTGATCATTTGTATGTTAGAGCTGAGATTGAAAACCAACTTTGAAGGTTTTGGCATGTTAGAGTTGAGATTGAAAACCAACTTTGAAGGTTTTGGCATGTTAGAGCTGAGATTGAAAACCAACTTTGAAGGTTTTGGATCTCCCATCTTGTTGGTAGTATTCTGAGAGATCGTGAAAGAGTTGATAGGTTCAAAAGGATCAATAGGTTTAATTTTAGAAAGTGACCCTTTAGAGTCTTGCTGGTCTTCAAACAATGGGTTATAATATTCTTGAAATAGTAAGTCAGACTGTATCTGAAACAATGGATTGTAATAATCTTAGAATGACGAAGAATGTGAGGATTCCTCACGAAGTTCAGATTTCATAAAAAATTCAGGATGACCTATGTCTTGATTATGAGGTTTACTTTGATCTTGATCAGTGTTTTGAATGGGATAAGTCTTGCCACTTCGAGTCGTGACAGTCATAGACAAAGGTGTAACGAGCAAAGATTCGGGATAAAGCTAGACTCTGTCTCTAAGATAACGAAAAGGAGATAAATAGCTAGAACAACCAAGATGCAAGATGAACCTGGTATGAATTGTCAAAAAGAGATGGCTAGAACAGCTGAGATAAGACAATCGCAATGCAAGGTACAAGAGCACAATGAGATAAGGTAGACTAATGAGAGACAATATGAGTCAAAGCAAAGATCGATCGATTCCTAACTCAAGACAACTAGTTTCTGACAGTGAACGACAGGAAAATAGAAAAACAGATCACAAACAAAAAGGTAGATCAGATTTATGTCATTGATCAAGCACATAAGAAAACAATCAAGGAGTTCAAGCAAACAGTCTTCAAGCAATGGGCAAGGGACAAAGCAACCTTGCGCATGAACATGAATAGTGACTTAGTATTTCTACTCCCTAAGGACTCTACTTGTGTATGTTCTTGAGAATGTTTTAGCAGACACTTAAAACACAACAACATCCTAGCAAGTTGTCTACAAGGATATACATGGCTTTTCTAAATGGAGTCCTCGATATACGCAAGGTACGTGAGGCACAAATCCGTAGATGAGAAGAATTTGAAATCACACAGCCGGGGGGAGATGGTAACCCAAATCTCCTCCTTCACTTCTCAAAGGTATAAAGTTCTTTGAGGCTTAGCCAAGAGTGAAATCTAACTCATTCCCAAGAGAGGTGTCTTTGGATTCACCTCCCGATATTTATACTCTGCCAGAACACAGGAGTTAAGGTCGTCCCTTGAGGTGATGAAATCCCCAAGCAGGCCTTCTAGAAATGAAAAAGTAAGTAATTCTCTATCAAAAGTATTGGAAAGCACTAAAGGTGGTGCATTTAACCCTTCAAGTAAATGTGAGGTGAGTCCAAAAAGTGGTGCATTTAACTCCTCACACAAACTCAAAGTGAGTCCACACCCTAGAAAACAAGTGAGTTCCAAAAAGCACAAAAGAGTTGCCAAGTGGAACAATTAACGCTTCTTTCCTATAGACCCCTCCCCTTTAATGTGGCGCTGGGATTGCAACCACAGGGCGGAAATGAGGGGCCGGCGGATTAGCGAGTCCAATAACCCAAGATAGCAATCTAGATCAATCACAAGTAATCTAAGACTGCTAATCAATACTACTCATAAGTGCAAGAGGGTTTGAATCATGGAATATTTAACTTTCCAAGTAAACATGAAGTGAGTCCACAAAGTGGTGCATTTAACTCTTCATGTAAACAAGGAATGAATCCATGCCCTCAATTACTCAATGAGATATTTTGATATTTGAAACCAAGAATTACTTAAGGTGTAAAAGACAAGCATGCACTTAAACACAAACTTGTATGAAAGCAAATCTATGTTCCTTTATTTCCCATTAAGAGCATAAAAAATGTGTTCTATGAAAGCGTGTAACACTCAAGCCAAACACATGAGAGATTAATTTTATGCCCAAACCAAGTGTTATAGAGATTTTAAGAACTCACCTTAGGTCCAAAGATCTGCAATCCAGCATTTAGCACACATCTGAAAGTATAAAATCAAGACAAATCAATGACAAACTGTAAGATATGTAACATTGCTGTCTTCAAGACAGGCTTTAAAGATTGATTTATTTGACCCATAAAATCACAATATAAAAATTTATCAAAAGAATGAAGTTTTTAGCTAACATCAAGAAATACCATTTCCCAAAGTTACAAGGTCTTATGATTCAATTTGGTTCCTCAACCAATAACCTTTTCAGATTGTAATTTTTCTGTCATAAATCAGATTTAAAATGCCAAACCCTGCCTAGGGAATATCATATCTTTCTCAAAAAGAATCAAAATAAAACCAAAAAAATTTCATAGTAACTATTAATGAATATAGTTTCCAAATATTTAAGACATTTATTTTTCTCATTCATAAATGATTTTCTAGGAATAAATCATTACCTGCAACTCCAATGCAGATTGTTAAAAACTAGATTTCACTCAAATGCCCATAACTTTCACAAATCTGCATAAAAATGATTCAAACCAAAAGGAAATGAAAGATAATTCACGTATCTTTCCAATAAATATTATTATAGATCTTTATTGTTCATAATTTGTCCGCACCAGACATTTCAATCTGACTGTATTCAGAGAATCTCAAATCTGCAAATACCCAATTTCACAAAAATGATCATAACTTATTCATTTCTTTATAAAAATAAACCAAACAAAAAGCATGAGAAAGAGGATTCATCATTCTATCCATCCATTACTATATTAATAGTTTTTCAAGCTGTAAATGGTCGTACAAGGTATGAAACCAACACTAAAGCTGAAAAACCAATGAAGAATGAGGCCAGAAATTGATCTTTTCTGCCCCACGGTGGGCGCCAAAATGTATGTGACTGAATGTGACCTCTAAATCAGGCACAACACAACATGGTCATTATTCACTTGATAGAATTTGGGAGAGAGTATGAAGAACTCAATCCAAATTCCATGGTGAGGCGACCTGTTGCCTCCTATGTGAATGGGGTGTTTGAATACTCTCAGAATGAGAGCCAACAGCCGGGAGACCAATTCAAAAATGGAGGATTTGAAAGAAAATATGAGCAAAATGAAACTAAGCTAAGAATGAATGCAATTAATCTAGAAAACTTTGAAAGAAATATGAAATGCAGATTTTTATTTGATTTTGAAATAAAGATGATATTAGACTAAGAACAAGTAAGCAAATTTAATCTAAATGTGAAATGCAATTACACTAATATGAGAAATTAAACTAGATAATGCAATAAAAGAGCTTTGAAAATAATGAGATATGAGACTAAAAAAAATGCTATAGTAAGGATGCTCTCAAAAATTGCTCTCCTGAATGAGAAAAAGAGGTTCATTAAATAGAAGAGTCAAGAGGAGGAGGAAGAGTTTCTTGATTTGAAACGGTGGACTCTTCATTCCTAATTGAGACAAAAAGATAAGAATTACTTAATAAAAAGAATGGAAAATGCCACACAGGTGACCTTTCGAATATCAAGAATTATCAATTCAAAAAAAGTGTGTCCATTCGAATATCAAGTAATTATTAATTCCTTTTTTATGTGTAATTAGCCAAAGGGGGTGGTTTGATTTAATTTAATTTAAAGCACATAGGACTTTACAATTAAATTAATGTATCATAGAGATAATTTAGCTAATAAAGTCAAAGAGACTTAGGAATTAATTTAGTATTTGATTATTGCAATTTAGGGTCTTTGCAACTGACATCAAGTCAAATTAAGTCAGGTAGGAGAGAGAAAATTGCCTAGGGAACTAGGACTTTGGTGATGTAAAATCGAGATAATGCACCAAAATTGATGAAATTAAATAGGTCCCAATTTTGGGGTATTACAAAAGGGACTTGAGAAAATGATTAGGATGTATAAGAAGGAGGTACTGAAGCTGAATAAAGAAAACTTCCCTGCATGGCAAAGCTTGATGAAGCTACATCTAGCCAGTATTGGTGATTCTGCAAAGTACTACATTGAGAATGACTATGTCTCACATATCACACCTTTGACTATCGAAGAAATGAGAGCTAAACAAGAACATAATCAGGCAATGCTAGAAATTGCATCTGACCTAAGCTATTTGGAATTTGAGGACATTAAGGATTGCACAAGTGCCAAGGAGATGTGGGACACTCTTGCAAAGATCTATGGTGGTGACCTAAATGCACTAAAAGCTAAGACCGAGAGTCTTAGAGGTAAGTTTGATGAAATGAGAATGCAAGAAGGTGAGAACATTGCACAATGTTGTGGTAGAATAAAAGAAGTTGTGAATGCTATTAGAGGAGAAAATGGGACTATTGATAATGAAACTATAATTGGAAAAGTACTAAGAACTCTATGTCCTATATATGCTATTAAGATCTCAGCTATTCAAGAATCTAGATGTAACTCTACAAATGTGCTTACTTTGGAAAGTTTGGTTGGCAAGCTGACTGCTTTTGAACTCTCTAACTATGATAACTTCACTGTTGGTAGTATTGGAAATGTTGAATCTGATTTTAAGTCACAATTAGTTCTAGACAAGCCAAAGAAAGAAAAAGAAAGATGCATCAATGAAAGTGATAGTGATAGTGACAGTGACACTTCTGATGAAGAACTTGAAGATCTACAAGCTCTTATGGCTAGAAGACTGAGAAGGGGAAAAGGAAAATATAAAGGTAAAATCCCTATTATATGTTTTGCATGTAATAAAATTGGTCATATAGCTGCTAGATGTCCTGATAGGAATGATAAAGATGAAGAAAGAAAAAGAAAAAACAAAGATAGAAGAGATGATATAAGCTACCAAAGGCACAAAGACCACAAAGTAAAAGGTAAGAAATCTTGTTACATTGCTGAAGAAGAAATTGACACTGATAGTGATGATTTTGAAATTGAGGTAGTCTATGTTGCAATGAAAGATGAATCTGATGAGGATGAGAAAACTGCACTGATCTCCTATGTGAATAAGAATGAAAAATGGATTATTGATAGTGGTTGTTCACATCACATGACTAGTGACAAGAGTAAGTTTGAGACCTTACATCATTATAGAGGTAAAATTGTAAAATTTGGTAATGATGCACCATGTCTCATTAGAGGAAAAGGTTTGATTAAACTAACTAATAAGATCTCTTGTGAAAATGCATATTGGGTTGAAGGTCTAAATTATAATCTGCTAAGTGTTTCTCAGCTCAACAACACTGGTTACCGAGTGGAATTTCATCATAAGAAAGCTAAAATATTTGATGCTACTGGTGAACTGATCAGAAGTGGAGAACAAACTAGAGGTAATTTTTTTTATCTTGACCTATCTGAAGAAGCATGTATGGTTGCACAACTTGATGACATTTGGTAATGGCATAAGAGGCTATATCATGTTAACTTTGATAATCTAGTAAAAATAAGTAAGAAGAAGAAAGTAAGAGGTCTACCTAGATTGAAAAAACCTAAGAATGTGATGTGCAAGGAATGCCAGTTAGGAAAAATGACAAAGTCAAGTTTTAAGAGAAAATCCTTTACTTCTGAAAACATTTTAGATTTGGTTCATACTAACCTTTTTGGACCTATGGGTGTACAAAGTTACTGTGGTGCTAGATATTTTATCTTGTTTGTTGATGATCATACTAGGATGATGCATGTAATGTTTCTAAAAGAAAAATTTGAAGCTTTTCAATTCTTTAAGTGGTATTTGGCTAAGGTTGAGAAGGAGATAGGTAGGAACCTGAAATGTCTTAGATCTGACCAAGGTGGAGAATTTACATCAAATGAAATCAATCTATTTTGTAGTGAAAGAGGGATCAAGAGATAGATGTCTACACCTAAAACACCTCCACAGAATGGTATAGTAGAGAGAAGAAATAGATCTATGTTGGATTGTGAAAGGACATTGTTGATTGAAAATAATATGGCACAAAAATACTAGAAAGAAGCTATAAGTACAGCTATCTACACTCTTAATCGAGTATAGATCAAGAAAGGTACAAATCTGACACCTTATGAATTATGGCATGGGCATGCACCAAGTGTTAAATACTTTAGAATCTTTGGACGAAAGTGCTACATATTAAAAGACAATAGGAATGGAAAGTCTGATGCTAAAAGTGATGAAGTCATATTCCTAGGGTATTCCACAAAAAGTAAATCTTATAAGTGTTTGAACTCTAACACTAACAAAATTGTGGAAAGTGTGAATGTCAAAGTTAATGAGTATGCAAAAAGAAATGAAGTTGATAGAAAAAGAGAACCACAAGATTATAGATCTTTTGTGTATATTGAAGAAGAAGAAGAGACAAGTAACAAACTTGCACCTGATGCCGACTCTCGGGTAAGAAATGCTGAGCAACAGGAAGATGCTACCGAGCATCAGGAAAATAGTGCTGAAAGAGAACAAGAACATGCCAAGTGATAGGATAATGTTGTCGAGTATTAGGAAGAGGTTGCCGAGCATTCAAAAGGTGAATCTAACAATAGAGGAGAGAAGAGCTAAACCTATTTTGGAAAAATATGTAAGAAGACATCACAAGCCTGAACAGATAATTGGATACAAACATACTGGAATTCTGACCAGAAGTAAGACAAAGGATCCAAGATGTTTACTGTGTGAATTTGAACATAAGTCAACTAGAGAGGCATTAGAAAATGAAGACTGGATACAAGCAATAAATGAAGAAATAGAACAGATAGAGAAGGATGATACTTGGACTCTGGTATCGAGACCTAAAAACAAAAATGTTATAGGAACAAAGTGGGTGTTCTGGAATAAGTTGAATGAAAAAGGTGAAATAACTAGGAACAAAGCTAGGCTGGTATGCAAAGGCTACACACAAGAAGAAGGAATAGATTATGGGGAGACATTTTCCCCTGTAGCTAGATTGGAAGGAGTAAGAACTCTACTTGCATATGCTGCTTATAAAGATTTCAAGGTTTATCAAATGGATGTCAAGTCTACATTCTTAAATGGTATACTAGAAGAAGAAGTTTACAAAGAATAGCCAGAAGGTTTTATTGATCCAAACAGAAGACACATCGTATGCAAACTGAACAAAGCACTATATGGATTAAAACAAGCTCCCAGAGCATGGTATGAGAGATTGCATAGCTACTTGATACATATTGGATTTTCAAGAACAAATGACACAAGCAATCTATGCATGAAAGATGAAGAAGGTAAAGGTATTCTATTGGCAAAAATTTTTGTGGATGATATTATTTTTGGTGGACAAGATGCTTTCTGTAAAAGATTTTCAAATGAAATGTAAACTGAATTTGAAATGAGCATGTTTGGTGAGATCAAATTCTTTGTTGGTTTACAAGTATATCAGATGAAGAAAGGAATTTTCATTACATAGTCTAAGTATGTTAATGAAATACTAAAAAATTTTGGGATGGAAGACTCTAAACCAGTGAGTACTCCTATGGCTACTGGAAAAAAGTTATCTAAGAATGATGATGCTACAGAAGTGAACCAAACTTTGTACAGATACATGATTGGAAAATTGCAGAATGTTGTACATAGTAGACTAGATATTGCACTAACTATTGGGATTGTGGCAAGATTCTCTGCCAATCCTAAGGAAATACACATGATGGTTGTGAAAAGAATTATGAGATACTTGAAAGGGACTGCTAACTATGGGCTATATTACAAGAATGATGAAATATTTGAACAAAGAGTATATACAGATGCTGATTGGGTAGGAAATTTAGATGACAGAAAGAGTACTAGTGGTGGAGCTTTCTTTCTTGGATAGAGATTAGTCTCCTAGATGAGCAAGAAACAAAATTGAATTTCCCAATCTACTACTGAAGCCAAGTATGTTGCTACTACAGTAAACTGTTCAAATTTGGTATGTATAAAACAATTGTTGGTATGCATGAAAGAAGAAATCATTGAACCTATTGTTATTTTCTGTGATAACACAAGTGCTATCAACATTTCTAAGAATCTAGTGATGCATACTAAGACCAAGCACATATAAATCAAGTATCACTACTTGAGAGAATTGGTACAAGATAAAGAAGTCCAAATGGAATATGTGAATATAAAGGAACAATTAGCAGACATATTCACTAAAGCTTTACCTAAAGAAGCACATGAGTATTTGAGAAGTCAATTAGGGGTCCTTCCCCTAACTGAGGCTGCCTAGTTAAGCTAGGAGCACTGCGTCAAATATGCTATAGCAGAATATTTGACAGATTGATGCAGAAGATTGTCACACTTTAGGACTGGCCTAGAGTTGTGAACAAGAGCATAGACAAGGAATCAATCATAAGCAAGATGACAGAGGGAGAAACACTGAGCTGCATAGATAATATCTACATCTGATGGATGTATGTGTTAGTTGCTACTTTGGCATTTTTTGTCAAAGAGGGAGATGAAATGAGATGATATAATAACACATGAAACTGAAAAGAAAAGTAAGGAGATGATGAACTGAAATGAAGGATCAGGATAGAGGGAGATCTGGATATTTTTTATGGTCATAGAAGTGAGGCTTATAGAGTCTGAATCAAAATGAAGCTAACAATATTACAAAAAAAAATTTTGATGGACAGATAAGTTTTTGGATTGGTTGCTAATCCATGTGTTATTCAGGTGATATCATATGGTGTTTCCATCAATGCCAAAGAGGGAGATTGTTGGAAACTACAATTGAAGCAATTTTTGTGTTGTCGTTGATGTCAAACCTTAACTGTTAAGACTGCTGCTACTTAGGAAAGTACTATATCTATTGTATTGTTGTGAAGAATGGAAAGAAAGGATGGTAACAATAGCACCTAAGGAAAGGTTGAGTTATCTTGATACTACAAAGTGTACTTGACTATGTTGTACAATGATGAGACAATGTATTATTTATCTTAGTAAGATTGAAGACTAAATTGGTAAGCTTGACCGAGCAAAAATGGAGAAATCATGTTCAAGCCGAGTAATGTTAGTGTCCATCGAGTCAGTATATGCCGAGCAAAATTCTAGTGTTGACCAAACATCAATTAATTACCGAGAAAGATAGTATAAGCTGCGGAAACATTTTTTTAGTAATGATTGAGCTTTCTACATGAAGACTGAGTAGTTGATCACAGTATTGACCGAGCTTCAGCATTTTTATATTTGAAGAGAATTCAGATTTGGAGCTAACATTGTTGAATTCTTGGATTATGTAAAACATGTTGACTTTATTTATTGATTGTTTGAAAGCATTAAATGCACTAAAAAATGTTTTATTGTAAATCATTAAGAGATTTGAGATGTTTCTAGAAAAGGAGCCGAAGAACATAAAGTGGGTAGATTCAATGAATCTAACCTAACCCTAAGATCTATGAAGGATATTGAGTGGCAAAAGATGAGTTAACCTAATTGAGGAAGTATTAAGAGAACCTAACCATTAGGTATGTGTGTGCATGGGTGAAAAGAGGATGCTAGAAGATCAGTAGATGTTATTGACTGTATAAGTAGAAAATCCTAAAGGAAAAGTCGGGTGATTGCTTGAAGAAAAGTTCTGAGCAGATCAGAGATGGAAATGGAAAAGTTTCAAAGTCATTAAACCAGCATTTGTGTACGGAATTGGATCTGATATTTGCAAAGTGAGTTGTATTTTTTATAGACCATTACTACTACTACTTTCTAACCATTGTAACAGTCAAAATCCTTTTAACAGAGGTTGACCTAACAATCACATGTTTAAATCCTTTAAACAAGGTTGCATTCTAATGGAATGTATGTAAGTCTTATAACAAGGCTAACTTTTAATAGAGTGATTGAAATCCTTTAACCGAGTCACACCTAATAGTGTGTATTGTAACCTTTGACAGGGTTGGCTTTTAACCGAGCTCACTTCAGAAGAGTGAAAATAATAGTAGCATGTTACAAAGTGGTTTTTCCCAAATTGGGTTTCCACTATAAATCCTAGTGTCAATGCTTGTGTGAATGTTTTGGTTTGAACATTTCTATGTTTTACAAGTTAGATGTAGTTGGGTAGTGGACTACAATGTTATATGTTTCTATTATAGAATCAGTGATGACCGAGTTGGTTTTTGTTGTTAGATCTGATTTAAAGAAAAAATTTTGAAGTTTGTTTTATACATCAGGACCTAAGAACAACTAATTCACCCCCCCTCTCTTTATTGTTCTAAATCATATTAACAGGCTTGAGGATACATTTCTCTTTTCCTTAGCCACAGGTTTTGGCTTTAGATATTTTATTTTTAGTGTGTGCACCTACTAGTGGTGTGGGGATATATTTTAGTATTATTTTGGTTCTTTTCATTTTTAGATGGGGATGTATTGAGATCAATATTAGAGGTATTTATTTTCTTATGAGGGACATGTTTAGGGTCTAATTGAAGTGGTTTTGTGATGCAAGAGCATCTTGGGTCCTTGGAAATCCTATGTCACCAACAAAAAGTTTGAGTTTTCTATGTTGCTTGGTTCCTGCTTTGACTGAGTTGGCTTGGTAGTTTCTTAGGTTCCTTCATTAACTGAGTTGGTCAGTTATTTCCTTGGCACTCGGTTATCCTTATTTACCGAGTTATTTGTTTTAGTTTCTTGTTGAGGCAGACTTGTGCATTTAATTATGGTCTCAAATTTAATGTTGGTATCGATAATTGGGAAGCATGTGTACCTAGATCTGGTTGTCCCTTCCATTAATGATGGATCAGAAGGATGACTTGTTTCCATAGCCTCTTGTATATATTGTAGTTGATGGTTGTAGTTAGGAGTCAGCTTCTTGGTAGTAGTTAGGAGTTAGAAGATGGAAGGTAGTTTCTAAATCCTCCCATGTTGGAGGACTTTTCTAATTGAATATATGTATCTGGACCTAATCAGGAAGGCCTTACAACCTGGCATGTATGAATCTATATGATGAAATATAAGGATCTGATCTACATTCTCTCTCTCACTTTATGTGTTATTACTTCTATGTGTGATCTCTACAAGGTAGATTTGGATTAGGGTGTTCCTTTGGCCCCTCTTCCCTACCTCTCTTGCATCAAGTGGTATCAGAGAAAAGGTTGAGATTTGGATCTAGATTTGTCAATCTAGGTTTGAGGGTTCCTTCTTGTCAAACCCTAGTTAATTTTTTCTGGTGTAGCGGATTGCAATCTGGCCTATAATTGTAGAGGGTTTCAAGATGGTTCATGGGAGATGAGATGCAAATCTAGGATTGGCACACATGTTGAGATAACTTACTGCTAGATTAGAAGCTCTTGAGACATCCCAGCATGGAGGAAGACATCTTGAAGATGTTAGTGATGAAGAACTTTAGGAAGAACAAGATGTTGTAGAGCCTGCACCGGTGATGGATCAGGGTGAGGAAATATTGTTGAAGGCTTTGGTAAATCTAAAGTCTGCACCACATTTCAATCCTCCTAAGTATATTATAATGTTAGATTTAGATGAATTGGTGGACTAGATCACCGAGATGGAAAAATAATGAGTATAAAAATGTCCCTGAAGAAAAGAAAGTCAACATTGCAAGCACAAAGTTGAAGAGTCATGCATCCTTGTGGTGGGAGCATATACAATTAGATAGAAAAAGGAAAGGCAAAGAAAAAATTAAGGTATGGAATAGATGATTAAAAAGTTGAAAGGCGAGTTCTTAACTTGTGATTATTAGATTAACCTAGTTAGGTGAATGCAAAGTTTGAGGCAAAAAGATAGCTTGGTAATAGATTATACTAAGGAATTCTATAGACTAGATATCATATTTGGACATGATGAATATGAAGTGGAAATAATTTCTAGGTACCTCAATGGATTAAGAGTTTCCATCCAAGAAGAAATCGGTGTGGTTAAATTGGAAAACATTGAGGAAGCTTATCAGTTTGCCTTGAAAGATGAGGAGAAATTGAATAAAATACATGAGCAAAGACAAAGAGGTAGAGGTGGTAGATTCCCTAAAGGAAGATGTAGATCTTATGGTGAAAAAAATAGATCTAATCCAAAAAATAAAAATTTAGATAAATGTAAGACCGAGTGGAAAGGTGAAAGTTCATCTAGAGAAAGAGGCAATAACTACCAGGGTGGTTATAACAAAGGTGGATTCCAAGGAACTTGTTACAATTGTGGAGAAGAAGGACATAGATCATTTGAGTGTACACATGAAAGTAAGAAGGTCGGTAGTAGTAGAAATGCTTTAGTGCAAGAACATTCACCGAATGAACCTGAGAAGGAAAAGAACTTGATGGTAAGGAGAGCACTTTGGAGTAAAAGTAATAGGGAAGATCTGGTAAGAAAAATTTTGTTCAAGACCAGATGTAGAGTTTTTGATGAAGTGTGGAAGGTAATCATTGATAGTGGAAGCTCAGAGAACTTGGCATCTAAGGAAATAGTTACAAAATTGCAGTTGGAAAGGTTGAAACACCCGAAGCCCTATCAGATTTCCTGGATCAAGGAGGAGCATACACTATTGGTAAGTGAACAATGTTATGTGAATTTGAATATTGGAAAGTAATATGATAAATTTTAATGTGATATCATGCCTATGGATTGTTATCATATTTTTTTGGGTAGACCTTGGAAATGTGATAGATATGCTATATATGATGGGAGATTACATAAATATACTATTTGGGATGAAGGGAGAAGAAAAATCTTGTTACCTTTGATTGAATAATCTGTTATTAGTGTTTGTATAGCTATGAAAGTTTTCTTGATGGAAAGAAGAAAGTTTGTTAAAGATTTGAAAAATAATGTTGTATGTTTTTTTGTGATTCCTAACAAACTGAGTAAGAAAATAGATGATAGCATCCCTGAAGAGATTGATAAGATACTCACCGAGTATAAGGAGATCATTTATGATAATGTACCTGATGGTTTTCCATTGAAGAGAAGCATTGGTCATTGCATGGATCTAATCTGTGGAGCTATTTTACCGAATAAGGCACCACATCGGTTGACACCTCCCGAGAATCAAGAATTGAACCGACAGATTCAAGAATTGTTGCAGAAAGGTTTCATCTGAGAAATTTTGAGTCATTGTTCAACACTAGCTATATTGGCACCTAAGAAGAATGGAGAATGGTGAATATGTAATTATTATAGAGAAATCAACAAGATAACAGTGAAATATAGGTTTCCTATACCGAGAATGGATGATATAATGGATAGTTTGACTAGAGAAAAGAATTTTACTAAAATAGATGTAAAAATTGGATATCATTAGATCAGAATCATAGAAGGTGATGAGTGGAAGACTACTTTTAAGATAAGAGAAGGTTTGTATGAGTGATTGGTTATGCCTTTTGGTTTAACTAATGCACTGAGTACTTTTATGAGGTTGATGAATGAGGTTTTGAAGAAATTCTTAGATGAATTTGTGATTGTATATCTAGATGACATTCTAATATTTAGTAAGACCAGAGAAGAACATTTATTTCATGTTAAACAAGTATTGTAGATATTGAAAGAAGAAAAATTGTTGATTAACTTGAAAAAAAGTTCTTTCATGCAATAGGAGATTGTGTATTTGGGATTTGTGATTTCAGTTGATGGTTTGAGAATGGATCTTGAAAATGTTGAAGCTATTTTGAATTGGCCTACACCTGAAAATGCTAGTGATGTAAGATCATTTCATGGTTTAGAAATTTTTTACGAAAATTTCATTAGGAATTTCATTTCAATTTGTAATGCTATGACTAAGACTATGAGAGGAGATAAAAGAGAATTCAAATCTATGCATGGAGCTGATAAAACTTTTGAGACTCTGCAGGAAAAGGTTGTTGAATTACCTATGTTGGCATTGCCTGATTTCAATAAGGTATTTCAAGTTGAATGTGATGCAAGTGGTAGTGCAATAGGAGTTGTGTTGAGTCAAGAAGGTAAACCTGTTACTTTCTTTAGTGAAAATTTGAATGATTCAAAAACAAAATATTATATGTATGATCAAGAATTATATGCTATTGTTCAAGCCATGAACAAATGGAGACATTATTTGATACCGAGTGAATTTTTGTTGTATACTAATCATAAGGCTTTACAATATTTGGGTAGTCAGAATAAGTTGAATCAGAGACATATGAAATGGGTTGAATATTTGCAGAGTTATACATTTTTGATAAAACATAAGAGTGGAGTCACTAAACAAGTTGTTGATGAATTGAGTAGAAGAAGATCTTTGATGACCGAGATGAAAATTGAAGTTCTTGGTTTCGATGGCATGAGAGATTTATATGAAACTGATACTGATTTTTCTAAGCCATGGAGAAAGTGCAGAGCACCTATCAAGATCAACCAAGTACTAAATGTGAAGACTATTTCATTCAAGAAGGTATGTTGTTTAAAGGTATTCAGTTGTGTATACTGAGAGGATCAATGAGAACTAATTTGATATAGGACAAACGTAGTAGTGGTTTGGCTGGACCTTTTGGTATTGACAAAACATTAAATTTTCTTAAGGAGAAATACTTTTGGCTACAGTTGTATAAGGATGTTTAGAAATTTGTGAAAAGTTGTGGAATTTGTGAAGTCGCAAAGGGAGTAAGTTAGAATACTAGACTGTATATACCGATTTCTATTCCTGAGAAACCTTGGATTGATATCAGTTTGGATTTTTTTCTTGGCTTACTGAAGACAGTAAGAGGTAATGATTCTATATTTGTTGGTGTGGCTAGATTTTCTAAGATGGAAAATTTTATACCTTGTAGAAAGAAATCATATGTAGCGCATATAGTAGATCTTTTCTTTAAGGAAATTTTCAACTTGCATGGATTACCGAGGAGCATCATCTCTGACCAAGACACTAAATTTTTTGGATACTTTTGGAAGACTCTTTGGAGAAATTTGGGCACCGAGTTGAGGTATAGTTCTACATTTCACCCATAGACTAATGGACAAATAGAGGTTGTGAATAGAAGGTTGGGTAATCTTTTGAGATGTTTAGCTGGAGATACACTAAGTAATTTGGATTATGTATTGGCACAAGCAAAGTTTGCATATAATAATTCAGTAAATAGGAGTACTAGAAAAATACCTTTTGAGATTCTTAATGGCATACAACTGAGAGGTATATCAGATTTGAAGGATATTGCTAGTGAAGAAAAGAGAAGTGCTAAAGGAGTAAAATTTGTTGAGTTCATGAAGACATTGCATGAAGAAGTGAAACATGAGCTGGAGAAAAGCAATCAGAAATATAAAGACAGAGATGATAGATCAAGAAGACATAAGACTTTTGTAGTTGGTGATGAATTAATGGTTCATTTGAAGAAAGGAAAATTTCTTGTTGGAACATATGGGAAGATGAAAATGAAGAAGTTTGGTCGTTGCAAGATATTGAGAAGATTTGATAGTGGAAATGCTTATGAGATTGAGTTACCTGATGACATGGATATATCACCTATATTCAACATTGCAAATTTGTATAAGTACCATGAATCAGATAAAGAAATGATAGTACCGAATGATTATCCCTAGAGGTACAGAAAAGAAGTTGAAAAGATATTGGAATAAAGATTTGGTAGAAGCACAAGAGGAAGATAGTATATGGAATATCTAGTAAATTGGAAGAACTGGTCGATTGAAGATAGTTCATGGATTTCACTATCTGAGTTGGATTCATCTCAGGTTGTACCTACTACATGATTCATAGAATCATTTCAAATAAACCTAGGTGTATGATGCATGAGCATCTTGGCTCCTTAGAAATCTTGTGTCACCAAAAGAAAGTTTGAGTTTTCTATGTTGCTCGATTCCTTCTTTGACCGAGTTGGCTTGGTAGTTTCTCAGGTTCCTTCATTAACCAAGTTGGTTGGTTATTTCCCTAGTGCTCAGTTATCCTTGTTGAGGCCGACTTGCGCATTTAATTGTGGTCATAGATTTAATGTTGGTATCAATCATCAGGAAGCTCATGGACCTAGATCTAGTTGTCCCTTATATTAATGACGTATCTAAAGGCTGACTTGTTTTGATAGCCTCTTTTATATATTGTAGTCATTGGTTGTAGTTAGGAGTCAACTTCTTGGTAGCAGTTAGGAGTTAGAAGATGGAAGATAGTTTCAGAATCCTCACATATTGGAGGACTGTTGTAATTGAATTGATGTATCTGGACCTAACCGAGAAGGTCTTACAACATGACATGTATGAATCTATATGATGAAATATAAGGATCTAAACTACATTCTCTCTCTCACTTTGTGTGTTATTGCTTCTGTGTGTGATCTCTACAAGGTAGATTTGGATTAGGATTTTCTTTTGGCCCCTCTTCCCTACCTCCCTCACATCATTTTGGGTGCATTTGGTAGTTGTTGTGTGGAGATTTAGTTCTATTTTATTTTTGTTGTTTTTTGGCTCTAAGATTGGAGTTTTGGCCCTATTCTAAACTCTGTTTGGGTAAGTTTTTTTTCTTTGATCTCATTTTGGCCTTGTATGGATTATACAAGATGCCTATATTGAGGGGAGAATATTCATTTTCAAAATATTGTGCTTGGAGATAGTTCATCTTTGATCATTCATGATAATATCATATGTGGTTTGGATGGTACTAGTTTAGGAGGAAGGATCTTCTCAAGGTGAGGGTTTTAAGCCCAAAAAATCAAATAGATGCCTTGCAAGGAGTGAGATTAGACTCATTCTTGTGATCTATCCAAACTTTGTGGAAGATGATATTAATTATTTGTCTAATCACGCTTTGATTTGCAATTTTATAGGGATTTAAGTGTCTTTTCCCCTCTTGGAATCATGGGCTCACCACATGTAGAATCTAGAGTGGTAAATGGATGTTTTGTTAATCGCTAATGACTATTTATTAGTTATCTTTAATTGCATGCCAAAAAAAAGAAAGGCATTTGAAGGGGTTCCTTATTTATACAATCAAGTCAACCTCTTTATCAAGCCTTCACATGTTTGGCTTAATCTCATAGAATATCATTCTTTAAAGGTTCCTATTTGGGTGTGGTTTTAGTGGTTCCCACTATAATATTGGAGAGAGAACATCTTCAATTTACTTTTAGTGTAGTCTGGAAAGCTAGTTGAACCTTCACAGTAGACTATACAAAATTAGGTAATTTCTATGAGAATGTGAAGTTGATGCTATTCATGTTGTTGTCATTAATCATTTTCATTAATGTTAACATATTCAATGCATAGATATGATTTATTTATAATTTGGTTGTTTTTTTGTATCAGTTGACATCTGTATCGATATCCTAGGTGTATCGGTATAAGTGTTCATCGAAGGATGAGCTTTGAATATTTTTCCTTATCCATGTCAGTGATGATTCTATTCTACAAGTGCATTATATGGTGGAATGTGTTGGTACTCTAAAATCTGGATTGATTTTAGAGTCTATATTCAGAAATTCTCCTAAGGCAAAGTTTGTGCCTTTCAAAAGACCTTTTTAAAAGACCCAAGTTCAAGTGCATATAAAGATAGGCCTGATAATTTTCATAAGATGGTGCTTGGGGCATGTGTTCCTCACCTTTCAATTAGCATATTGAGTTGGTTGCAACTCCCAGATCTCAGTTCTGACATGTTTTGAAGATACCCATTTGGAGGTTAGTGCACAAATTTGCACTTTGTATTCTGTCTGGTTTTCACTAAATGGCCTACTTTGGAGGTTTGCATTTAGCACCGGGATGATAGTCATGATGAAAGGAATTTTGGAGTGTATTGTAGGGATGAGAGTGTGTCTTTGTTCCCATTTTCATATTTTTAAAGGTTTATATGATCAGTATACCAGGCCTCTTCCATTTGCATTTTATTTAGTTTCACTGAATGTGGGAATGCAGAATTTGAAGTAGCCCACTTTGAGATCCTGTAAATTGCATCCATTCAGTGATCGGGAGGAATTGAAGGTTGGTTCATGTTGTAGATATGGAAGTGATTCCCCTTGATGAGTTTCAAACTGTGACCAATCCATTTGACCCCTTTCTAAGCAGTCAGTTCCAGATGCAATTAATAAATGGTTTCATTGTCTTTCAGTTTAGGATCTTCTAAGTAGTTGGCTTTAAAGATTATTCCTTGATCCTCATTTGATCATTTGTTGAGACTTATTACAACCTTGTTTTATATGTTTGAGAGATATTCTTCACCCAAGGTTTCAGACCATGAGGGTCTCGTTTGACATGATTGCAAGGTCAGATAAAAAGTGTTTTATGTTGATGAATAGTGCGGACAAAAAAAAATTCACAAGTAACCATTTTTAGAATTTCATATCTTAATGTCAGATGCTAGTTTCCAAATGAGGGTCATCTCTCTATTTTCCTTGCATATGAATTTTCTTCTAGAATAAGTGGTTTAGTTTCAGCTCATGATTGGATATATTTAATACATCTTCTTGACAGGTCATTTCCAGTATTTCCAGTTTATGTTTACCCAACAAATCTGAATAGGTGTTTTTGGGTTATAAAATCTTCTACCCTATTCATCTTTATGGAAATCCCTTTGACAGAGTGTTTTCCTATAGTATAAAGTTCGTACTCACCAATTGCCCACCTCCGGTGATGAGTCTTGATCAATCTTTTAATAGTGCAACTGGGGGCATTTTAATCAAATTTGGCGACTTGGCAAAGGTTGTTGAAAGTCAAGTTTTTAATTAATCCAACGATTGTTTGAATCTATTCCAGATCTACATGTCGGTTGCTCAGATCATATTTTGAGGCTCAGTTGATTGAATTCAAAAAAAAATTAGGTCGGACTCACTTGGGGCCTGACCTGCCTCATTATTTTAAAGGCCGTGCCATCTTCATTATTTGCAATTGAAAAATGATCTTTTCAGTAGAGGAAGGTTTGAAAGAAAATACACTTCTTTTAAATTTTCAAATTCAAAGCTTTGAGAGGACAAACAGTATGTTGATACCCTCTTCTACAGATCAAGCTTTCACAAATGAATACATTAGGGCTCTTATAAACACAAAAGTATTGACTTGCTAACAAATGTTATTATTGGACACTTGAGTCTTAAGTGAATAGACAATTTGATTTCCCTTAGCGAATTACTAAAAAATATATGAAGCCTTCATTTTCTCTGATTCTAGATTTGTATTGTTTCAACCCTATTGAACTCATGTTTCAAAGGAATGTGTGCACCAAAATAAGAATAGAAGCACCAAGTTTATGAATGGGTGTTGTGCACTGAATTTACAAGCAGGGGGAAACATAAAATGTTGTACACACATAGTACTAGCTAGTATAGAGGCTTCCAAAGCCTTCCACTAGCAGTGTTAGCAATACAGGCATGGAACATGAAGGGGCACATGCCATTTTAGTGATGGTGAGTGCCATTTCTTGCACATGCACACCAGCAGGGGAAGGAGTTTGAAGGAGGGTGTGTGGAGTTCAGAGTAAAAAAGAAGAAATGAAAGGGAGGTCTAATAGCCTTATGCTACTCCTACTACACCACCATGGCTTCCTCCACTTTCTCCATAATCAACTACAAAAATATCAAAGAAAATGAGGAAGAAAAGCTTTTCCCCCTCACCTGGTAAAAATCCTCTACAATGGCCCTCCAAAGGTGCGTTAATCCTCCTAAGGTGCGTTAATCTTGGAATGGGTAGAGTTGTTGGCTACCACTTCCAACTGGTCTTCAAAATATGTGGCTCCATCAAAGTTGTCATCATTACTGCCTATGAATTTCATCAATAGTTTAATAGGGGTGAGATGTTGGCCTTAACCATATTTCATTATTCGAGGGTAAATTTGTTGGTGGCAATGGAGAACAGGTCTTGAGCCGACACCACATAGCAGCCCAAACATAAGAAACTGGCACATGAATGAAAGGAGGTTGGGCATTCCATGTACCAAGGGTTATGCGCAACATTTGATTTAGGCCCATATGCATCAAACTGGGTGTTGTTGTGCATGCCCCATCTGAGTGGGAGCCTCCACGTAAGGATGCCCTGTAGCATGATTAACATGGTAAGACACAAAGCAAAAATGTTTGAAATGACAAGAGGGCTTTGGGAATAGCCAAATGAGGGATGCTATCAAAGAATCCCCTCCTACGCACCAGCATGGAATGCCATGGAAAGTCCTCCATGTGTGCACATGCCAGTCTAAATGCACCAACAATGTTTTTACGCTATGTGGAAACATTATCCCACATTCATCCACTCATGAGGCAAGAAGTTGTTTAAGTGAATAAATGCTTAGATTGGTAGTAAAGAAGTGAGAAGAGGAAGGAATGAGGGGCCATTGATATGTGTGGGACCAAGTAGTGCATGCCAACTAAGCACACACTACAAATTATTATTTTGAAAGCTAAGATATTATAAATCCAAAGGGTTTAGTTCCACATTCACCACAAAGGGGTGAAATAAGATATTTAAAAGATAGAACACACAAGGCTAAAGTGTCCAAAGTGGAAGCCCAGTTGGAAATTGTCCCCACGTGAGCACGAAACCCAAGGCATCTAGTTGGTGACATGAACGGATGACTTGATGGTGGGTCCCATGCAAAGGTAAGTAAATTTTCACACATCATGCAAATGCAGGTCTAACACATCGAGATGTGTGCCAAGAGATCAATGGTCATCGCAGTCTCGCAGCCACAAAGATGCCCAGAGGATAATCATTGTGGGACTAGGATAGGTTGACATGTGGCAACCCAGTGATGTGGAAAAATTGATGAAGTTAGTTATCAGGTGGATAGTGGAGCAAATAAGAACATGACACCTAGAAGAGAGTGGTGACGAAGAAATAAAATGAGTAGTTATCCAGCTACCTTGAGATTTGTGCTAAAGGAATCAATAGATAGCATTATTCTGCAAGGAGAAAGATTCTTGGAGGTTAATCTTTGCGGGACAACGACAGGCTGACAAGTGTCTCGAGGTGAGCTAGCAGATGCAGTTGCAAACTTGCCTAGTCAGAGGAGATGAATAAATCAAAGATTGACAAGTGGCACATGTGATATAGACAAGTCTAGTGTGGCGATGACTTGGCCAGTCGACCCAATTAGGTAGTACAATCTGGCACATGGGGCCCACATTGAAATTTCAAATCTCTATGCAAATATTAAAAATGGATTATATAGTCTGTACTATATGAAATAAATTGAAAGATTTAAATAAACTATCCACTCTTGAAGTTAATGTTTGGAGACTTCATTTTTACCCAAATATGGATATATAATATGTTTTTGGAAATGGAAGAAAACTAGGAATGCAATGGCGGTGGTTAAAATCTAATTTGACTAGGTTGGTAAGAGAAGTAATGAATTTTGTATCCGAGATCAGAGTTGGGTAAGAAGTTTCATTTAGACAAGATCAATTTGGAGATCCAGCAAAGGAGGGAGAATCAAATTTCTTGCAACTTGGTTTTCCTTGCAGATATTTTCCTTGGTTTCATTGAAAAGATCATATTTACTGTTTCTTCCAAGGTCTTTACTGATTGATTTGATTTTCTTAGAGGGGAGGTAGTTGATTTCCTAGGAATGTCTTGCAAAGGGTATAATCAGATTGGATTTTTCATTCCCCTGTAGACCTTGGGATTGTTGGTTAGGTTTAGGATTTATGACCTAAATGATCTTTTGCCTATTGCATCCTTGTTTCTATAAAAGGATTTTTATGATCATTTAGAAGGTGTTGGCTAGAAAAATATTGAAACATAGGAAGCTGAAAAGCTAAGTGTGTATCCTCAGTCCAGAGTGTAGTATGCTCTACTAAGTTGTGTCAATACAGTGGAAAAATTTTCAAAGTCTTTTGCATATTGTTTAAGTGGTGTTTTCTAAAGTATATTGTAATATAGGAATTTGAATCCTCATACTTAATATAGTTTTCATATTTCAGATCTCTCCTTTTGTTATTCTTGATGAGTTTTGGGTTTTCTAATTCACTGCACTAGGTTTACCTGTGTATATGTTTTCATTTATCAGCCTTGATCTAGGATCAACTTAAAAGTCTTTGAATAAAGCATAGATTCATTTGGTTCAACTGAAGGATGTTTTGTAAGAAATGTATGAGTCTAGTTTACTATGTTTATGGCTTGGAATCTCTGATGAATCAAGTAGTTGTTCTTGTATTTTGTATCTTCTTTAGAAATATCTACCCAATGGACAAGGCACTGATCACAAATTAGTATCTCATGTAGTGATACAAGTTTGGCATGGTTGTTTACATTCTACAAGAAATTAAATTAAAATCCTTTCAATCCTTTCAATCTTATGTTTGTGGTATCAGTTTCATCATAGCAATGGAGAGTCAATGAATGACTGGTTATCATTTAGTACTTTCTTGCTATTATCTACTTTGCTCAATCTAGTCTTGGTATTGTAAAGAGTGTTTTATTTTACTGGATTAAGTGCACCCACCTTGGTTCTGCAGCCAAAAGTGTGGAGGGAAGTCTTGTCCCTATAGTTGGTACAGTTACCTACAGATTTCCCCATATTTGGAACTAACCATTCCCAAAATTAGTCTTAGGTATATTGGTATCTCTTTGAGTGTAAAATCCATTTTAGGAACCAACCAGATGTTTATTTTAGTTCATTCCTATTTAGAATGTGCTCATTATGTTTTGGTCCTAACAATTAGTTTCCTTGTATGATATTGTTCATATCCTTTGGTACAGACAGTCTCAAAGATGATTTTGCATGTTCATGTGTGCAATGTATGTTGTATTGAGAGAGGTGGTCTACATTTCATTTCTTGCCACCATGGAAATGCTTCAATGTGACATATTTCAAATCGCTTAAGGCCAACTTAGTTTTTGGCATCAAGAAGTATAAGAAGAGAAATTATCTAAGTTGGATGAGTGGTGTTTATATGCAATTATATGTGAAGTGAATGCAAATTCAACAAGAAAAGATCTATGTTTTGATGTTCATGCAAGTTGGTGCAATCATTAGTAGAATTTTATACCATATTTGGATTGCATAGTGTTGGTGACAATGGTTTTCATGGTGGAGTCAAAATCATTTCTTATATTTTGATAGTGATCCTAATTATATTGGTAGTGAGCCAACCTGCATAGCAAGAAAGACTGACAGTGAGCCCTTTTAAAATCACCTTAACCAATATTCATTTTATGAGAATTAGTTTCTCCATGGTTTTTCTCAGTTTGGGATTGCATGTAAATTCAGGTGTTCATTGTGTTCATGATTTTGTGCTAACATATTTATATCTTTTATAAGTTTCTAATGGGTTTAGGTGCTCACTCGTTTAGTAAATGGTAAAGAAAGTATTTGTGAATTACTAATTCACCCCTCTCTTAGTTATTCAACTTATTCAAAAATTAAATATTTTTGTGTTTGTGTTTAAATTGATTTAAGCCACTACTTTATTCCATGGAAATTTAGTTGGGTACAAACTTGATTACAAAACTTTACCTTTTTGTTGTGGATTTTTTTATGAATATGGGCATTTGTAGAGGATGTGTCCCAAATCTAAACCTATAGGGGCCTCTAAAATTTGGTTTTCTAGTCCACCTCCCAAATAGAATTAAGGGAAATATTTAATGAGGGATGATAAGGAGGGATTCATTATAATTAAAACCTGAAATAAGGGATAGTGCCAAAGGATGACCTTCAATGACATACAGGTGGATGAGGTGTTTAATAGGTTTTTTGTGCTAGATGATTTGGATTATTTTGATGGAGCTATTGCAAATATGCATTTTAGTCATGATCATTTCGAGGTAGGGGAAATAGTTGGGAAAAATAATGATGTTGTTTAGATTGAACCATAGGAGGAAGGAGTAGGGGTGTAAATTGACATAAATACCCCCATGAGGACCTTGGGTGAGATAGGAACTTGTAGATGAAAAGAAATGAAAGATTATATAGTTCTTATTTTTTATATAACCTTTGTGGATAAATATTTTCAAGATGGTAGAAAAAGTAGAACTCCACCTATTTTAGGAATCCATCAAAAAGTTCTTAAAAAGGTTTTTTGGATAAGCCTCTTAATATAGGAAGGAAAAAAAGATCAAGCAAGGATGAAGCTATCTGGTGATAATTTAGTGGAATCTAACTCTATGAAGACCATTGGCTCCCACTTTTCTTACCATAAATAATTATCTTCTCTAGAAGTTAAGGTGGTTGAATATCATACCTCTATAAAGGGCTATTCAAGAATTGATTATTTCTAATTTTCTAGATGTGGTTTTTCTTTAGGGTACCAACCCATCTCCTAGTGGTATGGTACAAAAAGGTTCAAAAAATTGGGCTTGATATTGTTGTTAATGAATTGGGGCTCAAGGTACTTCAAGGGGTATGAATTGCTTGTGGGGTCCATGTAATCTTGTTTCAATTTGGTGGATTTTCAGAAAATATTCTATCTCAATGGTAGCTACAAGTTGTGAATCTACGAGACCCTTCTTTTCACTAATGTATATTCTCAAATTAATTTGGTTGGGAAAATTCTTATTTTCTCACATAAAAGATATATTTAATATCTTTCTCCTTTATTCCCTTAGATCTTGGTAGGGAATTTCAATGCTATTTTAAGTTTCGAAGAGAAGAGTGGAGGTATCATCAAGCTTGATCCTTCAACAAGACTTCTGAGGAACAATATTGAATTTCTTAGGGTAGTTGATGTTAAACCTTGTAATGGAACATTTACTTAGAAAGATAGAAGATGTGGGGATGAGGTGATAGCTAAGAGACTAGATAGAATTTTATGTTCTTTCTATTGGGTGGGGGATAATTAGGTGTTCACCTCAAAGATTTTACATTGGAGAGGATCAGATTATTGGTCAATTAAGTAATCTTCCTATTTATGAGTTTCTAATAATACTTCCTTTAAATTTAATCTTATGGTTGCTTGGGGACCCTTCCCTATAAGACCTTATTGTTTGATTAGGTGTGGAAAGGTAAGTACTGAGAGGGTAGGAGTGAATCCATATTGTAAAACACTTTTAACCTTATTTAAACTTTCTTCACAATCATTTACTAATTTCTTAACATTTACATACATCACATGGAATAAATAAAACATGTAATAATCAACACAACAAATATTTTGGTATCACAAAAATCCTTGTTAGATGAGAAAAACTATGGTGGGGATGACACCCACAAGAATTCACTATTGCAGAATAAAGTTTTCTTGGTTAGAGATATACTGCTAACTATTTATGATATCTTACCCTGTAAAGAGTATTAACCTGATTAAGATTCTAAAGACTTCTATGTCTACCTTTTTAAAGTATTTTACAATTCTAATCTAAGATTTGCACCTGGTTAAAGGATTTAAAAATAATATCTGCTAGGATCTGCTTGGTTAAGAGACTTATACAATTATGATTAATCTTTAATCAGTAACACTAAATTTTTTTTAAAACTTGCATCAACATATGCTCTTCAAACTCTATGTTCTCATTAACTCATTACCTAATATTGTGTATTCTTCACAATAACAATTCAGAACTCGGTAGATCTCAATCTTTATATGTTCTTCACTACTCTATTACTCAGTGGTTTCTCTGCTCATCACCTTCTCAGTAATCTTCTTCATACATGTAATCTCCAATTACTTTCATATAAACCAAAACCACCATACTTATCTTCATACTCTGATCTTCTTATATACAATTCTAGAAGCAATTCTAGATGTTCTAGAATCTTCTCATCAAGTGGCACTAGCATTGGGTACTCTTCCAATGCATATTCCAACATTAATTCTCATTGGAAAATCTCACCTCGTAATCATGTGTAATCATTATCTTTCAATCTCCAATGTTCTTTTATATGATCTCCTCAAGATTGGTAAACCATTTTTTGTTCGGTGTCCAGATTCAATGTACTTAAAAATTCTTATGGTGTCGGGTTGTTATGCTTGGTGTATCATCTTAAAATGGAAGCACTTCCATGTTAAGAACATTTAGCCCTTTGAGTAAGTGGTTTGGGGTCATTTTGAATGCCTTGAATGGGTACTCGACTTGGATCTAGCTTTTTCCCCTATTCTGCCTCATTTTCCACTTCTTCCTGGCATAATTCTTCCATCTTGAATTAAGAACCTGGGATTCTTGACCTCAGGGTCAAGGTCAACCTCTTAGGTCAAGGTCGACCTCAACCTTGACCTAGGTCAGGGACAACCTCTACCCTGACCTAGGTCAAGGTCAACCTCTTCCTTGACCCTAGGGTCTGGGATCCTTGGGGTTAGGTTCCAGTTTCGGGGCTTCATCAAAATCTTGTCTTTTCCCTCTTCGGGGCTACTATTTCTCGGGTTAAGTGTCAAATTCTCAAATTAATATTTGAGGTGCACCTTTCTTGATATTTTTATAGGATTCCTAATTTATTATTGGAGATTAGTCTTTCTCGAGTTTTGTGTCTAATGCTCAAATTAACTTTGGGGTTGGCCTTACCTCAAATTTTGTGACAAGGCTCTTAAATAATTATTTTTATTTCTATATGAAGGGGTGGTCCCCTTCTAGAGTTTTGTGTTAAGACTTTAATTTAATTTCCTCTCCATGTGCACCTCTCTAGATTTTTGTGCCATGGGCCCTTAATTATTGTTTTCTACGAGGCCCCTCTTGTGCCCTAGATCACTATAAAAGGTAGCCTCCCTGTCTCATTTAGATCCATCTCATATCTCTCAAGCAATCTCAAGCAAGAAGATCAATAATTCAAGCCTTCAAGCATTCAAGATCCAATTCATCAAGGAGATCCATTAGTAGCCATTGAAGGATTCAAGCTCTATGGAGCCCTCTTGTTGAAGATTCCTCCATTTCCATTCAAGCCTCTTCCTAATTGAAGATCCATTCAAGATTGGTGTTGAATATCTAAAGATAATTGATTGGAGACATCCTACATTCATTTGGAGCATCCATGCGTCTGGATTCAAGGATTTGAATCCTCCAAAAGGGTTTTCAACATAAGCAAGGTGAATTATTTCATTTACTTTGTTTATCTCTGCAATTTCAATTCAATTTCAAGGTTAATTCCTAAATTGGGGTTTGACTAAGGAAAACCCCTCCCCCACAACAAACAAAACCATTTTTCTTGTAGGTACTTGTGCGGACGATGAATTAAAGTGCAGATCTAGATACCCTTTTCGATGAAATTCTGAGATCCATGAACAAAGTCAAAGACGACCTTCAAAATCTCAAGGTAGTATTTTGTTAGAATAACTAAGAGGGGGGGGTGAATTAGTTATCCAATGTCCCAAAACAAAATGTATAATTCAAAACTATTCCTTCAATTTTTGTTCGTCGATAAGGAATAATAACTTTCACTATCTGTGCTTTTACCGATTACCAGTCTAATACTGTAACAGTTACTGATCAAATCTAACATGTAACATGTAAAGAATGATAAAAAACAAATATCACAATCAACACATAACACAAGAGATTTAACGTGAAAACCCTGTAAAGGGAAAAACCACCTGGGACTAGCAACCCAAAATTGTTCACTCTTCTAAAGTGAGGTCGGTTAAGACCCAACCCTGTTAAAGGTTACAAACACACTGTCAAGTGTGACCTTGTTAGAGGATTTTAGAATAGAATTTATTGTCCAACCAACATTCACTATGGGATTGACATGATAACAATGTTCATTCTATGAATGATACATCATAAGACATTCAGAGTCCACTCGGTTAAGAGATTTGACTATATACAATGGTTAAATATATAACAGTAAATGACCTGCCTTAATACAACTTCAATTGTAGATTACAGATCAATATTTAGTCCATACAAATCCTTCTGATCAATATTTCACTTCAGATTCAATACTATATCAACTTACTATCCGTCGATAATTGCTCTTTGTAGCTCAGTAATTGTTCTATAACTCGGTTCTTACTAACCAGTATGATCAGAATGCATGAAAACCTTGTTCACGTGATAGTCCTATAGCTCCTTCTTCTGACATTCTTCCATAAAGAAATTATGTTCTCTTATATAGACGAGTAAATCATTTTCTTCTCCACCATCAGATTTTTTCGCTTAAACACATTCATAGATTTTTCCGCTTCAAACTTTCTCTGTACTTATGTCAATAACATGTTTCAATCTACTCTATTAAATCTTCCTTGAATTTTGTCAATCATCGATCTGTGTAACAAACATTATCTGTTACCTGGATGTTATACTCTTGCTAGCTCATCAATCTTATCAGCTAAACTAATCATTTAATTCATTATGTTCTTCTTGGTTAACAAAGAAATATGTCGGTGAACACTGCTTAGTTAATACTATGATGGGTATACACTATACTCCATCAGTGTATACTATAAATGCTTCATTTACTGACAACACTTCTTTGTGTCTTTCAGCTCTATACTTCATCATAGATGAATGCAACATAATAAAGTCAATATCATCAAGTCATAGACTCATCAAAAAGTTACTCAATGTGTTCCTTATCCTCATCTGACATGTACATCTTTCTCCATGTAGATTTCTCTATTCTTCATCTCTTTTTCACCTTTCCTCAGATGTCTCAGTATAGTAACGTACAAGATAAGTGTTGTCAAGCTAGTTGACATCAATGACAACATAATACTTATTTAATCATATTACATATCTAATCAGCAACTCCTCAATGATCTTTAATCATAGATTCTTCAATCATATTCCAAATCAGTTCTAGTTCAACAATCTCTCCCTTTGGCATTGATGGCAACTCAAGTAATATGAAATATACCATACACATACCAAACATATATTCTACAACTTGTGAAAAAAATGTTGTAAGTCGAATAGACTTAATATGTTTAATCACTACGTTACTAAATAGCATTAAATAGTACAGCTTTACCATTCTACAGTTGTAATCTTTTCAGTTCCTATTCTCTGTAAATAATCTTCAATACTCTGTCTCATTCAGATTATCTCTCCCTTAGATAATTCTCATCGGTGCTTGTTCCTTTTCATATCTTGTTTCCTTTTCATATCTTGTTTATCTCTCCCCTTTTCATTTCCCCTTTTCATTTCATATTATTTATCTCTCCCTTTGACAGCAATACCAAATAAACAACTAAACAAACAATTTTGTCTTCCTCTGTATCTCTTGAATACTGATACTCCACTCGGTTCAAGTTCTCAAACTTAATCACAACCTTGAACATGATTCAAAGTGTGAACTATGCTGCATCAACATGAATGATCTTCTGATATAAGTAGGCTGATGCAACAACCAGATCACCTTAGTGACCGATAGATAGGGGAAGGACCCCGAGTCTAGTCCTGAAGTATTCAAATGTGTCCTTCGGTAGAGGCTTTGTAAAGATATTGCCAAGTTTTTATTTAGATGTAACAAATTCTAACTTCACTTGCTTCTCTTTCACTTGTTCTCTTAAGTAATGATACTTAATAGATATATGCTTTGTCTTAGAGTGCATCACAAGAATCTTTGAGATATTAATAGCACTAGTGTTGTCACAATATATAATCACTGGGCCAGTGATTACATCATTCATTCCTTCCAACACTTGCTTGATATATGCAATGTTTGAATAGTTAGTAGCCTACTTTTTACTTGTCCAGGTTACAAGTCTTTCACCAAAGAAAAATGCTCCTCTGGTGGTGCTTTTTCTATCATCCACATTTCCAGCCCAATCAGCATCGGTGTAGACTTTTAGTTCAAAATTCCCTTTCTTAGGATACCATAATCCATAATTCTCTATTTTCTTCAAGTATCTTAAGATCCTTTTTGTAGCTATCATGTGTGATTCTCTAGGATTAGCAAAAAATCTTGCAATTATACCCACAACATGTGCTATGTCTGGTCTACTATGAACTACATACATTAACTTGCCAATCATGGATTGGTAAAGTGTCTGGTTTACCTCTGTAGTTTCATCCTCCTTTGTCAATTTTCATCTAGTAGCCATTGGTGTTCCCACAGGTTTAGCATCCTCCATGCCAAATGTCTTCAGTACTTCCTTTATGTATTTAGATTGTGTGATGAATATTCCATCACTCTACTAAATCACTTGTAATCCAAGAAAGAACTTAATCTCTCTGAACATAGACATTTCAAATTCCTTTTGCATTTCATCAGCAAATACCTTGCAGACAAGATCTAAGCCTCCAAAGATAATATCATCAACAAATATTTCAGCAATGATAATAGTATTATGAGTGTCACCTTTTACATACAGATTTCTATTTTCACTTGTTCTAACAAATCCAATACTTAACAAATAAGTATGCAATCTTTCATACCATGCTCTCGATGCTTGCTTCAATCCATATAAAGATTTATGTAATCTACATACCATGTCTTTATTGTCGGGATCAACAAATCCTTCGGGTTGTTCAATGTAGACCTCTTCTTCAAGTATACCATTTAAAAATGCCGACTTCATGTCCATTTGATAGACTTTGAATTTCTTGTGTGCAACATATGCAAGTAGCATTCTAACTCCTAATCTAGCAACAGGTGCAAATGTTTCACCATAGTCAATGCCTTCTTCCTGTGCATATCCCTTGCATACCAATTGTGTGTGAGTGATTTACACCTTCATGAAATAACAAGATTTAAAGAGAATTTACACTATTCAAAGCAAACTAATCTAAATAATGCACAATTAATCTAAATATCTCATGGTTCTCTAAAATAAAGTGGTAAATGAGGCTCTCAGCTGCAAATCCTCACTAGTGACACTCTAATTATGAGAATTGAACTAAGAATGATATGCAAAATAGATCTAATTATCAAATTCTAGCTCTATTTGATAAGAAAATCTCTAAAATGATCAACAATTAAGCTAAAATATCAATGAAAATGCTAAGTGAGTGGTGTGGATGCAAATTGCAAGAGCTTTGCTGCAATTCAAAGATATGGAGTGGATGAATAATGCTTCAAAATGCCTTCTATTTATAAGATTTTCCCAAGGGTAGGGGGTAGAATGAGATAACCATGGTTATGCTTGGGTAAGGTCAATTGGCTTTGCTTTGTCCCTAAATGGGGGGACAAACATTTAAATGGTTTCAAAAGGCTGGACCATTTCAACAAAAGTGAGTGATTTGTGTCCATTTTGTCTCCTTTTTCCTTTGTTGAGAGAATTTATGATTTATTAATTAATTAAAGTAATTAAATTTAGCCATGAAGGGTAAGAGGTTCATTTTGATTTTTCATTTCAACAACTATGTCATTAATTGAATTTAATCAATTTCTTAGTGTTTTTCCCCTTTTCAAGCCTTATTTAATCATTTAATCATTTAATTGAATTTTCCTTTGATTTGAATTGCCTTTGTTCCATTTATGTTATTTTTCATGCTATTTTGATGACTTGATTGCACCTTTTTGATTGAATTAAGCCTTTGCCAATTTTCCATGTCTACAAATGCCCCTCTTTGAGTCGATGTGCGAAGAACACCGATTCAAAGATTCCCTTAGTATGATGATCTGATTCAGGTCCTGGTTCTGATATGCCTCTGATCGTTCTGATTGATGTACTTCCTGATGACAATGATGTGCCTCTGATGGTGGTGCTGATATGATTCTGATGCCTCTGATATGATATGGGTCCTGATATGATGATAGGTCCTGGGTTCACTGATAAAGGTCCTGGGTTAACTGATAAAGGTCTTGGGTTGATTGATTGCTGATATGCTGATAGGTTTGATATGATGACAGATTTGATATGAAACTGATATGTAATGATATCTTGATATGATACTTGATATGATATGATATGATACTGCTATGATATAATACTGATATGATATGATATGCCCCACTGATAAATGTTTTTGACGTGATGCCCATTTGATACTCTGATGCCCCCTCAGAAATAAAACATATTGAGTCCTTGATTTGGAAGATTTTTAAGTAGTTGGAATATGTTTTGATTTCTGATACCGTTTGAAAGAAATAATCAAGTTTGATTTATGCCCCGATTAATGAAAATGTCCTATGATAGGTTCAAAGTGCATTTTTTAAGTATTTATGAGGACCAATTTCACCTTAAATAGGGTAAAACCCCTCATTTTACTATTCATTTGCACCGTTCCTTCTTGAGATTTGAGCTCTGATATTAGCCTTTTGGAGATGATGGTGGTCCCACATCGCGAGCATCGGTTTGAGAGAGCGCGCCGGTTCAGTCGGAGAGCGACCGATGGTCCTCCGATATGTCATTCAAATTTTTCTCATGTTTTTAAAGTTGCATTTATGACCTTATTTAATGCTTTTAAAAATTTTAATTCTGTGTGCATGAAAAGAAATGTCGCCTCCGTGCATTTTAATATCGCCTGAAAATTTTAAATGTCGCCTTTGGTAAATTTGATGTCGCCTCCCTTAGGTATTTCCACGCATTTAGAAAATCTTGTGTCGCCTAAGGAAAATTTAATGTCGCGTAGGATTTAAATCATTTTAATCAGGTGTCGCGTGATAATAAGATGTCACCTACGGAAAATCTTATACCGCCTCCGTGAAATTAAGTCACGCGGATGAATAAAATCACGCGTTTGAACAAAGAAATGTCGCCTCTGGTAAAAGAAATGACGCCAGAAAGAAAAGTCGCGTAAGAAAAAAATTTGTTTATTTCAAACTTTTTTAAGACGTCTAATTTGCTCGATTGCGTCAACTTGATTGATATCGATCACGTCAATGAATTCAATCGAATGTTTAGTTAGGGTATTCCCTTTGTTTGATTTCAACAACGAATTAGGACATAGGTAACTATAATATCGAAGAATAAGGTTAATCAATCTTCATCACAAATGATAGATCATGGATCTAAATGTCCATTCATTTTATGCTCAAATGCTTAGAGACATAAAACTAGGATCGTCCTTCCTCAATGCTTAGAGTTAGGATTGGTAAGTCTGATAGGTATATTTAAATTGATGACCATGATTGATTGTTTGATTTCCTGATAGTAAGTTACTCATGTGGTTCCCTTGTTTTGATTAAACAGGAGGATGTCCCTGTGCTGTACCTTCGGACTGTACCACACTGGGTGATGGAGCTTAGGACCCAGTTGACTGACGCCGAGAGGCGGGTGATTAGGCGCTGCGGTTTACTGTGCGTACTAGAGCTTCCTCGGTTCCAGATGAACCGAGGTTTGATTACTGCTGTCGCAGAGCGTTGGCACTCTGAGACAAACACATTTTGGCTACCACAGGGCGAGATGACTATTACACCGGAGGATGTTTACAGATTGCTACGGATCCCGACTCATGGAGAGATAGTATATTATGATGCAGTCTATGACGGGACCTATTGTCGACGAGTATTCGGAGATCCGTCGATTGGTGATGACTGTATCTTATGGCCTCAGTTTGCCTCATTTCCTGTTTTACCAGCCTTATTAGGTGCTATCATTGGTGGTGTTTTATTACCTGATCGGCGAGGTCGCGGATTTTCAGTGGGATGGGGCAGGATTATCGAGGATTTACTACATCATCCTCGACGCTTTGACTGGGGATCTTGTGTACTAGCACAGCTTTATCATGATCTTCATGAGGTGGTTTATAGGAGATCAGCCTCATTATCTGCTGGGATTCATATTTTACAGTTGTGGATATGGGAGCACTTACCAGTCAGTCGTCCTATATCAGATCGAGATCGTCCTCTAGGATATCCTTTTGCATGGCAGTATACTGGTATGGTGACACAGCATCACTTGGGTCACTTGGAGTATTGGCGACGACAGATTGATGACATGGATGAGGTCTATTGGAGACCATATGTTGAGGTCGAGGATTGGAGAGAGGATAGCTTGGAGTTACCCTATATGTTTGCTCCTCGATGGATGATCGGCAGGATTGACTCTGTTCTTGAGAGATTCTTGGCAGGGAGAGTACTACGACAGTTTGGGCGGATTCAGCCTATGCCTCAGGGATCTGCAGTATATGCTCGTTCTAGTGCAGAGCGTGCTACTTGGGGTCACATGCCTTCATATGATGACGCTATAAAGCAGATATCATTACTGGGTTATATGGATTGGGACATGAGGTTACATATCAGAGATGCCGGAGTCACACAGGAGTATCTAGCTTGGTTGATGGAGCATCCGATGCCTCGCTTTACAGACCCTGCAGAGCCAGTACCTGGGCGAGATGATGATGGTGATGATGTTGGTGGTGGGAGGAGACGCAGAGGTAGACCCCGAGGTAGGGCAGTGATTAGGCTCAGAGGATGAGCGAGAGATGCACCGGTACAGGCACCTCCTCCTCCTCCTCGTCCTGCAGTAGCACAGAGACAGAGGTTAGATCGTCAGGATCATGTGAGGGCTGCTAGACAGGATCCAGGTACAGGACAGGATACGAGAGCAGGATTACAGCAGGCTACTGTGGATGGGCAGGATACAGGTGCATAGTAGATGCCAGCAGCTTTTTCCCATGATCGGGGAAAAGCTCCTATAGATACAGGTGATCCTCAGAGTACCTATGAGGTTGGAGAGAGCTCTAGTACTACCCAGCTACGAGCAGATGTGGGAGCATTACGGACAGAGGTGTCACAGATGTCATCTATGATCCAGCAGTTGGTATCGGGTTTGGCTCCCTTGGTTCCTCTCCTTGTTGCTATGGTTGGTCAGACACCTCCTCAGCAGCCTCCATCACAGCCTCCTCCACAGCCTCCTCCCCAGCCTCCTCTAGGACCTCCTCCCAGTGGTGACGAGAGATGAGCTATGAGTGCTCTTATTTATCATTTATGTACTGATACTGAGATACTTGATATTGTACCATAGTCTTGTGACCTTGGTGTCACCTTTCTAGTTGTATTTTGACACTTATTTGACATTGATGCCCCTGTTGATGGGCGATTATGACATCATTGTTATACTTGATATATTGAGTTATGAATAGACGTGTGATATGAGAACATTTATGATCTTTCCTTCTTTTACTTGATGATATATGAGATTTCCTTTAGATGCTGCTATATGTGTTTATCTAATGCATTTGTTTTTGGATGGATATTGACTATGGATGCAACGTATCTTATGTATGATATAGATAAATGGATGCATTTCATCTTCATGTATGGATGTAGTTTTGATATGTTATTTCTCATGTATGCAATCTGAATGTATGCAATCTGTATGCAAATGTAAATGATTATTTCCTTCTTTTCTTTGATAATATCTATATAATGATTAATGATATGGAATGAATGCAAAAAGTATAATCTCATATATTTTTATTTTTGTAGAAAAGATGATGTTGAAATGATGTTGTCCTTGTTGATTTAACCCTGTTAATGATGTCATGTACCCCCTTTTTGATGCGAAAATAAAACCCTTGGGAAAAAAATGCACATGCAATTAATCTAACATGAGAATGCATTTAACCTTTTTATGAATGCAGCTAAGTGTCACTAGCTTTTAGCAAATAAATGCCTTGAGGATATATTTTCATCATTGAGCACTTGGGACCGGAAAGTCGATACAATCACCACTGCCCACTGACATGATGATATGAATATCGCTTTTTATTTACTGCTCATATGGTAACCTCCGTTTTTGCTTTCCCATCGGTCTCATCGATACGACTATCACTGATTTCAAAAAAAATCATGAGAGTACGAATACTGATTTTGTCGGATTCTATGTTGCAAGTGGATTTTTTCATTTAGATATGAGGAATCTAAATATCCAAGGTATCCGGTTGCGTAAACAAACAAAGGTTAACTCATTGTTTTATAAGATAATCCTCGATGGTTCTTTGATGACCATGTCTTTAGATGAATTCTCATAAGGCAATGAATTTTCCTCCAAATAGTCACATCATAGTCAAGAAAAATATCATGTCTCCATCATTGCCAATCTAGTCGAAACATCATTGATGAGCTAAAAAGACTTGATACAAATTGAATGAATGTAAGTAAACAGATTTTTAACCAACTTTTCAAAAGAATCTATCTAAGTGTTTTGCATTGTTTTCTGATTTTCAACAAAATATATTTCCAAGTATTTGATCATGACATGATTTTTGATTTTTAATCCTGAATAATAAGTCAATTTAGGCTCATGGAATTTTGTTGTGGTAGTCAACTTTTTTCGTTATCAATCCAAGGTTTACAAAAATCTGATCTCTCTTCTGAAAATGTTGATCTCTTTCTGCTTGTGACTGAATGTTATTCATATGAATCCTTTTTGAGGTACCCACTTTCCAATCCGTTTATGCTGCCCCCAAGTATTTGATGTATCAATTTTGACAACTTTAGGCAATGCAAAGGATGGTGCTACAAACTGTTATTATGACTATGTACAAATGACGGATGCAATGAAGGTTTAGACAAATGGGATGATGAGATGCATTATATACACATGTGACTAGGAAGGAAATGACTTAAGGGAACCAAAAGTGCTTGTTACCAAGTTTTCACTTTTGGGTATTCTCTTTTTTTTGCTACCAAGGCGCCTATTTGCTAGGTTTTTACCAAGGCACTTTTTCTCTTTTTTCCTTTTTTTCATTTTTTTCATTTTTTTCTTTTTTTTTTTTTTTGTTTTTTTCTTCTTCTTTTTTTTCATTATCACCTTGGCGCCTATTTGCTAGGTTTTCACCAAGAGATAGTTTTTCAAATGTTTTTGCTTTCTTCAGGCTCAATTTTCCACTGTTTTTGATCTTTCTTCTTTTCCAATGTTTTTGGATTTTCCATTTTCAAATGTTTTTGATATTTTCCATTTTCAAATGTTTTTGGTATTTTCCATTTTCAATTATGTACAATAATTATGATGCTCTCTCATCTGATACTCTTTATACTCTTTCATCTGTTTTAGGTGTAGAATCTCTTCAAATGAATGCTATTTATGGGTTCTTGTAATTCTTCACCATTACAATCTGATAACTTATATGTTCCAGTTCCAAAGGATGACGCTATCACAAATGGGCCTATCCAATTAGCTTCCCACTTTCCTTTCTTTTCCCTTTCAACTTGATTTTTGGGATTTTCTCTTAGTACCAAGTCTCCTACTTGAAAAGTTCTTGGTTTGATGTGTTTGTTGTAATTGTGTGCAATCCTGTTTTGATAACCTTTTAAATGCTCATAAGCTTGAGTCTGATGTTCCTCTAACAATTCCAATTGTTGTAGTCTGGCAATCCTATAATCCTCATCAGTGATCAATCCTCTTAATGAAACCCGTAGAGATGGAATTTCAACTTCTAATGGTAGAACTGCTTCAGTTCCATAGACTAAAGAGAATGGGGTGGCTCCTGTAGGTGTTCTGATACTAGTTCTGTAAGCCCATAGTGCGGGATTTATTTGCACGTGCCAATCTCTTCCTGATTTGTTAACTGATCTTTTTAATATTTTGAGGATATTTTTGTTTGTTGCCTCAGCTTGTCCATTGCCTTGTGGATAATAAATGGATGATGAATGATGTGTAATGTGAAATGTCATGCAAAGTTCATCAATATCCTGATTTTTGAATTGTTTCCCATTATCCGTGATAATGGCATGTGGAATACCATAGCGGCAAATTATGTGGTTCAAAATGAACATTGAAATTTGTTTGCTGGTTGCTGTTATTAATGGAACTGCTTCCACCCATTTGGTGAAGTATTCTGTTGCTGTGATGATATACTTGTGTCCGTTTGAAGATGGAGGATATATGATCCCAATCAAGTCAAAACCCCATTGATAAAAAGGCCATGGTGTAATGAATGGGTGTAATTCTTGAGCCGGTGCATGTATCATATTACCATGATATTGACATTTGCTGCATGTCTTCACAAATTGACAAGCATCCTTTTCTAATGTTGTCCAAAAGTACCCTAGACGAAGGATTTTCTTAGCTAGATTAAAACCGCTTGAGTGTGACCCGCAAATGCCTTCGTGGACCTCGCGTAAAGCTAACTTAGACTCTTCTTCCTCTAGACATCTAAGTAACGTCCCATCAAGACCCTTACGATACAATGTGTCTGAAAGGATTAGGTAACGGGCGGCTTGGCGTATGAAGTTACGTTTTTGGGCACGAGTTTGGTTTATGGGGAGTACTTGGTCTTTAAGGTAAGTATAGATGGGTCCATACCAAGGAGAGCCATGTCCATGTAAAAGAGCAACAATTTGGGTGTCAGGAAGGTTAAATGCCGGTTTTACCAACTCTTCCACCAAGAACTCATACTTCTCATTTTGATCTAGTTTTTGTAACAATGAAGCCAAGGTAGCCATGGCATCTGCTGCTCTATTCTTTTCTCTTGGAATTTGTTCAAATGTGATCAAAGCAAAGTACTTCTTCCATCCATCAATCAAGGTTTTATATTTCATCAATGTTATGTCCTTGGTATTGTATTCATTATTAACTTGATTGATTATGAGTTGGGAATCTCCATACACTTGTAATTCTGCAATACTCCATTCTAAAGCCATTTTGATGCCAATGACTAATGCCTCATATTCCGCTATATTATTGGTGCATGGAAATAAGAGTTTATAAGACTTTGGAATGGTGTATCCTTGAGGAGTAACCAATAATATACCTGCTCCAGAACCTCCTTGTGTGTAAGATCCATCAAAATATAACTTCCATGTCTTTGCTTCTATGTTGACAATTTCTGCATCTGGAAATTCAATTTGCATGGTTTGTGTAGACTCCATTGGGTTATCTGCTAAGTGATCTGCTATCACTTGTCCTTTAATTGCTCTTCTATCAACATATTCAATGTCAAATTCACTTAGGATCATGACCCATTTTGCTATTCTACCTGTTAAGGCAGTTTTACTTAGTAAGTATTTGAGAGGATCAATCTTAGCAATTAATTTGATCTTATGCACCAACATATAATGTCTTAGTTTTTGAGATGCAAAAACCACTGCTAGACATGCTCTTTCCATGAATGAATAATTGAGTTCATATTTTATTAAGGTTCTACTAAGATAGTAGATTGCCCTTTCTTTTCCTTGCTCATCTTCTTGTGCCAACAATATGCCTAGAGACCTTTCTGTGGCTGATATGTATAACAACAGTTCTTTACCTTTGATAGGTGACATAAGAATAGGTGGGTTTATCAAATAAGTCTTCAAAGTAGCAAAGGCCTTATCACATTCCTCATCCCACATAAATGTAGTGTCCTTGTGTAACAATCTGGTGAAGGAGTGACACTTTTCTGCTAATTGAGAGATAAATCTCCTTATTGATTGAATCTTTCCTTGGAGTGACCTCATTTGGCTAATATTTCTTGGAATCTCCATTTCTAGAATTGCTTGTACTTTTTCAGGATCAACTTCAATGCCTTTTGCTGACACTATATAACCCAATAACTTGCCGGATTGGACACCAAAGGCACACTTCTTTGGGTTTAGTCTAACTTTGAATTGTTCTAACCGAATGAATATTTTTCTTAGGATTTGTAAATGCTCTTCTCTATTGTGGGATTTTGCTAGAATGTCATCCACATAATCTTCTAAAAAAGTATGCATCATGTCATGGAAAATAGTTGTCATGGCCCTTTGATATGTAGCTCCAGCATTTTTTAAACCGAAGGGCATAACATTCCAACAAAAGGTACCCCAAGGGCAAGTAAATGCTGTCTTTTCTTGGTCTTCGGGAGCAATCTTGATTTGGTTGTAGCCACTAAATCCATCCATTAATGAGTACATTGCGTGACCTGCTGTCAAATCCACTATGGTATCAATGCTTGGCAATGGGAAGTCATCTTTGGGACATGCAAGGTTTAAATCTCTGAAATCCGTACACACACGGATAGATTTATCATGTTTAGTAACTGGCACAATGTTAGAGATCCAATCAGCATATGCTATTGTTCTTATGAATCCCACCTTTAACAATTTTTCCAATTCTGCCTTGACTAGAAGAGCCACATGTGGGTGCATTTTCCTTAGTTTTTGCTTCACAGGTTTAACTCCGGGTCTAACATTCAGATGATGCATTATGAAATCAGGATCCAATCCAGGCATATCGGCATATGACCATGCAAAATTTACTTGTTGTTCTTGGAAGAATTTGATAAAGTCCTCTCTTTCAATAGATGTAAGTGATGCAGCCAAGTGTACAACCTTTGGCTCTAGTTCCGTGCCAATGTTAACTTTTTCTGTCGGTTCTATAAGAATAGATGACCGTTCTTCTTCATGTTTAGGCAAAGTATCCAATCTCTCTTCTAATGGTGCCACAGTTGGGTTTTCACCAAAAGAAACGTCTTTTATTTTCATTGTTTTTGGTTCTAATGGTGCCACAGTTGGGTTTTCACCAATAGAACTTTTCATTTTTTTATTTTTTTTTATTTTTTCTTTTTTTTGACTAAGAGATTGGACCCTTGCTGTTGTCATCATGTCCGTATTGAGTTCGTTGGTGAAAGAGGGTTCAACCGCATTGAGGTATTGGTTTGTGGCTTGGTCATTTGGGAAGTAAAGTAAGTCATGTGGTTCAGTTTGATCCCAATCAATGAGGTCTGGATGTATCAAAATTAAGGAATTATTGGGTAAGGTATCATCAATAGGATTTATGGACATGACTTCGTTTGAGGGTTCATACATTGTATCGTTTAGGTCTATGATGTGCGCTTCCTCAAGATGATCCATGGAAGCAGGGTCAAAGTCCCCTTCGCTTGAATCCTCGTCGACCTCTACGGGAAACAATGTGGGAAAAGCCACAAGCGGGTTAAAACTAACGTTTGAATTTCCCTCCTCTGAAGGTGTCCAAAATGTTTCTATCCATGCTCCACTACTAGATGCTTGTTCTATATTAGGCCTTTGAATAGAAGATTCTTCATTAATTGGAGCATTTTGTTTTGGGATTTTTGCATAAGTATGTATAACAATGACTTCTTTATCTTGACATGACTCATCTGATAAAGTATCCCATTCATAATCCCTAGAATCATCACTATCTCCTTCGGATTCTAATGCATTTATTTGAGGATGAAAATCATGCATTGGACTTGAACTTTCTCCCTTATGTTGAAAACCTACTCCGGATTTTTCATGACTTGCCCTCCAAACAGGTTCAATAGGTTCTAATAATCCTCTATTTCTTTGGCCTAGGGGTCCTCTTCCTTTGTATCCCATCTTTTGCATAATATCAAATCCTTTCCCATATTGTTCTGTTTGTATATTAACATGCTGAATTCTTTCCATGGGAGTGTCTAGGGTACCATCCTCATCATGATAAAGCCATTGAAGGACATCATCCTCTTCCTTATCCCATGTTGCTTTGCTATCTTCCCTCACAAAATAAGAATTATACTTATGTGGAAGATGTTCTTTTGAGGGTTTTCCATGTGATTTAGGAGACATGGGCATGTCAAATAGAGAAACTGAATATTCTCCTACCCCTTTTGAACTAATCTTGCATTGTTTGTCAAATTTGTTCATCATCTCACTCATGTATTGGTAATGATCTGCTTTAGCTTGTTCTTTTTCCTCTTTAGTAGGTTTGTAGATCACTGTTTCCAATTTAGGTGCCACACATGGACTTTCCATCACATTTGGACCCTCGTAGCTCACTTTTTCCTTGCCCTTAGTTGATGTAGTTGAGCTAGCTTGAAGAGGATTTTGTGCATCTTCATTGGTGATTCTTGGAACAACTCCTTCACGATTATGTGGAATGTATAATTCATGCAAGGGTTTGAGTGCATTACAATATTGAAATGGATTTGAGTCTCCTCCAATTGTGATTTCTTCACCCATGTATGGGAACTTGATGCATTGGTGGTATGTGGAGGAGACAGCTTGCATCTCATGAATCCAAGGTCTTCCCAATAAAATGTTATAGGTTAATTTCATGTCCAACACTTGACATTTGGTTTCCTTCTTAACTGGTCCCACTTGGATGGGCAACACAATCATGCCTTTAGAAGCTCTTTCAGCCTCATCATAAGCTTTTATGGTGATTTTCTTTGTAGGGTCAATGCAAGACTCGGATAAACCTAGGGATTTTACAAGACTCAATGTGCATATGTTAAGGCCAGCCCCTCCATCAATAAGGGCTCTTTTGACTCTATGCCTTTCGATCAAAACCTCTATATGTAATGGCAAATTTTGAGGATGAGTTATAGACATGTCATCTTGATCTGAAAATGAAAGACAATGAGGAGCCACAAGATGTCCTACCATATTTTGAAACTTTTCTTCCCCTAAGGTAGTAGAAACATGTGTTTCTTCCAAAGCTTTTTCCAAAATCTCTTTATGATTTGGTGACAACTTCAATAACTCTAAGATTGAGATTTGTGCTGGAGTACATTGCAATTGGTCTACCAAACTATAAGGTCTTGCTGCTGTAGGAGATTGTTTGACCACAATGTTGGATGGTGGGATATTGGTGTTTTGAGGGACTATCCCTTGTAAAGTCATTCTAGAATTCTGCCCTCTTGTAATGACATTTGCTGCTTCCTTTTGAGGCTGTTCATTAATGATGATAGCATTAACAATATGATCATATGATGGCGCAAAGTTGAGATTATTGGCGCTTTGTTTCTTGCCATTTGATGACTCACCTTTATCATGTTTGTAAAAAGGTTGTTTGAAGGCCGTATGATCTTCATTATTTTGGGGTCCATCAACAGTGATTATGTTATTATCTATCAAGTCTTGCACCACATTCTTTAATTGTAAACATTCATTTGTAGGGTGCCCCCGAATCCTATGATATTCACAATGATGCTTAGCATCCCACCAACCCGGCTTGTGGTCTGGTTCATAAGGTTTAATAGCGGGTAATGTAATAACATTGTTAGCTATGAGAGTCTTTAATGCAGTTTCAAGTGATTCTCCCAAGGGTGTAAAGTGTCTTGCAGGAGTGGGTTTCAAATACTTATCATACTTGCTGTTTTGATCTTTGTTTCCTTGATTATTCTTATTGGCATTGTTGTTGTTGTTGGAAGGTGCATTATATGCTTGATTAGCATTATTCACTTGATTTGGTGTCTTTGTAAGGGCAAATGGAATCACCTTCAAGTTGCTGGATTCCACTACACCATCATTAACAATACCTTTGTTGTTATTCCTTGCAGCATAATGGCTATTGTTGTTGTACCAACTTTTATTTGGATTGTTGTTATTGTTGGTATTGTTGTTGTTGGAGTTAGAGTTATTCTTATTTTCCTTGTGTAATTTCAACTCTCCACTCTTAATCAACACTTCTTCCATTGTAATTCCGTTATCAATTAGATCTTGAAAGGTTTTGGGACATTGCATCCTTAGTCTATAATTCAGCTCGCTTCTTAAACCGTTAATAAAGATATCCATTTTTTCTTTCTCCGGTACACTTCTTGGATATCTAGCAAATGCAGTCCTACATCTTTGCAAGAATGTGAGAAAGGCTTCTCCATCTTGTTGCTTCGTGTTACATAACGTTATCATGGTGACCTCATGTTTGATGTTATAAGAGTAATGAGTCACGAATTTAGATGCTAACTCTTCAAAGGATTTTATGCCGGATGGTAGTTTTGAAAACCAATCCATGGCTGTTCCTCCCAAGCTTCTTGGGAATAGTCTCATTAAATAGGTTGATTCATGCATGAATTCAAGACTCAATGCACAAAACCCCTGAAGATGATCATGTGGGTCAGATGTTCCTTCATATCTCTCATATTTAGGAAATGTTACATTAATGGGAAAAGGCACCATGACCAAACTCTTATCGAATGGAAAAGGACATAATGTTTCAATAGAGAAAGGCTTAGGAGCCCCATTTTGTTTCAAATTGTCAATTTCCATTTGTAATGCCTTGAATTGTTTCCTCATTGCTTCCATAGGGTCTTCTATTTCCTTGGGCTTTAATTGTTCTATGTCAAAATCTTTAGGTAGCTTTACCCCCGTTTGTATTAAGTCCATGAAGTGTTTTTCTTTATCCATAAGCATGGTCTTTTTCATTAGTTCTATGAAATAAGGACATTGTCTTGCCTCTAATGCTCTTTCAATCGTGGCTTCTTCTGTAGTTGGGGGTAAGTTTGTATTATAAGGAGGCAATAAGTTGTTGCCTTGTGAATTTGCCTCTTGAGAATTAGGGTCTCTTCCTCCATTATTAGAATTTCTTTGATTGTTGTTAAGATCCATACCTCCATTCATGTTGTTCCCTTGGTTGTTATTGGGATCTATGCCCCCATTCATGTTGTTCCCTTGGTTAGTGGGATCGATATTTCCTAGGGTACCACTAAACATGTTGTTAATGTCCTTTGCCTTAGTGGGATTTTCAGTCACTTGTGAAGTAATGAAAGTGTTCTTTGGAAATGGGAGCTCTTCTCCGTTGTAGGTCCCGTCTGTTTGTAATGCTTTCCTTATAGAGAATGACCTTGTAATAACAGGCATGAACAAACTTTAAGGGTATGTTGACTTTCTTCTCTTGATAAGCTGTTTTTGGAATAAGGTAAAAGTTTTTGATCAATTTTAAATGGTTTTAAAATTTTAATGGTGTTTTGATCAATAACTTTGGAATATCTTGTTTGAAAATAAAAACAATCTCAACACACACATCAATTGGGTACCATATCCCTAGAATGCTCTAATGTGTATATTTTTGAACGTTTTCACAGGTTTAACACAAGAATAGCTTCCACACAATCTACCTAGCACATAATTGGTTCGTAAACATGGCTCTAATAGGTAGTTTTGCTATTTTACCGTTATGTAGTAAGTTTTCCGTTCAAAAGAGATCTTATCTTTTCATCCCCCAACTATGTTAAGGGGCTTCCCACATGCACAAAAGCACGATTTTGCGCAATCCGTTAGGACTACTAGAGGAAGTTCGAAAGAGCTAAAATCCTTTTGTCGTGTACCCCATTAAGGATACCCGCGTTTCGTTTTATAGTGGGTCGGATTCTCGCGGCAAAAGCAAGTGTATCCCACTTTGGGCTGTCCCTCTCACCGGCCCTTCTAAGGCAATCTCGGGAGGCGAGCCCACTAAGTTTTAAACATATTCATTGAAAAGCATGAAAAATGGATTTGGTAGAGCAAGTTTGGGAATTTGATTCACTCAAAGAGTGAAGAGCATATCCCTATTGCTTTTCCCTTATCCCAAACAATCACAATCAAATTGGTTCTTTTTCAACCCCGTGACAAAGGGGTTCTTAGAATTGAAGTGTTTATTTTTTTCCTTTTATGATTAAACTATGTTTTTGAACTTTGAAAATGCCACAATTTAAGGGAAGTGCAAGCTTGATGAGAAAAATACCTCAAACGATGCTAGCAAAGGCTAGGCGCATTTTTAAGTAGTAGATTTTTGTTTTCTCTCCAAATCCTTCTCTTACCTTGGCAAAATGTTCCCTCCACCAACAAGTTAGTCAGCACAATACAAACAAAGTGAGGGGAAACCAAAATCAAAGCTAAAAATGATGTAATTGATTATGCTTTTGATTCTTTTTTTACCAAAATACTTGCAAAATTCTTACAAATTTAAGGACTAAATTCCCAATTCAATGAGACATATTTTCGTTTGTAAGCATCTACAACAGCAATATATTTGGCATGCAATTCTACTTCTTTCTCTAAATTATTATTGAGAACAAAGGTAGAATGTACCCGGTTTTCTTTCCTTATCCTCTTAGAGATCAATTTCTCCTCTAAGTTGTATCTTCTCTCTGGTTTTTGCACTTTCTTATGACAGACCATGCTCCTGATACAAAAAAAAATGACAGTAAAGTTAGCATACAGTCCTTATTTTGACAAAATAGTGAAAATACTGTCAGGCGACATTGTCCAGACTACAGGCGAGATCAAATTTAATGAAGACGTGACTACTTTAACCGTGAGCGTCACCAAAAGGGGCTCAAGCGAGATTAAAATAGTCAAGTGCGATATTAAATTTAACAAAAGCGTGAAATCTTTATCACAGGCGACAACAGCAATTACTATAATAGAAAATAGATGCTATACCAGGCGACATTTCTTTTGCCAAAGGCGATATCTAATTTAACAAAGACGTAATTACTTTAACCGCGAGCGTCACCAAAAGGGGCTCAAGCGAGATTAAAGTGATTACGTGCGATATTAAATTAAATGAACGCGCAAACTATTTATCCAAAAGTGACATTTATTTTTCCAGAGGCGATATCTAATTTAACAAAGACGTAATTACTTTAACCGCGAGCGTCACCAAAAGGGGCTCAAGCGAGATTAAAGTGATTACGTGCGATATCAAATTAAATGAACGCGGAAAATTTTTAACCAAAAGCGACAAAGTAATTCAGGTAAGCGACAACTTATTAAATGAAAGCGACATTTAAAATAATAAGAGCGACAAATCAAAAGCAAAGTGCAGTAAACCCCCTTTACACCAGGTGTGAACTAATTCGTCGGCCGCGGCTTTTAATTCCTTGTAGGCGACATCCAAATAGCCAAAGGCATCATATCTTTGTGCAGAAGGCGATAATCTAATGTCCGCAGGCGTGATTTCTTTATCTAGAAGCGTGACTCTGCTGGTAAGAAGCGTGAGCGTTCAGACTCCAGGCGACATCTAAATTCCCGCAAGCGACATCTCTTTACTGTAGGCGTGATTTCTTTACTGGTAGGCGTGATTTCTTTCCTGTAACCTGCAAACAGTGAGCAAAATCATGCAATTCTAGCCTAAATTTGCAAATAACGTGGAAATTTTGATAAATTTGAGGCCTAGAGCCCCACGGTGGGTGCCATTTGTGTGTGAGTGATTTACACCTTCATGAAATAACAAGATTTAAAGAGAATTTACACTATTCAAAGCAAACTAATCTAAATAATGCACAATTAATCTAAATATCTCATGGTTCTCTAAAATAAAGTGGTAAATGAGGCTCTCAGCTGCAAATCCTCACTAGTGACACTCTAATTATGAGAATTGAACTAAGAATGATATGCAAAATAGATCTAATTATCAAATTCTAGCTCTATTTGATAAGAAAATCTCTAAAATGATCAACAATTAAGCTAAAATATCAATGAAAATGCTAAGTGAGTGGTGTGGATGCAAATTGCAAGAGCTTTGCTGCAATTCAAAGATATGGAGTGGATGAATAATGCTTCAAAATGCCTTCTATTTATAAGATTTTCCCAAGGGTAGGGGGTAGAATGAGATAACCATGGTTATGCTTGGGTAAGGTCAATTGGCTTTGCTTTGTCCCTAAATGGGGGGACAAACATTTAAATGGTTTCAAAAGGCTGGACCATTTCAACAAAAGTGAGTGATTTGTGTCCATTTTGTCTCCTTTTTCCTTTGTTGAGAGAATTTATGATTTATTAATTAATTAAAGTAATTAAATTTAGCCATGAAGGGTAAGAGGTTCATTTTGATTTTTCATTTCAACAACTATGTCATTAATTGAATTTAATCAATTTCTTAGTGTTTTTCCCCTTTTCAAGCCTTATTTAATCATTTAATCATTTAATTGAATTTTCCTTTGATTTGAATTGCCTTTGTTCCATTTATGTTATTTTTCATGCTATTTTGATGACTTGATTGCACCTTTTTGATTGAATTAAGCCTTTGCCAATTTTCCATGTCTACACCAATCTAGCTTTATTTCTTGTGACTTCACCATTTTCATTCAATTTATTCTTGTATAGCCACTTAGTACCGATAACATTCTTATCTTTTGGTCGGGGTACTAAGGACTAGGTTTTGTTCTTTTCTATTTTCTCTATTTCCTCCTTCATTGCATTAACCCATTCTTCATTCTCTAATGCAACTTTCACAATTTTAGGTTCAAATTCACAAATTAGACATGTACCTTGTCTTGTTTTGCTTCTAGTTTGCATTCCAGCATGTCTGTCTCTAATGATTTGTGTCTTAGGATGATGTCTTATGACAAAACTAGCCAGAACTTGATTTCTCCTTTCTTGTTCATCCTGTTCAAGGTCATTTTCTTGCTTGGTAGCTCCATCTTGTTCATCAGTTTGTGGTGCCTGTTGTATTGCATTATTTCCTTGTTGACCAGTTGTCACTGCTTGTGGTGTCGGTAGATACTCTAGATGTTCAATGTAAGTGAATCTACCATAGTCTTCTAGTTCCTTTGTACTTTCCTTTGTGTACTTGTCATCAAACTCATCAACATGAACATTAGTACTTTCAACAATCTTATTTGTAACCTTATTCAAACATTTGTATGCTTTACTTGTAGTGGAATATCCCAGAAATATCCATTCATCTCCTTTAGAATCAAATTTACCATTTCTTTCATCTTTCAAAATAAAGCATTTACTTCCAAAATTTTTGAAATAACTTATAGTAGGTTTGTGTCCAAACCATAGTTCATAAGGTGTTCAGTTGGAGTCCTTCAATTGTACTCAATTAAGAACATACATAGTTGTACTAACAGCTTCCCTCCAATATGTCTGAGCAACATTCTTTTATATCATCAATGTTCTAGCACAGTCAATTATAGACCTATTCCTCCTTTCAACAATGCCATTTTGCTGAGGTGTCCTTGGTGCAGATACCTATCTTTTGATTCCATGCTCATTACAAAAATTAGTAAATTCATCAGAGATAAATTCACCTCCTCTATCAGATCTTAAGCATTTTATTTCCTTTCCAGTTTCTTTCTCTACCTTATCTTTATACCACTTAAACATTTTGAAAGCTTTAGATTTCTCTTTCAGGAACATAATAGTCATCAGTCTAGTGTAATCATCAACAAAAAGAATAAAATATCTATCACCAGAATAGCTCTGAGTTCTCATAGGACCACATAGGTTGGTATGAACCAACTCAAGTATCTTCTTTGTTGAATAGTCTTTTCTTTTAAAACTAGACTTAGTCATCTTACCTCTCTGACATTCATGGCACATGGCATGATCAGGTTTTGTCAAGTTAGGCAACACTCTAACTCTTTTCTTTCTACTAATCTTGATCATGTTGTCAAAGTTCACATGGCATAACCTTCTATGCCACAACCAAGCATCTTCATCTTTTATTAACAAACAAGAAGACCGATCCATATCAAGATAGAATAGATTACCTCTGGATTGTGTACCAGTTCTAACAAGTCTTCCTTCATCATCATAGATCTTCACCTTTTTGCTCTCAAAAGCCAATCAGTGGCCTGAATTGTTCAGCTGAGCCAAACTTAACAAATTATAGTTCAATCCATCTACCCAGTATGAATTTTCACATTGTAATCTATCATTGATCATCAATGAGCCTTTACCTCTTACCATACAAGGTGCATCATTTCCCATTCTCATAGATCCTCCATTATATTCAACAAGATGATCAAAATTTTCTACATCACTGGTCATATGATGTGTACAGCCACTGTCGATGATCCATGTATCATTTCTGCTTACTTTAGAGATCAGTGTTGTCTCTTCATGTTTCTCTTCCTCCTCTGAGTCATCTTTCATAGCAATAAATACAACTTCTATATCATCATCAGAATCAGATTTAGTTTCAATATCTTCGGCTATGTAACATACCTTTTTTCCTTTTTCATCTTAGTTGTCTCTGTTGTAGTGTTGGTAGCCTCAGTTGACTCTTCTCCCATAGCTTCCTTCAGATTGGTATTTGGATCTATCATCATCTTTCTTCTTTGGACATCTAGCAGTGATGTGATTGAATTCTTTACAATTAAAGCATGCTAAACGTAGCTTACCTCTATACCTTCCTCTTCCTTTGGGAAATCTTTTGGCCATATGTGATTCAAGCTCATCAAGTTCATCATCGGTATCACCATCACTATCACAATTCTTACTATTCCTACTAGATTTTCCAATCTTCAAAGAAGACATGAAAGGGGATTCAATAGAAGAAGCAACAATATTATCAAAGTTTTTTAATTCAAAGGTTGTAAGTTTACCAATCAAAGTGTCAAGAGTAAGGTTGGATGTAGCTCTTCTTTCATGAATTGCAAAAATCCTGATTGCATAAACTGGTAGCAAAGTTCTGAGAATCTTGCTTATCACTGTTTCATCATCAATTACTCCATTAGATGCTCTAATAGCATGTACTAGCTCTTTGAGTCTATTTGAATATTGGACAATGTTCTCACCTTCTTTCATTCTCATATCATCAAATCTACCTCTCAAACTTTCAGCAAGGGCTCCTTTGACATTCAGATCTACACTATATATTTGTGTTTATTTATCCCACATTCCTTTGGTAGTCATGCATGTCTTGATATCTTCAAATTCAGCATTGGTACAAGTAGCAGCAAGTTCCATCATAGTAACATTGTGTTCATGCTTTTCCTTCAGTTGATCAATAGTTAAGGGACCAGTGGGCGGTTGTATGTAGCCATTTTCCATTAGATCTAGTGTTGAGTTCCCAATTCTAGATATGTGCAGCTTCATTCTACTTTGCCATACTACAAAGTTCTCTTTGTTTAGTTTTGGTACTTCCCTCTTATACATCTTGAGACCTTTATGCTTAAGTCATTAAAACTCTATTCCAAGAAACCACAGCTCTAATACCAATTGTTAGAATAACTGAGAGAGGGGGGGGGTGAATAAGTTATCTAGTGTCCCAAAACAAAATGTATAATTCAAAACTATTCCTTCAATTTTTTCTCATTAGTAAGCAATAATAACTTTCACTGTCTGTGCTTTTACCGATTACCAGTCTAATACTATAACAATTACCGATCAAATCTAACATGTAACATGTAAAGAGTGATAACAAACAAATATCACAATCAACACATAACACAAGATATTTAACATGGAAACCCTGTAAAGGGAAAAACCACCAGGGACCGGCAACCCAAAATTGTTCACTCTTCTGAAGTGAGGTCGGTTAAGACCCAACCCTGTTAAAGGTTACAAACACACTGTTAGGTGTGACCTTGTTAGAGGATTTTAAACTAGAATTTATCATCCAACCAGCATTCACTATGGGGTTGACAAGATAACAATGTTCATTCTATGATTGATACATCATAAGACTTTCAGAGTCCACTCGGTTAAGAGATTTGACTATATACAATGGTTAAATATGTAACAGTAAATGACCTACCTTAATACAACTTCAATTGCATATTATAGATCAATATTTAGTCCATACAAATCCTTCTGATCAATATTTCACTTCAGATTCAATACTATATCAACTTACTATCCGTCAATAATTGCTCTCTGTAGCTCGGTAATTGTTCTGTAGCTTAGTTCTTACTAACCAGTATGATCAAAATGCATGAAAACCTTGTTCATGCGATATTCTTATAGCTCCTTCTTCTGGCATTCTTCCATAAAGAAATTATGTTCTCTTATATAGATGAGTAAATTGTTTTCTTCTCCACCATCAAATTTTGCCACTTAACCACATTCATAGATTTTGTCACTTCAAACTTTCTTGGTACTTGCGTCAATAACATGTTTCAATCTACTCCATTAGATCTTCCCTGAATTTCATTAGCCGTCGATCTGTGTAACAAAAATTATTTGTTACCTTGATGTTATACTCTTGCCAACTCATCAATCTTATCAACTAAACTAATCATTTAATTCATTATGTTCTGCTCAGTTAACAAAGAAATGCGTTAGTGAACACTACTCAGTTAATAATGTGATCGGTATACACTATACTCCATCAGTGTATACTAGAAATGCTTCATTTACTGACAACACTTCTTTGTGTCTTTCAGCTCTATACTTCATCATAGATGAATGCAACATAATAAAGTCAATATCATCAAGTCATAGACTCATCAACAAGTTACTCAATGTGTTCCTTATCCTCATCTAACATGTACATCTTTCTCCATGTAGATTTGTCTATTCTTCATCTCTTTTTCACCTTTCCTCAGATGTCTTGATATAGTAACTTACAAGATAAGTGTTGTCAAGCTAGATGACATCAATGACAACATGATACTGATTTAATCATATTACATATCTAATCAACAACTCCTCAATGATCTTTAATCATAGATTCTTCAATCAAATTCCAAATCAGTTGTAGTTCAACATCTTTAACCTTTTATTAGGGTCAAGGACAAACCCCCTTAGAATTAAAAAAGATTTTTGAGTTTTGTAGATCTCACAGTTTCAGTTCAAGTTAGCAGAAATCAACAGTTTCTTAAACTGTTTGGTAGGGTTTTTAGCCGATTCTTTTTTGGAGGTAAGTACCTTTATTTCTTAATCTCAATATCAATCATCTACATTTACTTTTCATATCAATACAATTCCATATAAGTGTAAAATATTGGCTTTGGGGTCTCTTTTATGTGCAAAGCATTGTTCTAGGACATCATCCACATTTTACCTTATACACTTGGTAACACATTTTTCTTAACTCGGTAATCATCTTCTCTTCTCAATTGTTTTCTTGGTACAACTTGGTTCTTGGTGCTCAATTTTGTCTCGCTCGGTGTCTATGCTTTCTTCTTTATTGAAATTCCCTGTCTTCTAATTTTCTTTACCAAATAACCTTCTTTTCTTTACTAACTTGTCTTTTCTTCATTACCAAATGACTTTGACAAACAATATAACTTCTTCATAACTAGTGACAATAAAATCAATTCTTAGGAGTATCAATCTCTCCCTTTGGAATTAGTTTGGTATGTTTGTTAAAACCCTCAAAATATTTAAAGTCATCAACCAAATTCAAATTTTGTTCCTTGTCCATACTTCTTCCTCAATAAACATATTACTCCTCATGAAGTAATATCTCCATACTATATACATAATCTTTTGAATATGTATTTTTTCCTATATATTCCCCTTTTATATCTATATTAATCATATTCCCCCTTTTCACTTAGCAAAACCTATTCCCCCTTTTTAAAAAAAATGTCATAAACATTAGCTTACTTTTTATCTGGTGTGGGGATCTTATCAAAAATACTTTTGTACTTATCTTGTGCATCCTTGAGTGACACCTTCTAGGTGTCCTTCAGTGTTTAAAACACTATTATCTTCTCTCTTATAGCTATTGTAAGACTTATCATATTGTCCATAGCACTTACATCTAGTGTTCTAACTAGATCTTTATCCTTTTGAATTTGTTTCTACAATGATTCTATGTTTGGGATAAAAATTGTTTAGAGTTCTAGTAGATCCATCCCAATTTGATTCTCCTCCTTTCTCAACTCAAATTGCACTCCCATCAAGTTCTTTAGCCTCTCATAGTATTTTGTTATAGATTTATGCTCGGTGGAATTCTTAGATAATTGCTCATTGAGTTCTTTTTTCCAATTGTCATCTTTTTCTCTAATCTCCTTTGTAAAATTGGAAAACAAACAAAAATTGTTGAAATAGTAAAAGAATGGATTGCAGTTGATGTTATAATTCATTGATTAACTCTAAAAGAGTTACCTTGTCTAAAGAAACTAATTGAATAACTTCTTCAATCACTTTTTTCTCCATCTCTTTCTTCTAAACTTTCAACATAAATTCGGTAGTTTCAGTACCTGGCAGGTTAATCTAACTGACAAGTTATCTCAACTGACTCTATATATCTACTTTCTCATTTATTGTTGCCTCTAGTAAAATTTCATTCAAAATACTCTTTTCTTTCTCTAACACATATATTTTATGCTTCTTGGCTAAAAGTTTATCTTGAGCAGCTTTCATCTTCAATAAATCACCAAACTCAAAGAGTTCCCTATGGCTCATTATTAAGTAATCAAAATTAGGTATTACAATGACTTCATTATATCAACCTCTTTTTCTGATTTTCTCTTATTTTATTTTCCCTTCAAACTAGATGCCTTCTGTTCATCTGATTGAGTAGATGTCTCTTCAGTTTTATCTTCTTTTTCTTTCTTTTGTTCTTCTTATTTCTTCTCTTCCTTCTTCTCTTGTGTTTCTTCTTTCATCTCTTCTACCTTTTCCTTCTCTTTTCCTTATTCTTGTTGTTGTTCATTAGTATCGGTAGGGATCATTGATTATTCATTCTGACCTTGTGTGGATTTGGTCTTAGTTGTCTTCTCGATCTCTGTTGTATCAGTGTCTTTATCTGGCATAGTAGGGACCTCAACTTCAATAGGTGCATCACTTGTCACCTCTATTTTAGGAAAATTTAAAAATTGAATAATAATAGGATGCTCCACCAACAATCTATCCTTTGCAGAATCATCTACATCAATAGCTTATTTCTCTATGGCCTTAGTAGCCATGACATATTCATCAGCTTTCACTATGTCATCTAGATCTTGTTCAGTTATATCTTCAATGATGAATTCTTCCTAATTTTTTATTAATCCAACTTATTTGAATTTGGCCTCTTGATCTTTAATTTCTTTAATTTTTGGTTGATCCATAGAAAAGATCTTTCTCTATAGATCATTGGTGTCTTTTTGAACTTCTTCCAATTTACCGGCCATAATACTCAAAGTTTTTCCCTTTACTCAGAATCTTGTTGAGTATTATTTTAATGTATCTTTTATTCATCTCTTTTCAAAGTCAAGGACAGTGATTGCAAGTGACCTTTCTCCCATTTCTTTCTCGGCAACAAGTGCATATTTCCATCTGGCATCTATTTTCTGACCTTCAAGATATTGTGCCACTTCAACTGGTATCATTCTAAACTTATGCAGTGTGTTAATAATTGTCTCTTCAATTGATCCTTCTCCTCATCATTCCTTGTGTCATACTTAACCTATTGCATGAATTTATGTCCACCATACCTTTCAAGTTTCTTGGGAAAATCCTTGATACTTTTCATCTTTTTACTCAGTGCAACCTTAAACTGTGATAAGTCATCTGACTCAGTATAACTCTCTTTTAGCAACTTCAATTTTCTTCTACGCCTCCCAGTAACCTTGATTTCTCTAACATAGGTCTTTGTCTTTATTAGTTCAACATCTTCTTTCTTCTTTTCTCTCAGTGTAGAGGTAGACCTTGTAGATGGTATTACACCGGCTGGGCTAGGGGTCTCTTTCTTTACTTTTACCTTCTTCCCTTTGATCTCTGAAGTCTCAGAAACTTCTTCATCTTTAACATCAATAATTCCTAGACTCTCAGATAATGCACTTATCATTTTACTTGTTTTCCTAATTGCTTTAGATATCACTATACCTATCCTTATTTTCTCCTTAACTTCTTCATATGTTCCATACCGAGTTGAACTTCTATCATCAAGTTTCTCTAATAATCCTTTTATTTGAATAGTGGTTGCATCTATGTTCATCTCATAGCCCATAGGTGGTAACCACTCAGTTTTGGGCTCCACATCCCTTATGATACAAACATCAGTATCAACTTCAAAAAAAATTTCATCCTTATACTCCTCCACTAACTAAGGTGGAATTTTGTACCTCTTGTGCATTCTATATTGAAACTTGATCAATTAATCATCCATAATTACATTAAAATCACCACTCATGCCTTGAATAAATTAATTAATCAAATAAACAATGGGCTTATCTTATTTCCATGTGATTTCACCAACTATAAGAAATGAGTTTTGGAAGTAAAATTATGTACATACCAATAGTGGTCTAAACTTCAATGTCTTTGTCTTGGCTTTTTTAATGATGTTCATGTTATCATCTAGTTGTTTCAATGATATCTCACACAAATCAATCTCCATGTCCTTTTTAACAATCTTTTATGCAATGTCTACTACTCCATAGGGTACACTGTCTACCTGAGATGATTGGAAAATTTTGTAGGATATAATGTTCAATGCGAACTTCAAGTCAGGATCCTCAACTATAGACAATTTCAGTCCTCTTCCATTCCACTTGGCTTTGGTAAACTCACACAACTTATTCTTATCTATTTGTTTATAGGCCTTCATTCTATCACTAACCAAAAATTGAGTTACTATATGCAAAATGTCCTTTGTAATATTTACTAGCCCATCAAGCCACATAAATCAATCATGTTCTCTTCTTAGTACAATTCTCATCTATTCATGTTTAAAGACCATTCGTACATGCATTTCATGCACCAAAACATTATTCTGCAAGTGTGTGTGATCGCTCTTCAGATTTCCATTAACGTTGAAGTTCCTGTATGATGAGTTAATCTTTCCTTGAAAATGTCTTTGTTTTTGTAGTGAATAAAGGTGTGAACGTCTTCAATCAATATGACTCTTGGTGATATCGAGGATAAAGCTCTAGATTTTTCAATTTCCATAGCAACGGTAGGTGGTATATTATACATTGGGTTTATAGGATCGATCTTCTCGACTAAAACTAGTTTCTTCATCTTGGGTACCATTTTGATCTCAAAAATACTTCAACAAATACTAGGGTTCCAATTCAACAATAATAAAATCTATAAACTCAGCTCGGTAAATACTTGAAATACCTCAAATGATTTTTGTAGATGCTCAAAATTCTCAACCGAATGCTTAGAATCACTTACTAAACTCATCTCTATCAATGCTCAAAGGTGCTCGCAAAAGTGTAAAGTAAAGATGAAGTATCATGCCCTTTATTTATAGTTTCTCCTTTAGGTTAGGGCTTCCAATGGCTATAATATGTATTTATTGCTTCTTACCTAACATTATTTTATCATTAACCAAACTATACTTTTATTTTCCGAATAGAGTAACATAACTCAAACACATTACCGATCAACATATGAAATCATAATTTCACAAGTTATATCCAAATGCATCTTGATATGTTGATATGGATATTTACACTAAATCTAAGATCCGACTTAAGATAAAATTTAGGCTATCATCTCTTATACATACCTTTGACCGATTAAGTGAAGATGGGTGCACCCTATCTAGAGGATGTGGTACCATCACTAGTTCCCAATTCTACTCCATCATCTTGTGACCTCCTTCTCCAATTCTTATTCATCTTCTCTATGATTTCATCAATGTTAACTTGAGTTTTTTCACTCAGTTTCTCCTCGGTAGAATCCTTATTTTAGTACTTGCAATCCTTGGCTAGGTGACTGACTTTGTGACAATGGAAAGAAGTCATTCCAGTGTTTCTCCATGATTTTTTGTTGTTCATTCCATGAATTCTAAAAAGTTTGTAGTAATGTGACCAAATCTTCCACATGCAGTACAAGCAATTCTTGTATTATAATCCCATGGTATGGTAGGTCCTTATTAGTTGTTTTCAGTATTTTGTTGGTTGGGGACCCATTTTTCATTTTTCTATTGTGACTTGCATTCTCTATATTTATGGCCATATCTATTGTAGTTCTTACAGTAACCTTAAAATCTTGTCTTCCTTGGAGTGTTAATAACTCTTGATCTACATTCAAATGCCTTATGACCATACTTATTATAGTTATAACAATGACCTTTAAACTTAGGAGAATTCAGTGGATTACCTCTCTTGATTCTACATATATTTTTTGTGTGTCCTGGTTTCCCACAATGATAACATGTAGGCTTCTTTGACTTTTATGGGGTATCAACTTTATCTCAGTTGGCTATTTGTTTAGAAGACTCGTCCTTCTTGGTAGTGTTGTTTGCATTGTAACAGAGTCTAGAAGTGTCTCAGTTTTCTTTGATTTCTCAATTGTTCACCTATAATCTTTAATACTTCCTCATTTCTTTTCAAGACTTCATTAGCTTCTCTTTTAGATTTCAAACTATTCTTCAAATGTTCATTCTCACTTATCAGTTTTATAGTTTCTCCAACTTTCATTGCAACATCCTAATTTGCAATAACAAGTTGGTCTATCAAGTTGTAGTGAGTTTGTGTCATCCTTATTATTTCCTTGTCTTTCTCATCCAATATTGTATTCATTTTTCTTCTCTCTTTTTCATCATTTCTTTTATCATTCTCATATTTTCCTTATTGTTCCATGATTTCACACATCCTTACCAATTACGCTTCTTGTTTTCATTTCAGTGTTTTCACCTAATCAACAAGGTTCTTGTTCTTTTCAAATAGTTCTTATATGATAACATCAGATTCATCGAACATGCTTTCCTCTAATTGTTCTTCAATTTCCTCAACTTGATCTTGAGTATCTTGTTACAAGTAGTGGTTGTCATTGCACCAAAAGATCAACTTGTAATGCTCGATACAACCATTAGACTTATAGAAGACACAAGAGGTGGTTAAGCCATGTCACAAATCTCGAGGGGAGTGCTAACCATTTTTCCAACAATCTCCCCCTCAACATTATCCAAGGGGATTTGAACCTATGACCAAGCTCTGATGCCACTTGTTACAAGTAGTGGTTTTCATTGCACCAAAAGATTGACCTGTTAATGCCTGATACAACCACTAGACTTATAGAAGACACGAGAGGTAGTTAAGCCATGTCACAAATCCTGAGGGGAGCGCTGACCATTTTTCCAACATATCTTTCAACTAATGTGCTATTTCTTTCCTTTTGTTGATTGAAAGTCTCAATTTCCTGCTCAATTCTTCAATTTTCACATTGGTCATCTTTAGTTCCATTTCCATATATTACCCTTTTATACTTGTATCTTTCCATCTTTCTAGATCTTTCCTCTCTAGTAGTTAAACTCCTCAATAAGAGACTGAGATCTAATACCAATTGTTGGATTAGGTGTGGAAGGTAAGTACTAAGATGGGAGGGGTGAATCAGTACTATAAAATACTTTTAAACTTATTTGAAATTTCTTCACAATCATTTATTGATTCCTTGACATTTGCATGGATCCCATGAAATATATATAACATGTAATAATAAATACATAACATAAATATCTTGGTATCACAGAAATCCTTGTTAGAAGATAAAAATGCGGTGGGGATGACACCCACAAGACTTCACTAATGCATAATAAAGTTTTCTCTGTTAGAGCTACAATACTATCTATTTCTGACACAAGGCAAGGCTCAAGAGGGGCCAAAGGATGGTGCACCCTAATGATCTAGGCCTACTCAACACATGCAAAAGCAAGCAAACACAACAGTGAGAGAGAGAATGATAGATCTTTCATATATTTTCATCAATTGAATCATACATGCCAAGCTGTAAGTCCTTCCCAGTTATGGCCTGATATTACAATGAATCTCAGAAGTCCTCCAACATGCGAGGATCTGTTACAAATCTCCAATCTAATGTCTACTATCTTCTATCTAAAAAAATTGCCTCCTAAACTACAACCAAATAACTACATTTATACAAGAGGCTACCGAACTGAGTCAGCCTTCAGATCCACAATCAATGGAAGAAACAGTCAAATCTAGGACCAAGTGCTTCCCAAAGATGGATTCCAACATTAAATCCATGATCCAATATAAATGCACAAGTCAGCCTGAACAGAAAACAAAACTAAACCCGTCGGTGAGTAAGGATGACCGAGTAGCAGACAAGCAATGCCAAGCGCTAGTGAAAAAACTGACCGTCCAAGAAATGACCGACCACACTTGGTAGCCAAAGGAAATGAACCAACTATCAACCAACTCAGTCAAAGAAGGAACCAAGAAACATAGACAAACTCCAAAATGTTTTTGGTGACATGAGATTGCCAAGGACCCAAGATGCTCCTACATCAGACACTTGGGGTTATTTTGAAATGATTCTCTGAATCATTTGGTAGGTATGATCCAAGCTGCATCCAACTCAGATTGTGAAATCCATGAACTATCATCCATCAGTCTATTCTTCCACTTTACCAGATATTCCATATATTGTTTTCCTCTTGTGCTCTTGCCAACTCTTTGATTCAGAATCTGTTCAATCTCTTCATTCTACTTCTTAGGATATTCTGTCAGTACTGTCATTTCTTCATCAGGTTCATGATAATCATACAAATCAGAAATGTTGAAAATTAGTGATATTTCCATGTCATCAGGTAACTCAATCTCATATGCATTTCCACTCTCAAATTTCCTCAAAATCTTGCAACGTCCAAACTTCTTCATCTTCAACTTTCCATATGTTCCAATAGGAAACTGACCTTTCTTCAAATGAACCATCACTTCATCACCAACATCAAAAGGCTTATGTCTTCTTGATCTATTAGATCTAACTTTGTATTTTTTATTACTATCTTCCAACTTCAGCTTCACATCTTCATGCAATGTCTTCGTGTATTCAACAAACTTTACTCTTTTAGCACTTCTCTTATTTTCATCATTAATGTCTCTCAAATCAGATATTCCTCTCATTTGTATGCCATTCACAATCTCAAATGGTTTTTTTCCAATACTCCTATTCATTGATTTATTGTATGCAAACTCTACTTGTGCCAACACAGAATCCCAATTATTCGGTGTGTCTCCAACAAAACATCTCAAAAGATTTCCCAAGCTTTTGTTCACAACTTCAGTCTATCCATTGGTTTGTGGGTGAAATGTAGAACTATATTTTAACTCAATTACAAATTTCTTCCAAAGGGTCATCCAAAAGTATCCAACAAATTTACTGTCTCGGTCAGAGATAATACTTCTCAGTAATCCATGCAATCTAACTATTTCCTTAAAGAAAAGATCTGCTACATGTACTGCATCTGATGTCTTTCTACAAGGTATAAAATGTGCCATCTTAGAAAATCTATCCACAACAACAAATATAGAATCATTACCTCTTACTGTCTTAAGGTAAGCCAAGAACAAAATCCATATTGATGTCAATCCAAGGTTTCTCAAGAACAGCAATCGGTACATACAAACCAGTATTCTGACTTACTCCTTTTGCCACTTGACAAATTCCACAACTTTTCATAAATTTCTGAACATCTTTATACAACTACAACCAAAAGTACTTCTCCTTAAGAAAATTCCATGTTTTATCAATACCAAAATGTCCATCCAAACCACTATTATGTTTCTCTTTTATCAAATTAGTTCTCATTACTCCTTAAATACTAATCATCAACCATAAGTCAGCAAGATGAAACTCTCAACTCTCTCAAACAAATAACTAAATGCCATACAAGTCAGCTTACAAATGTATGAAAACATTTAATTCAGCATGTTGGCCCAAATTAATGGCTACCAACAATAAATGCACCAAGTCACACAGAACTCCAGTTTGTAAATCGGAACTACTGAGTATCAGTGAATTAACCGAGCAAGCCAAGCATCATCGAGCACCAGTGTCAACCGAGTACCACAGACATGACCAAGTAACACTATCACCAAGCACCAGAGACTACTGAGTTCCTTCAATGACTGAGCTTCCTTCAATGACCGAGACTATCGGTCAAGGCTATAACCGAGCAACAACTAGCCAAAACACAAACACTTATGCAGTTTCACCAAGTACATAGAATGCCCCTACCTTAACCTTGGATGCCCCTACATGAATTTTTGATAGCTTACACTATTCAGAGCATTAACGTAGTTAAGAATCTAAAGACTGCTAAGTCTACCTTTTTAAAGGGTTTTACAATTCTAATCTAAGAATTGTATCTAGTTAAATGATTTACAAATAAGATCTGCTAGGATCTACTCGGTTAAGAGACTTATACAACTCTAATTAATCTTTAATCAATAACACTAAAATTTCTATCAAACTTGCATCAACATATGCTATTCAGACTATATGTTCTCATTAACTCATTACCTCATATTGTGTATCCTTCACACTAACAATTGAGTAGTTGGTAGATCTCAATCTTTATTTGTTCTTCACTGCTCTATTACTCTATGGTTTCTTTGTTAATATGATTTAGAACAACAGAGAGGGGGGGGTGAATCAGTTGTTCTCAGGTCCTGATGTATAAAAATAACTTCAAAAACTTTTTTTTAAATCAGATCAAGCAACCAAATCAACCTCGGTCATCACTGATTCAATAATAGAAACATATAACTCAGTAGTCCACTACCCAGCTATATCTAACTTGTAAAACACAAAAATGTTCAAAGAAAAACATTCACACAAGTTTTGACACCAGGATTTATAGTGGAAACCTAATATGGGAAAAACCACTTTGTAATATGCTACTATTATTTTCACTCTTCTGAAGTGAGCTTGGTTAAAAGCCAACCCTGTCAAAGGTTACAATACACACTATCAAGTGTGACCCAGTTAAAGGATTTCAATCACCTTGTTAAAAGTGAGCCTGGTTAAAGGACTTACATACACTTCATTAGAATGCAACCTTGTTCAAAGGATTTAACATATGACTGTTAGGTCAACCTCTATTAAAAGGATTTTGACTGTTACAATGGTTAGAAAGTAGCAGTAGTATTGATCTGAAAAACATACAACTCACTTTGCAAATATCAGATCCAATTCAGTACACAAATTTTGGTTTACTAACTTTGAAACTTTTCCATCTCCACTACTGATCTACTCGGAACTTTCCTTCAAGCAATCACCACACCTTTTCCTTCAGCCTTTTCACTTATACACTCAATAAAACTTTACTATTCTTCCAGCATATCCTTCACCAATGCATCCACATACCTAATGCTTCGGTTCCCTTAATACTTTCCTCTGTTAGGTTAACTTATCTTTTGTCGCTTAATCTCCTTCGTAGATCTTAGGGTTAGGTCAGATTCATTGAATCTACCCACTTCATTTTCTTCGTCTCCTCTTCTAGAATCATCTCAAATCTCATAAAGATTTATAATAAAATGTCTTACAAAGCATTAAATTATTCCATACAATCAATAAATAAAGTCAACACATTTTACATAATCCAAGAATTCAAACAATGTCATCCCCAAAAAGAATTATCTTCAAATATAAAATTTGTTGATTCTTGGTCAATAATATGATAATCCACTCAATCACCATGTAAAACGCTCGGCCACTACTAAAACTATTTCCTCGGCATATACTGTCCTCCTCATCAATTTACTGATACTCGGTCGACACTAGATTTTTTCTCGACATCCACTAACTTGGTTGACTCTGTCATAACTCAGATTAAACATAATTTCTTCATTTTTGCTCGGTTAAGCCTATCATTTTAGTCTTCAAACTTACTAAGATAAACAATACATTATCTCATCATTGTGCAACATAATCAAGTACACTTTGTAGTATCAAAATAACTCAACCTTTCCTTAGGTGCTATTGTTACCATCCTTTCTTTCCCTTTTCACAATAGATATAGTACTTTCCTAAGTAGCAATAGTCTTACCAGTTAAGGTTTGACATCAATGACAATACAACAATTGTTTTAATTGTAATTAACAACAATCTCCCTCTTTGGCATTGATGGCAACACCATATGATATCACTTGAATAACACATGGATTACCAACCAATCCAAAAACTTATAATTGTCCATCAGAGAAAATTTATAATATCCTTAGCTTCATTCTGATTCAGAATCAGTAAATATCACTTCTGTGACCGCCAGAAGTATCTAGATCTCCCTCTATCATGATCTTTCATTTCAGTTCACTCTCCCTTTCTTTCAGTGTCATGTGTTATAGTATCATTTTAGTTCAATCTCCCTCTTTGACAAAAATGCCAAAGCAGCAACTCAAACATACATCCAACAGATGTAGATATATCTGTTCAGCACAATATTTCTCCCTCTGTCATCTTGCTCATGACTGATTTGTTATCTTTGTTTCTTCTTCACGGCTCTAGGATAGTCCTAAAGTGTGACAATCTTCTGCGTCAATGTTTCAAATGTTCTATTGTATCATATTTGATGCAGTGCTCCTAGCTTGGCTAGGCAACCTCAGTTAGGGGAAGGAACCCTAATTGACTTCTCAGGTACTCATGGGCTTCTTTAGGTAAAGCTTTAGTGAATATGTCTACCAATTATTCTTTTGTATTCACATATTCCATTCAGACTTCCTTGTCTTGTACCAATTCTCTTAAGTAGTGATACTTGATTTCTATGTTCTTGGTCTTAGTGTGCATCATTGGATTCTTATAAATATTGATAGCACTTGTGTTGTCACAGAAAATAACAATAGGTTCAGTGATTTCTTCTTTCATGCCTATCAACAACTATTTTATCCATATCAAATTTGAACAGTTTACTGTAGCAGCAACATACTTAGCTTCAACAGTAGATTGGAAAATGCAATTTTGTTTCTTGCTTGTCTAGGAGACTAATCTCTGTCCAAGAAAGAAAGTTTCACCACTAGTTCTCTTTCCTTCATCTACATTTCCTGCCCAATCAGCATCAATATATACTCTAAGTCCAAATTTTTCATCCTTCTTGTAGTATAACCCATAGTCAGTAGTTCCTTTCAAGTATCTCATGATTCTTTTCACCGCCATCATGTGTGTTTCCTTAGGATTGGCAAAGAATCTTGCCACAATCCCAATAGCTAGTGCAATATTAGGTCTCCTATGTACAACATATTGCAATTTTCCAATAATGGATCTATACAAAGTTTAGTTAACTTTTGCAGCATCATCATTCTTAGATAACTTTTGTCCAGTAACCATAGGAGTTCCTACTAGTCTAGCATCTTCCATTCCAAAAGTTTTTAGTATTTCATTAACATATTTAGACTATGCAATGAAAATTTCTTTCTTCATTTGATATACTTGTAAACCAACAAAGAATTTGATCTCACCAAACATACTCATCTCAAATTCAGTTTGCATTTCATGTGAAAATTTTTTACACAATGCATCTTGTCCACCAAAAATAATGTCATCAACAAAGATTTTGGCCAACAAAATACCTCTACCTTCTTCATCTTTCATATATAGATTTCTTGTGTCATTTGTCCTGGAAAATCCAATCTATATCAAGTAATTATGCAATCGCTCATACCATGCTCTAGGAGCTTGTTTCAATCCATATAAAGCTTTGTTCAGTTTGCATACCATATGTCTTCTATTTGGATCAATAAAACCTTCTAGTTGTTCTATGTAAACTTCTTCTTCCAGTATACCATTTAAAAATGTAGACTTAGCATCCATTTGATATACCTTGAAATCTTTATAAGCAGCATAGGCAAGTAGAGTTCTTACTCCTTCCAATCTAGCTACAGGGGCAAATGTCTCCCCATAATCAATTCCTTCTTCTTGTGTGTAGCCTTTGCATACTAGTCTAGCTTTGTTCCTAGTGATTTCACCTTTTTCATTCAACTTATTTTGAAATACCCACTTTGTTCCTATAACATTCTGATCTGCAGGTCTCAACACCAGAGTCTAGTTTTCATTCTTCTCAATCTGGTCAATCTCTTCATTCATTGCTTGTATCTAGTCTTCATTTTCTAATGCTTCTTTAGTTGTCTTAGGTTCAAATTCACATAGTAAGCATGTTGGATTTTTTGTCTTGCTTCTGGTCTGAATTCCAGTGTCTTTGTCTTCAATTATCTACTCAGGCTTGTGGTTTCTTCTTACATATTTTGCCAAAATAGGTTTAGCATTTTTCTCTTCTATTTCATCAGGTTCCTCAACAAGATTGTCAGATTCAGCTTCTGAATGCTCGACAACCTCTTCCTGATCCTTGATAGCATTTTCTTGTAGCTCGGCATGTTCTTGTTCTCTTTCGACACTATTTTCCTGACACTCGACATCATCTGTCTATCGCTCGGCATTGCTTTCCTGAGACTCGGCATCAGGTGCAGGTCTATTACCTACCTCTTCTATTTCCTCAATGTACACAAAGGATCTATAATCTTCTGGTTCTCTTTTGCTATCAGCCTCATTTCTTTCTGTATACTCATCAATTTTTACATCCACACTTTCCACAATTTTTTTAGTGTTAGAGTTCAAACACTTATAAGCTTTACTCTTTGTGGAGTAGCCTAGGAATATGCCTTCATCACTCTTAGCATCAAACTTTCTATTCCTATTGTATTTCAATATGTAACACTTGCTTCCAAATATTCTAAAGTATTTAACACTCGGTGCATGCCCATACCATAATTCATAGGGTGTCGGATTTGTACCTTTCTTGATCTGTACCTAGTTAAGAGTGTAAATAGCTGTACTTATAGCTTCTTTCCAATATTTTTGTGCCACATTGTTTTCAATCAATAATGTCCTAGCACAGTCCAAAATAAATCTGTTTCTTCTTTTTTCTATACCATTCGGTGGAGGTTGTTGGTGTTCTTTTTCAACAAAGGTCAGATTGGCATTAGGATTAACAGGGCCAACTGACAAGGATCCAAGAGAGATCCTTCTACACTTTGACCTCCACATCACTCAGCTGGGTATACCTCATCTTCACACACACACAACTTGAATCACACTACAAGCCTAGAAGTAACTAACTATGGAATGGTTCTCAAACCCTTGCAAGTATCATGTACCTCAATGAAACCAAGATTTAATGCAATAGCCCTACTTGCATAGAATGAGTATGAGAACCAGAGACCTATACTAACAACATTAAAGGGAAAGGGTGGAACTGAATGTAAATGATTTAAAGATGGGTTTGAAAGGTTTCCTAAGACACCCTAAATCTCTCATAGACCAGTGCCTTATCCAAAGGGCCACAGAGTCAAATACCCTATTGTAATAGACAGCTATGAAACAAGAAAGCAATAAATTCAATGTGTTGATGCCTAACATCAATCACACACCATGACCAAACCTCACTTTAACAACCCACCTGTGTATTCAAGTATGTTATCACCCATCCAAAGGTTTTTAACCCTCCCCTTAGAAGAGACCTATAAACAAATAACACATTAACCAGCATCCACTAGAAGACAAGCATGACATATCTTTGACACCTCAGCTCATACATACATGAAAACTAATCCTAAACTAGTTATCTCTGCGAAGACAACTCCACTTGAAAACACATAGGAAATGCAAATAGAAAAATAAAACACCCTTGATGTATGATTAATGAATTTAGAATTCAAATGGAGATAGCTTGGTAACAGTAAGAATAAATTGAGTCCTCATACATAAGACAAATCAATTACAATATGTATTATATTCTCTGAACCAACAAAAGAAGAAAGAACACCCTATATGCAGAGAAGTAAGAGAAAATCCACAAGAAAAGACCTTTCATGGAACCAAAAAGGAACCCTTAGAAACCAAGATTTCAAAACCCCTACAAAGTCAAAATTACAGCCATATATACCACTAGCTGCCTTGGAATCCCAAAAGAATTTAGGATGCAACAAGCTTCAGATAGCTAGGGTTAGGGTTTCAACTACCTAACCAACCAAAAAATTACATCAAAATTTATTCCAGGGTAAGAGACACAGGAAACTCAGAGAAAATAAATCTCAAACAGATTTGTAATCATGAAAATCTGAGAGATCAACATAGTAAACCAAGGAATTGCCATGAAAACTAGTCAAATCGACCACTTGCAAACACCTTTCGAGCACAAAACCACACTTCATGGTACAATAGAACCCCTAGCAATCAATCATGGCACCCTGGACCACACTGCATCCACTGGCACCACCAACCAAATCAAATCTAGCCCAAGAAACCATAAAAACTAGTCCTTTTGTCGCAGGAAACCCTCAGAAAATTCAAATTCAAACTGCAACGGTCACATCAAAAATTTTAAAATGAAACCATAGATTTTTTCTTTTTCCCAGCAGATCGGGTAGCTTACATTTAACCTCACAATAGTCATGAACCCTTTTGAAAAGTCATCAGTCCAATCAGCACACCACAGCTAATAAAAATCTAGCACGTCAACATCACATGGAACCTCAAACACACCCTACCACTTAGATTCAATACAAAACATTAGTTGCATGATCGCATAGCATGAAAATGGCCTATGTGAACATGTGACAAACTGCCAGCATTCACCTTGTCATTTGCTTTTAAGTTACAGTCCCACCTGGTACACTTGTCAAGCACCCATTCACTGAATACCACCCAGTCACCTCTGACATAGGCCCCACCGACACCTACAATGTCACAAACCTACCGACCAATGAAAAGCCTCCATCTCCACAACACCTAGCATTGGACCCAAAATCATTGACCTAAATGCTTGGGAGATTGGACGGTAGTCGCATGATCGCATGAGCTCAAAAGATTCCATGTGATTATATGACCACCATCAATTTTGAATCTGCGACTGAGATATTGGGCCTACCTGATAGCATATCCAACTCACCACTCTTGACCAATCAAAATGTCGTAAGTCAGTGCCACCTCTCAGAGGACCCACCCTCGTCAGCTGTCTAAGAAAAGTAGAATTGATAGCTGGTGTAAGATCTTCTGCAGATGTCAGGTCCCACTGATAGACACACTAGTAATCAGGTCCCACTAACTCATCCAAATAAGATTCAAAATCAAAAAATGGCACATGATCTCATGGGGTAGGAATATTCCTTGAGATCATGCACCGACTATAGATTGAAAAGCCTTCACTATAGGCCCCACTAATAGGATCCCATTCATCATTTCACCGACCAATAAGAAACTACCAACTATGCCAACATGGCAATGGACCCGCTTAGTTTAAAAGATATATCACACATGAGAATCAATGGCTGGCATATAATCTCATGGGTCTGACAGATTCTATGAGATTATATGCCAACCGCCCGATTGAACCATGACCAAGACCTGGGCCCAGGGAAATATTAAAGGCTGAAACCATAGGAAAAGTTTAGCATAGGGACTTAGGAAGAATTAAAACATTAGGACTTAGGAAAAATTAAAAGGGGACCCCACCAGACATAAAACCCAAACTGCCAAATAATATAAAAGGTCATTTTAATTAACACATGCAAATTTAAGGATTTAAGTCACCAAAAAGGTAATGACAAAAAAGAATAGGGCTAGGGCATTTTTTGAATTTTTCCACCCAATGGCTAGTTATTTGAAAATTTGACAAGGGTTTCTAGGCCAGAGACCAGGAAAAACACTGCAGGGACCAGGGGAAAAGACCAGGAGCCATGAAAATTTTAACAGGTGCTAACATTGGCTCTAGTTGGGGATACATGCCTCCTGCAAGTATGGCAAGGATTCAGATCTCTGGGAGAAGCAGACCACCTATTGGAAAAGAGACAGGGACCTCAAAAACTAGCAACCGAACCAGGGAAACAAGAAGGGAAACACACAACTGAAAGGGAAATATTGTATAAAATTTTTACAAGAATTTACAACTTTACTTGGTGACCCTAGGCCACCAAGAGAAATCCAGTGACCCTCCTAAGTCAAAAATCTAATTTTCATCTACATATGTGACCAACCACCTGAAATTATCCTGATCACCCTGTGGCCAATATACATGAATAACCATGGGCTGAAGAATAAAATTGTACTGATCACAACCCATGTTTTTCCAGTCATAACCCCCATATTCACATTCATATTCTAAGAAGGACCATCATTTACTTCTTCTTGATGACTGGGAAAGAAAATATCATCTAGTAATGCATCAGAAAATAAAACATACTGAGCATCATGCATTACATCAAAAATACTTGGCTGAGAAGGATGTGGATCCTCTGATTTTCCTTCATCCATTGCCTCAGCCACTAAACAACTTGGCTCATCCATGATATCTTCATGAACTGGATCATGAACCAAGTGAAGGTCTTCTTCATATTTTTTGTGATAGTAGGACAACTAATCTGCATCATCATTTACATCAAAAGAGGTTCTGTCCCAATCATTGAAGACCAAGTCCTCAATATTGTCACCATCAGTATCATATTTATCAAAAGAAGGAAAAGGATATGAACAAGAAACTTGTTCATCACTGCAATTTCTATGATAGGGAAACACACTATCATGGACTTCAACCTCTTCTTTTGCAGAGTCACTACATGAGGAGATCTCTAGTGAAAATGGAACATCATAATCACTTTGAACACTGGCCTCATTATTAGTGTCAAAGGATATATCATAGGGAAGCTACAAATCAAAGTCCACACCAGGTGCATACCTTTGAAATTCTTCAACCAAGAGTGCTAAAATCTTTTCACTACTCAATGGACTTTGGGCTTCATTATCATCTTCCTCAGCTTCACCCCTAGTGTTGCAAACATCATCCCTATCCAAGACAAGGATGGATACATCTGGCTTCAGATCATCTTGTGTGAAGAAATCTATGCAGGAATCATCATCTGCATCATATTCAATACTTTCCCCTTCACACAAAACATCATCAAACTGGGACAAGAAAACTGCCCTCTAATGTTGACAGGAAGAAAAATCTGTAGACAAATAGGAAATATTGTCAACCTCAAACTCATCTTCAACACTCTCATATGCATTGACCTCAATATTAGCTTCATAGTCAATACTCTCTACAAAATGAAAATTAACATCAGAAACACTGGCCTCCTCATGATCATCATCAGGAACCACCAGTCTTAGTAATCTTATGTCCTCCATTAACTACCAGTTCTCCATCTTTATTTTTGCTAATTCCTTCTTGAGAGTAGCAACTTTATCAAAATACTCAACAAACTTAGCTCTCAACACATCCCAAGAAGGGATTGAACATGAAGACAAGGACAGGAACCATTTCCTTGCACCATTAGAAAATGTCTGCACAAAAAGCCTCATAGCAACATCTTCATGTTCAACCTCCATTTCACCAAACAAACCCATGACATCATGTATATGCTGGCTTGCAGAAATAGATCCATCAGCATTATATCTAGGCAAGCACTCCCCATCCTCAATAGAGTACTCATTAGGGGCAATTTCAATGCAATCAAAACAAAAAGGCCTATATTCCTCCATGAGGAACTACCCACTACTACTTATCCCTTTACAATAGTGCTTAACACTTGATAGGGAAACATTTTCAACAAAAGAATACCTGGAAGCTTTGCAATAGAAACTTGTTGACTGGAAAGCAGGGCAGATCTAGAGCTCACCATTCAGCTCCATCAGGTTCTTTTCAATATAGATTCACCACCTCCTTGAAGAGGAAAATATTTTGTACTTGTCTTTGTATCTTCTTCCAATCAACACAAAAATTCACCAAGATTTACACACTGTTTATCAAGAACTACACTAATCAAACAAAGAACTTAGAGTCGCCACTCAGCATGCAGTGAGAAGATTTTAGCAAATGCTTTATTTTTACTTTTGACTCTTTATTATGGCCTCCCCAAAAGAGTCACCAATTTGTTGGTGTTCTTTTTCCCCAAAGGTCAAATTGGCATTAGGATTGATAGGGCTAGTGTCACATTCACTCAACACTCCAAATCTGACAAGGAAAAAGGCCAACTGATAAGGATCCAAGATAGATCCTTCTACACTTTGAGGTCCACATCTCTCAGGTGGGTATACCTCATCTAAACACACATACAACTTGAATCACACTATAGGCTTGTAGGTAACTGACTGTGGAATGGTTCTCATACCCTTGTAGGTATCTTGTACCTCAATGAAAACAAGATTTAATGCAATAGCCCTACTTGCATAGAATGAGTATGAGAACTAGAAACCTATACTAACAACATGAAAGGGAAAGGGTGGAACTGAATGTAAACGATTTAAAGATGGGTTTGAAAGGTTTCCTAAGACACCCTAAATCTCTCATAGACCAGTGCCTTATCCAAAGGGCCATAGAGTCAAATACCCTATTGCAATAGACAGCTATGAAACAAGAAAGCAATAAATTCAATGTGTTGATGCCTAACATCAATCACACACCATGACCAAACCTCACTTTAACAACCCACTTGTGTATTCAAGTATGTTATCACCCATCCAAAGGTTTTTAAACCTCCCCTTAGAAGAGACCTATAAACAAATAACACATTAACCAGCATCCACTGGAAGACAAGCATGACATATCTTTGACACCTCAGCTCATACATACATGAAAACTAATCCTAAACCAATTATCTCTGCGAAGACAACTCCACTTGCAAACACATAGGAAATGCAAATAGAAAAATAAAACACCCTTGATGTATGATTAATGAATTTAGAATTCAAATGGAGATAGCTTGGTAACAGTAAGAATAAATTGAGTCCTCATACATAAGACAAATCAATTACAATATGTATTATATTCTCTGAACCAACAAAAGAAGAAAGAACACCCTATATGTAGAGAAGTAAGAGAAAATCTACAGGAAAAGACCTTTCATGGAACCAAAAAGGAACCCTTAGGAACCAAGATTTAAGAACCCCTACAAAGTCAAAATTACAGCCATATATACCACTAGCTGCCTTGGAATCCCAAAAGAATTTAGGATGCAACAAGCTTCAGACAGCTAGGGTTAGGGTTTCAACTACCCAACCAACCAAAAATTACATCAAAAATTATTACAGGGGAAGAAACACACGCAACTCAAAGAAAATAAATCTCAAACAAATTTGCAATCATGAAAATCTACGAGATCAGCACAGTAAACCAAGGAATTGCCATGAAAACTAGTCAAATCAGCCACTTGCAAACAACTTTCAAGCACAAAACCACACTTCACGATACAACAAAACCCCTAGCAATCAATCATGGCACCTTGGACCACACTGCATCCACTGGCACCACCAAGCAAATCAAATCCAGCTAAAGAAACCATAAAAACTAGTCCTTTCTATCGCTGGAAACCCTCAAAAAATTCAAATTCAAACTGTAACAGTCACGTCAAAAATTTTAAAACACAACCGTAGATCTTTTCCTTTTCCTGGCAGATCAAGTAGCTTACATTTAACCTCACAATAGTCATGAACCCTTTTGAAAAGTCATCGGTCCAGTCAACACACCACAACCAATAAAAATCTAGCATGTCAGCGTCGCGTAGCACCTCAGACCCACCCTGTCACTTAGACTCAATACAAAATGTTAGTCACATGATCGCATAGCATGAAAATGGCCTATGCGAACATGCAACAAATTGCTAGCATTCATCTCATCATTTGCCTTTAAGTTACGGTCCCACCTGGTACACCTGTCAAGCACCCATTCGTTGAATACCACCCAATCACCTCTAACACAGGCCCCACTGACACCTACCATGTCACATACCTGCCAATAAATGAAAAGCCTCCATCTTGGAAACACCTAGCACTAGACCCACAACCATCGACCTAAACACTTGGGAGATTGGACAGTAGTCGTATGATCGCATGGGCTCAAAAGATTCCATGCGATTATACGACCATCGTCAATTTTGAATCTGCGACTGAGATACTGAGCCCACCTGATAGCATATCCAACTCACCACTCTCGAACAATCAAAACACCACAAGTCAGTGCCACCTATCAGAGGACCCACCCTCGTTAGCTGTCTGAGAAAAGTAGAATCGACGGCAGGCATAAGATCTTCTGCAGATGTCAGGTCCCACTGACAGACACACCAGCAATCAAGTCCCACTGACTCATCCAAATAAGATTCAAAATCAATGGATGGTGCATGATCTCATGAGGTAGGAATATTCCTTGAGATCATGCACCAATCGTAGATTGAAAAGCCTTCACTGCAGGCCCCACTAACAGGATCCCATTTAGTATTTCACCGACCAATAAGAAACTGCCAACTGTTTCAACATGGTAGTGGACCCGCTCAGTTTAAAAGATATGTCACACATGAGAATCAATGGCTAGCATATAATCTCATGGGTCTAATAGATTCTATGAGATTATACGCCAATCGCCTGATTGAACCATGACCAAGACCTGGGCCCAGGGAAATATTAAAGGTTGAAACCATAGGAAAAGTTTAGCGCAGGGACTTAGGAAGAATTAAAACATTAGGACTTAGGAAAAATTAAAAGGGGACCCCACCAGACATAAAAACCAAACCACCAAAAAATATAAAAGGTCATTTTAATTAACACATGCGGATTTAAGGATTTAAGTCACCAAAAAGGTAACGACAAAAAAGAACAGGGCTAGGGAATTTTTTGAATTTTTCCACCCAACGGCTAGTTATTTGAAAATATGACAAGGGTTTCTAGGCCAGAGACCAGGGAAAACACTGCAGGGACCAGGGGAAAAGACCAGGAGCCATGAAAATTTTAACAGGTGCTAATAGAGGCATTCTAGGTGTAGACATCTGTCTTTTGATTCCTCTATCATTGTAAAATAGATTAAATTCATTTGATGTAAATTCTCCACCACGGTCAAATCTAAGACATTTTAGGTTCCTACCTGTCTCCTTCTCAACCTTAGCCAAATACCACTTGAAAAATTGAAAAGCATTCTCTACTCATCAACAATAAAACAATTGTTTCAATTGTAATTTCCAACATTCTCTGCTCATCACCTTCTCAGTAATCTTCTTCATACATGTAATCTCCAATTTCTTTTATATAAATCACAACCACCATACTGATCTTCATACTTTGATCTTCTTAATTACAATTCTAGAAATAGTGCTAGCATTGGGTACTCTTCCAATACATATTTCATTCTTAATTCTCATTGGTGTATCTTACCTCATAATCATGTGTAATCATTATATTTCAATCTCTAATGTTTTTTTATATGATCTCCTCGATATTGGTAAACTATTTTATGTTCGGTGTCTAGATTCAATGTACTTATAAATTCTTCTTGTGTCGCCATGTTATGCTCAGTAAAAAAAATTCTTAGCTCGGTAACTCACTTCTCTTCTCAGTTATGTGCTTAGTACAACTTGGTTCTTGGTGCTTGGTTTTTTCTCACTCGATGCCTATGCTTGCTTCTTCTTTACCAAAATTCCCTATCTTCTAATTTCCTTTACCGAATATATTTCTTTGCTTTACCAAATTGTCTCTTCTTCATTATTGAATGAATTTGACAAAAAATATAACTTCTTCATAGCTAATGACATTAAAATCAACTCTTAGGAGTATCACTTATGCAACTTTGGAAGATCAAGGTGAAACATACTTTTGGTACCACTATGTATACTTTTGTTAAGAAACTAGAGTACATAAAGTATAAGTTTAAACGATGAAATACAATGTGATTTTATAATATCTTCTTGGAAAATAGGGAGGTCCAGTCTCAAGTTAATTCTAGTAATCAAAAAATCAAATATCAAATATAACTCTTATCAATAATGATCCCATAGAGTTATATTGGAAGAAAAATTTGTAGGTTGATTTTCTTTAGAAGGGGGATAGGAACAAAAAGTTTTTCCACAATATACATAAAGATACAAGACAATGGAGTTAAATTATTTCTCCTCTATCCCCATGGGGCTTCTTGTGTCTTTATATAGGGAGATTTCTCAAGGAACCACTAGATTATTTATAGACTTGATTATTGAGAAATTTGTACCTATCAGAGTTGTGGAAGGTCTTGTGCTTGAAAGTATTCATGACATTATTAGTAGTTAAATGAATCAAGATCTTCTTAGACCTATATTTTTTTTTAGGTTAAAAGAGTGGTCTTTGATATGAAGAATGGAAAAGCTTCATGCCTAGATGGATTCCATATAAAATTTAACCAATATTTTTGTGAAATAATCAAGTTGGATCTCTTGGAAGTGGTACAAGAGTCACACATAAATAAATAGATGCTCAAGGATATGAATTATACTATCTTTGATCTCATACCTAAAAATAAAGGAGCTAATTGCCTTAATTGTCTTTTTCCCATAGCCTAGTGTAATGTAGTTTATAAAATAATCACAAAATTATTTGTCGACGGGCTCAAACCCTAGTTGAATAAACTTATTTTTGAAGAGCCAGAAGGTTTAATGACTGGAAGAAAAATTCTAAATGAGACTATTATAGCATCATAATCCATTCTTTCTATGGAAATCACTAATGAGAGGGATATGTTCATAAAATTAGATATGGATAAACCCTATTATAATGTCAAATTGAACATTTTATATAAAGTTATTTATGCCTTTTGTTTTAGGATTGAGTGGATTGATTGGGTGATGACTTATATTACCTTCTCAATTGTAGTTCTTATCAATAATGATCCCATAGAGTTATTTGGTATATCTAAAGGTCTTTGACAAGGTGATCCCCTACTCCCATTCATGTTCATTCTAATGGCAGAACACTTGGGAAAATTTATCAATTTTTGTGTTAGGAAAGACTTCATTTAGGGTTGGAATCAGGATAATGGTCTTTGTCCTTATTCTCACCTCCTATTTTTGGATGACACTACCTTGATGGGAATTTCAATAATCAATGAGGTGACTAACTTAAAATTCTCTCTAGATACTTATTTGAAATCCTTGGGTCAAAAGATTAATAAAGATAAATATTTCATTTTCTTCTTTAATACCTCTTCCCTTATTCAATCCAAGATTGTCAGGATTTTGAGGTTTAATCACCTAAAAATGGTCAAGATCAAATCAAGTGAGTAACTAAGTAAAAATCAAAGCATTAAATTGCAATCAAGCCAAAATCCAAAATTAATTGAAAATCAAAAGCCAATAAATCAATTAAATAAGGAATTAATTATGCAATTATGCAATTAATCTAATTAATTGTATAGTTCAATTAAAAATCAAATCAACCCATTTAAGGGGTACACATGGCTAAAGAAGTTAATTAAATTAAATTTATTAATTTGTAATTTCCCTCACCCACCACATGGGAGGAAATTACCTCAACCAATAGGAATTGAGGATTGGACTCACATGGATTAAGACAAAATTGAATCTCAATCACTCATAAGGTGAGAGTATCTTGACCACTCATTTTGTCTCATTGTCCCAATCGTTGAGGACAAACCATTTAAATTGTCCCCATATTTGAAACCATGGACTAAAATTTAACCTAACTATGATTAAATCAACTCCACCCCCTATGCTTGCAAAAATCTATAAAAGCAAGGCTAACATCAAGATAAAATGATCCCCTTACATCTTTGAATCACATCATTATTATAGTGAATTTGAGGTAGAATCATAAATTGCATAATTTAGATTTTTTTGAGTAAAATAGGCTTAAATTGCATCATCATTTAATATTTATTCTCATTTTAGAGCTAGCTCTAATGGATTCTTTCTGAGAGCATTGAATTAGCATCTTTAAATAGGGATCCATGAGATTTTTATTGCTTTAAGTTTTCAATTAGTCATGTTTTAAAGGCTAATTAACTTAATTTTGAATTGATTCTTAGCGAACTAATTTCATGAAGGCATTTTGATACACATGAGGTTTCAAATTGGTACTCTTCATTTTATCTATATTGGGGCCCCTCTGTTGAATTATCATTTACCTAGGGAGATTTTATAGGATATTTCATATTATGTTTGATGATAGGTTAGTCATCCAATCAATAGATGGATCTCAACTACATGTAGAATAACACTTCCAAAGGTTTTGATTTAGGCTCTTCATATCTATAGAAGTTTTTTGTAGATGGCTCTTGCAAGATTTATCAAGGAATTTGATGCTCTTTCTAGGAAATTCTTTTGGATACGTAATTCACTCATTGTAAACTTCTTCCTCAATATCACCATTCGAAAATGCAGATTTAACATCCATCTGATATACTTTAAAGTCTTTATGTGTACCATAAGCAAGAAATAGTCTTACTACCTCCAACCTAGAAATAGGAGAAAATGTTTCTTCAAAGTCTATGGCTTCTTGTTGAGAGTAACCTTTAAAAACAAGTCTTACTTTATTTCTTACAACGGTCCTTTCTTCATTCATCTTATTTTTGAAAACCCATTTAGTTCCTATCACATTCTTATCTTTAGGCCTAGGAACCAATTCCCAAGTTTTTTTTTTCTTTATTTGATCCAATTCTTCCTGCATTTCTTAAGTCCAAGATTCATCCTTACAATCTTCGTCGGTATTTTTAGACCTTCAACTTAAGAAATTAAACAAATTTCATTCCTCAATCTACAACTTGTCAACATTCCTTTATTAGCGTCACCAATGATTTGATTCTTATGGTTTTTGTTCTTTACATACCTCGGTATCTTTTGAATATCAATAGAGTAATTCAAACATATTTCCATCTCAAGATCAACCTCAAAAGGTTCTTTTTTATTTGTAAAAACTTCTCTGTTGTGGAGTCCTAGGAGCTAATGTTTTTCTATATATGTCATGCTCTTCACAATAGTTATTAAAAATATCTAAAGTAAATTCTCCACCTCTTTCTCATCTCAAAAATTTAATTTTTTAACCAGATTCTTTCTGAGCATTTTTAAAAAAAATCTAAAATTGTCAAAAGCCTGAGACTTTTCTCTAAGAAATGCAACCCACATCATCCTAGAGAAATCATCAACAAAAAGTATAAAATGTCTCTCACCATAAGAAGATCTTGTTCTTGTAGGTCCACACAGATCTGTATGCACCAGATCTAACTTTCCTTTAGGTGAGTAAGATTTTCTTTGAAAGCTTCTTTTAGTCTATTTCCCCATTACACATTCTCTACACATGGTGTTAGATGGTTTTACAATATTTGGTACATTTCTAACAACATTTATCATACTTTCTTTCACAATATTATCAAAATTCACATGAAAAACTATTTTGTGCCATAACCACCTGTCCAATCTTTGCAACAAAATAATAAACCTTAGATGTGTTCAGCTCAAATACGTTACCTCTTGATTTAGTACCAGTTGCAATAAAATCTCCTGACTTTCTTCTAATAAAATATCTCCCATTAATGAACTCCAATTGATAACCATTTCCTACAAGTTATCCAACACTTAAAAAATTATGTTTAAGTCCATCAAAAAGTAGTACATCATTAGTATTGGTCTTACCATCAAGAGAAATCGATCCTACTCAAATTATAAACTTAGGAACATTATAACCAAATCTAACCCCACCACCATCATACTTTGTTATCTTAAAAAACTTATTTTTATCACCAATAATATGATGTGAAAAACCACTATCTATGATCCATTTTGATTTCTTCTCAACATATGAAACTAGGGATTTTTCTTCATGAATAGATTCATCATCTTTAATAGAAATAAATCCAATATCTTCATAGTCTATTTCATCATCATCAAAAATACCTTCACTATCATAGTAACATTATTTATCATTTGAGTAATTAGGTCTATGAAACTTAGGTTTGGACGTAGGAACCCTTGTAGGGAATCTAGATACAAAATGACCAATATTATTACATAAAAAATAATAATAATAGTTGTAGCTTTCCTTTAAAATTACCTTTACTTCTATTTTCAAGCTTATTGCGATCGGGGCCACAATCTCATCTAACTTATTTTCTTCTTCCTATATATTATTTTCCCATTTATCAGTATACTCACCAAGCTCTTCTCTCAAATCATTTTGGCTATTGCTTGCTAGACTTGATAAAGTCCTTTATTCATTATGCACAATCGCCTTAAATCTTGATTCAGGCTTAGGTAATGAATCTCCAAGTTCTGCAGCCTCAAATGTAGTTAATTTAGCAATCAACATCTTTTTATTAAAGTTCACAATCAAAGGTATGATCTCCTATATCACTTTCACTTTATTCTTATACATAGGTGTCAAAGATCTAAGAATCTTTGTAATCACTTCCTCTTCATTGTATGTGCATCCAGAATTTGTAGTGCCAATAAAAACCTCTTTAAACCTTCATACATATGCTCTAACATTTTCATTGTCTCTCACTCTCAAAGTCTCCATATTTGTCTTCCAATTCTACAACTTTTCTTGTTTTGTAAATTTATCTCCTTCATATAGTGCTTCTAATCTTGACCAAATTTTGTGTGATGAATCTAAAGCCTTAACCTTAATAAATTCACCTTCACAAAGAACAATAATAAATGCTTCCCTTGCAACCATGTTGCATGAGAACAAATTATTCTCCTCATCAGTGGTGTTGTTCAATTCATCTTCAATCTTGATCTTCTCTTCTTTCTTTGTTATCATGTAGTACTCAATACCCAAACACAAAAGATGTGTTCTCATCTTGTTCTTCCAACTGTCAAAATTATCATGATCAAACTTTGGAATTTCCTTCTTATATAATGTCATCTCCAATATCACCTCAAGATTTTAATCTTTCTCTTTGAGGACCAGATGCCCTGATACCAATTTTTAGGAATAATAGTCCACCAACACAATTGAGAAGGGGGGAGCGGTGAATCAGTTGTAAGATATAATATTACAATTTCATCTTTATAAATCAAAACACTTAATTATAACATCAATACAATAAATGAAACACCATAATACAATATTTTTTTATTGAGAAAACCCTATTAAAGGTAAAACCTCAGTGGTAATTAGCACCCAAAAATGATTTATTGAGAGTATAGTATCCCTGCTAAAAGATTTACCCCTATTGGCAGCTTATTAATGCATACAATACATAGTCCATGTTAAAGGACATAACCTATTAGGAGTCAAGAGAAAGAAATGGTTGGCTCACTGTCTAGGAACACTACCTAAATAAGGTTAAATCCACCTTCAGGACTCACTGTCCAAAATACAATTGTATAGAAGATACACAATTGAATGAACTATTTGCTAGCAACTATCTTTTCTTGATCAGTTCCAATGAATCTCCTAAATCACAACCTTTTATATACATCCAATAGAATTCAAAAATACAATCTCTCATCTTGCACACACCACATTATTCTCCAAAAACAACTCTTCTTTATACCTTATTACAATAATTAATTAGGTTGACCAATTAAGACTTCCATAATGAAAAAATAATTAAATAGAGCCTTGCTAAGATACGCATGTTACCTTACACAAGTATACAATAGTTAAAATACATCAAATACACTCTAGGATCTAAAATCAATGCTCACCATCTTCAAAACATGTTACACATCTCCAATTGGCTCCAAATAGGTCTTTGCAAGACCACACACTTCATGTAATGCCCCGTCAGGGAACCCAAAAGAACTTAACCTAACATGCAACTAAGTTTGTGGAATAATTTTTTTTAAGTTAACATACAAGATAAACACCAATGTGGAAGCAATTACCATTAACTCACATGACATAAACAACCAACATAGGTTACAACTCTCAAGGGTTCCTTGACAAATATTACTTAACATAATTAATTAACTTAGATTAGGTAAAATTACAAAACTCACATAAGAAAATGAAAGATAAAAAAAACAACATCACCTAGAAGATAACATAATTACATATGGTACCATAAGGTATCCATAATAACCTCCATCCATTGCACATGTCACAGGGTATGTAAAATAATAACTAAAAAGAAGTACATCATGATATCTCTGAAGAACTGATACAAAGGTACAAGATCACAAGGAAGAAGATCATGAAGAAGAACACCTCTCCAACAATGAAGATCAAGAAGGAACAACTGCTACAGGGATCATCCAGCATTGGTACACGAACGTCAAAATCTCAAATGGTAAAAGAACCACTACCACTCGACCTCATGAACCAAAAAGGTCCACTCCCACCATGCTGAGGAGATAACAACAAATCCCACTCGGATAAGAAACATCAAACATATCAAGCTAAGGAAAGGATCCTGAAAGCTCTCTAACTCAAGGTGAAAAAGTAATAATGCCATGAAAGACTCACTATTCCAGAGGCAACCAACACATGTAGGATAACTAGACTATGCATAGGAAGGTGTCATCATGTACGTCTAACCCTTGAGTCTCATCATGGTAATCTTGCTGGATCCCAGCACTCAAGTGACCATACACAGTATCAATGACCTCTCATACTGATGAATTCATCAACTATGCCAACTCATCCCTTAAAAGGGGGCTAGTCATCTTCTCAACACCATCTTAGTCTGTACTAGCACTAATGCCTAGGTGAGGACCATACCTTATTAGGTTCATTTTATTAAAACTCTCAATGTTATATTTAGTTATCACTTGATTAAGATACTTAACAATAAGTGATCCTGGCAGCCACTTATGGGCCCTGATGCTTATTGCAAGCCACCTCCTACTACATATCCAGGTAAACTACCCTAGGCTCACAGATCTCACATAGATCAATCAGGTACACAATCCAAGTAATCCCAAATCCAGTTTCACACAACCAGAACTAGAAATGATTAAAAAGGCACCAAAAGTAGAACACAAAACATCATGATCCTATATGGTCAAGATAGGGTATAATCAAAACTCACACATACATCCAAACATAATACTGAGAACAAGAACATCTAACACAAACCCCAGCCTCTGTCTTTCCTTAGGTCTTCTAATGCCCCAAAACACATTAAGCAAATGAAAACACTCCAGGCATGAAGAAGACACAATGCATCATAGAAAATTGAAATTTAAACATAAGCATACAAAATTCCATTTTAAGCATAACCGAATCTAAGTTCTAGGATTACAAGAATCAGCTAAGAAAATCTAAACATAAGCACTGTAACAATGTCATAATGAAAGAATATTCCCTATAATCATCCTATAGGTACAATAGAACATAAACACCCGATTTCGGTAGGAACATAACATCCATTAATCTATTTTTCCAATATGAATATAATTCACCCTATTTCTTTAGATTTGATTTTGTTCCCAAATACAATAAACTCACAAAAAGGCATTTTAAACAAAAGATAGATTTATATCTAGAGTCAAATTCTATAAAAGAACTATAAAATTAATGTACAAATTGATTTCTTAATGTGTATATATATATATATTAAGCATATACACAAATATATTAAAGAGTCCAAGAAATTTAGAATTTATACTAGTCTATTTCTAGATCCAACAAAAGTTAAAAGTTTCAAAACACCTTTAAAAAACATTTTTATTTACATATATTATATAACCATTCGTTTGAACATTATTTGACGGAACTAATCTATCCTTTCAACAAGTAACAAACATAATAATTTATTTAATTAACAATAAATTATCTTAAATAAAAATAACCAAAACAAATTATATTACAAAATTCATTAAATAACATATAAAAATTAATTTAAAAAAATAACTATTAAACAAGACTTAACAAATTATAATTTAAAAAGAAATAAAAATAAAAAAGTGGGGGTAACCCTTGTGGGTCCCGTGGCCCCCTCCAAGCGCACGGTTGTGTTGCCGCTGCAGTCCAAAGGACTGGGCACAACAGTCTAAGGGTTGTCGTGTCAGTCCTTGTGGACTGCACACGGCCCCCCGTGACACTGTGTGGCAGGGATAGGGGTCAGAGCAGGTACGCCCCCCCACCTTAAATTTAATTAAATTTTTATTTTTTTTTAAAGATTGTTTTATAAAAACAACAATCCAAACTAGTATATAGCGTAAAGCTATTTATTTATTTTTTTATATATATATTTGTTACATTTAGTAATTTCAAAATTCTAATTAATTTATATATATCTATATTTAATTTTTTTATACAGCACGTTTTCCCAAAATGTGAACACCAAAGACAAAGTAAAAAGATATATATGTTTTTTTTTAAATATCATACAGAGAATATTCTGATTTAGTAAAGAATAAATACTATATCAAAATCATAATACCAAAGTCATGCATTGACTTTTGATTGGTGTAAATTTATTTTTACACAAAGTTTTTTTTTAAACTGTATTTTTTTTTCCAGAGAGTAGATTAATTATCAGAATTGGATTTTCTTTTCAAAGGGAATTAATATTTCCTCTATCAATATAGTTAAACTATAGTCTCCAGTTGATTTTTCATTTTACAAGCAAACCATAGATAAACTTTTAATAAAATTTTACCAGCATAACGGTACAATGCCAAGTAATCATAAAAACATAAACCAATAGCTCTGGAGTTTCTCTAATACCCAAAATCAAATAAATCATACATATATAAAGAGATAAACCATAACTAATAAAACACAGAATTTTACCAGATAAAATATCAAAAAGCACACAATAAGAATTCTAGATCCTACCTTAGATCCAATGCCAGAAACTATAATGAAACCCCTGTTGAAGATCTGTGAGAGATTTCTTCCAAAACCAACCCTACCTGTAGATCTGAAAACTATGATGAAAGCAGAAACTAGAACTAGGTGCACAATCAAACCCCAAATCAACAAGAAACCACAACAATCCACAAATCTTCAAAATTCCAAGCACACAAGCTCTTCCCCAAAAATCTTCTCCAAAACCTGTCTCCCCCAAATGAATGCAATAATTTCCCTAATAGGAATCCAATTCCCAAATTCAAGCAATCCCTAAAGACAACTCAAAAGCTAACTCACAGTTCAACTCCAAATCAGAAATGACTCATAAGACAACTCCTGATCAGACTCTAACTCCAAAATTGAAAGTAATTACTAATTAATTAATTAAAATATCTTTTAAAAAGAACAACACAACTTGACTTTTGAAAACTAGTTGTTCACTTTTGACAACTCTCTTTTCAATTATGCACATGTTAATAATTTAAAATACATTTATTAAATAAATAAAAAACTTAATTCATCCTAAAATATGTAATTAAATATTTATTTATTTAATAATACTCACAAACATAATAAAATTCAATTATCAATAAAATAATCAATTAAATCCAAATAATCAATTATTTGATTTTAATTAAATTTCATCAAAATAAACTTAGGACATAATCAATATTCATTCCCAAATACATAGATAATTAACTTTAATTTAATTGCCTCAATTAATCATAGGAGCATATTTAATCATTAAATTCAACTATGCACCTAACATTGATAAACACATAAAATAATCTATATAAACATAAATCAACTATAATCAATTAATGAATAATCACATAACAATCACCCACATAACCACAAATCAACTAAAGCCAAACGAGATAAAATCAAACAAAACCAAAACCAAGCAACACCAGAAAGGGATCCACGAACTTTTCCAACCTGACAAATCCGAATAGGGTAAACAGACCGATACTTATCCAACAAGTAGGATAAATGGGTTTGAGTTAGGGTTTTGGATCTGTGTTATCTCCCCTCTCTTACCATTTGAGATATTGTGATAGGGCATGCTCATCCTGACAATTTAGGGAAGATGATGCCCGGTACCTGTGAACCTGCATACAACACCCACATGTACATACATATACAACTATATAACAGACAATGGCGGGGATCAATCGATCATGTGGATCTTGCAAGCAAGTAACTATGACTCCATCCCTCAACCACATCAGGCACGTCAAACAAAAATGTAAAACAAGCACATCAACCATACACATGCAAGTATGGGATTAGTAAAAGCATCCGCATCAATAATTTCCTAACATATATTCCATCATCCTAAAGTAATCATAACATTTATAAAATCAGACTAGGGGTAGGGGTACTACACTTCAGCTAATGTCACCACGAACACAACAACTCCATAATCATAAATAATATTCTCTAATATGTCTTCTATCACGCCTTAAGCTCATAGATCACAAATAATGCTCACATAAGAGTTATGTCAAAAATACAGAGACTAACTCTATCATTGTCCACTGTCACAGTCCAGTAACCAGTCTTCACTAAAATAACTTTAACTCACTCCACCTATAATATTAAGCTAAGTGACCTTAAACATAAGGTCATAACTCATCCCTGTGCATATTCCTATCTTTGAATGTTGTGAAACAATCGTACATTAGTCATACACTTTTGTCAATCATCTATATATCATTGTTAACCAGTTTGTCTACCTTCATCTGAAACATATGTTGACAACAATGACAAATAATGAGTCAACACATATCACTTAAAAAATTCCAATAGGACCTTCAAAAGGTCATAAAAATTGAATGATTTTGAATTCCATAGTGCAATAGCATTTTCCTTAGTTTACTTTCAGTATTTCTTGATCAATAATTATAATGGATACTCCCTTGGAGATGTATGATCAAACTAGTGATATTGGTCCCTATTTTAAATCCATAATGGAATTAAAATCTTGGTTTTTGATTCACTCTCTTGTGCTTCTTATTATGTACTTGATGATATTGTTTGATTTTAATGGTAGTTATGTCCTTGACTCAAGGTTTATGTGTTAGCAATAACAATGCACCAACAAAACTAAGAGGGAGGGGGGTGAATCAGTTGTGTCAAATATTAAACTCTAAATTCCTTTTAAGATGATTAATTTTAAAAAAATGAAACAATAATGTAACCATAAGAACACCACATAATCATAACATCTTAACATAAATATTTTTTGTCAAGGAAAACCATATTAAGGGAAAAACCCCGGTGGGGATGAAACCCACTAATAATGCACTAAAGATATTTTGTCCCTATTAGGAGCTAATTATTACATTCAATACAAGTCCATGTTAAAGGAAATAACCTATTAGGAGTATTTCCAACCCTGTTAGGAGTTGATTATGTAAGGATAGGCACATTTCCCAAAGTGAAGGTTAAACCCACCTTCTAGATGCATTGCCCAAATAAATGTGTAAGAGTATATAATCATAGTAATAAACTGACTTACAATAACTAGATTTTCCCAAAAAGTTCCAATGAAGTGTCTGATGAATAACCTCTTCTCTACATCCAACAAACCTTCCAACAACAAGTTCGCAACCACTTCTCAATCGTTACCCATAATTATTCAAAGGAATGACTTTCCTTTATACAAGTTACAACAAAAAATTAGGTCGGCCTATTAGGACTTCCCCTAATGCAACAATAAATGCATAGACCCATGCTAAGATACACAAAGTATCTTAACCAAATATACAAAAAAAAAAAATAATCAAATGCGCGCCAAGATCCGTAATCCATCCTAAGAAAATTTTGAACACGTTATCTTCTCCGGCCAGCCCCAAATAGGTCTTCGCAAGACCACATGCTTCATTTGACACAACCAAGATCCTGGAGACCTAAGAATCTCACAGAATGTTATCCCATGTGTCTTATATAAAAGCTCAAGCTTGTATACCATAATCAATTCTTGCATCCAAGTTATCCTAAAAACTCAAAGACCATCTCTGTCATAATCCTCTATTACTGCACTATGACTAGTCTTCACCAAAATAGCCACAACTCATGTAAAAAAATAGATAATGATCTACGAATTTAGACATAAGGTATACACACATCCTTCATCACAAATATAAGCTCTTATAACTTGGAATTCCATAAAATCTCCATACCACTCTGTCACACCTGTATGTTCCTTTCATAACCAGTCTGTTTGAGACTTTTGATTAAACCAATAGAAACATATGTTGACACCAATGAAAAAATATGAATGTCAACACCTCAACTAGAAAAAATTTCAACAATTTCCTTGTTTGGAATTGATGGAAACATGTGTGAAAAACCATCAACCCAAAATATCTTCTCAAAGACCTCTTCAATGCTCCCCCTAACAGAGTAAGGATTTGTCATCTATAACACTTCCCCTTTGACATCAATGGAAAATGATGCTAATTTTCTTCTTTTTCTCCATCTCTCCACATCCCACCTATGAAATGTGTATCTTTTTCAAATCTTCATGTCTGTAAAAAACTAGGTTCTTGATCACCCAAGTTTTCTCTGTTATGTTTTGTGATCATTCCCCTTGAGGAGCGCATCAAAGCATCAAGTCTAGAGAATGATATATCTCTAATAACTACTAGAATGATGCATTCGTACATCATCTAGTTCATACAAGGAGGGGTTCTCATCCAAAGAATACCTCTGAGATATTCAAAGGTATCTTTTGGCAAAGGTTTGGTGAATATATTTTCTAATTTCTCCTTTGGATTGATGTAATCTAATATTTCTTCCTTTTCTAAAACACTATCTCTGAAAAAGTGGTATTTGATTGAAATATGTTTAATCTTTGAATTCATAACATAATTCTTTGACATGTTCACTATTCATGTATTATCATAATGAATTGCAACATTCTCTTCAAAACTTACCCCTATGTCCTTTAGCATTTACTTCATCCACACAATCTATGTACAATTTATGATAGAATACACATACTTTGACTCATCAGCAGATTGAGATATACAATCATATTTTCTCCACAACCAAGAGACCAACCTTTTTCCAAGGAAAAAGGCTCTACCACTAGTTCTCTTCCTATCATATACACTTCCTACACAATATGCATCAATATAAGCACACAATGTGAAATCATCACATTTATCATATCATAAACCATATTCTACTATTCCTTTTAGATATTTTAATATCCTTATAACATAATCAAGATGAGTCTCCTTAGGATCATCTTTTAACCTTGCAACAATTCCAACTACACTTTCTATGTATGTCCTATTGTGTGTTAAGTACTAAAAACCTCCAATCATGAACTTGTACTTTGTCTAAAAGACACTTTTAGATTCATCAGTAGTTGAAATCTTACACTCAGTCACCATAGGTGTCCCAACAAGTTTACAATCCTTTGTTCCAAAATTATTTAGCGATTCCTAAAGATACTTAATTTGTGAGATGAAAATACCATGTTTATTTTGAATTATTTGGAAACCAAGGAAAATTTTCATTTCACCAATCATTGACATTTCAAACTCACTTCTCATTTCTTAAAATAACTTATTTCTCATCTTGTCCTTACCTCCAAAGATAATGTCATCCACAAATACCTCAACAATCAAAATACCATAGGTACTAGTTCTCAGATGTAGATTACTATCTGCACTACCTTTTCTAAAACCAATATGCAACAAATACCTGTTAAGATGAGCATACCAAGCCCTTGGTTCCTACTTTAGTCCATACAAGTCCTTCTTCAACCTAAAAACTATGTCTCCATCTTCTATCAAAGGAAATCCATCAGGATGCTCTATGTATACTTCTTCCTCAAGATCACCATTCAGGAATGTAGACTTCACATTCATTTGATATACCTTGAAATATTTATATGTTGCATAAGAAAGTAACAATCTTAATTATTCTAATCTTGTAACAGATGAAAAAATATTTCTTAAAAGTCTATACCTTCCTTTTGTGAATATCCCTTGCAAACCAGTTTGGCTTTATTCCTCACAACTGTCCTTTCTTCACTTTTTTTTTAATCTAAAGACCCATTTTGTTCCAATCACATTTTTGTCCTTAGGCCTAGGAATCAATTCCTAAGTGTTATTTCTCTCTATCTGATCCAACTCTTCTTGCATTTCTTTAATCTATGATTCATCTTTATAAGCCTCGTTAGTAGTCTTAGGTTCAACTTGCGAGATTAAATAGAGATCATTTCTAGCCTTAGACCTTGTTGTCATACCTTGATTGACATCACCAATAATTTTAGTCTCAGGTTGGTTCACCAAAACATACCTTGGTGTTCTAGGAGCTTCCTTTTGTTCACTTAAGCAAACCTATACACCATTGTTAATCTAAAAAAAAATTCATCCCTCTTTATTCTCAATCTTGTTCTTAGGGATTGGATCACACTCATATATCCTTTCTTGAATCTAAAACTTCTCATCAATATTCACATTATCCCTTTCAATTATTTTCCTCAATCTAATATTAAAACATCTATATGCCTTACTTTTGAATACCCAATAAAAATACCTTCATCACTTGTTGCATCATACTTTCCTATTTCATCATCTCTTTTGATATAACACAAGTGCTACCAAAAATTCTAAAATACTTCATAGATGGAGTATGATCAAACAATAGCTCATAGGGATTATTACAAGTACTCTCTCTAATATGAATGTCATTTAAGGTGTAGACAAAAGTGTTAAACTATTTCCTCCAATGCATGTGTTCCATATTAACTTCAATTAACATAGTCCTCATAGCATCCAATATGGTTTTGTTCCTTCTCTCTACTATCCCATTCTATTGAGGAGTTCTATGGGAAGAAGTATATCTATATATGACATGTTCTTTGCAATATGAATTAAATGGATCATATGTAAATTATCCACCTCTATCTTACCTCAAGTAGTTTATCTTCAAACCTGACTAATTCTCAACTTTTTCCTCATAAATCTTGAACTTATCAAAAGCTTCAGACTTTTCTCTAAGAAACCCACATCGTTTTGGAATAAAAATCAATAAATAGAATGAAATACCTTTCACCATAATAGGGCCTTGTCTTTTTAGGACCACATAGATATGTATGCACCAAATCAAGCTTCCCCATTGCTAAAAATGATTTTCTTTTAATAATTCTCTTCATTTGCTTCCCCATTACAAACTCTCTAGACATGGTGTTAATAGGCTTGATAATTCTTGGTAGATCTCTGACAACATTTGTGTTACTAGCCTTTAGAATGTTGTCAAAATTAATATGATAGAATCTTCTATTCCAAAACCAACTATCATCTACCTTAGACAAAAAACAACTAGATTCTACAATAATCAATTGAAATATGTTACCTCTTGTTTTTGTGCCTGATGCGATCAAATCTCTTGACTCACTTTTGATATTACATTCCCCATCCTTGAATTGCAAGTGGTAACCCTTGTATAAAAATTTTCCAACACTTAACAAGTTCTATTTAAGGCCATCAACAAAAAAAACATCATCAGTGTTAGTTTTTCCATCAAGATATATTGATTCTCTACCAATGATCAATCCAGGTGTGTTATCACCAAATATAAACACTCCATCATCATATTTTTTTAGCTAAACAAACTTATCTTTATCGCTAGTCATATGATGAGAGAAACCAATATCTATAATCCATTATAATTTATTTTCCACATGTGACACTAAAGATTTCTTTTCATGAACAGGTTCTTCATCCTTAATTGCAACAAATCCAATCTCATCTTCATCATTTGAAGAATCATCCAAAAAACTATCACTAGCATAACAACATTCCTTATCCTTATTGAAAAACTTAGGTTTGTGTTTAGGAACCCTAGTAGGACATTCATATGCAAAATAGCCAATTTTATTGCAAGAAAAACATTTTAGTGGCAAATTACCTTCAAACGTACCCTTATCTCTATTTTCCCTCTTTGTGATCAAAGCCACAAGCTCATCTTTTTTCTCTCTTCTTCCTCTATTTCATCCCAATCATCAACGTATTCTTCAAGCTCTACATTCCTTCTACCTCTTCTAGTGCTCACAAGGCTAGATAAAGTCCTCTCGTCATTCTAAATAGTAGCCTTAAATGTGGTTTCCACTTTAGGTAATGCATCTTGTAGCTCTGCAATTTAAAAGGTGGTTAATTTAGCAATTCTATCATCAAAAAATGGAAGAACTTCCATTTAGGACTGGTTTAGCCCTTCGATTAAGTGGTTTCGGGTCATTTCAAATGCCTTGAATGGGTCTTTGACTTGGATCTATCTTTTTCCCCTATCCTACCCTATTTTCCACTTATTTCCCACCTAATTATGGCATCCTACTTTGAGAATTTGAGGTTCTTGACCTCAGGTTCAAGGTTGACCTCGACCCTAACCTAGGGTCCAAATTTCAAATTTCCCAAGTTTTTGGATGTTGGGTTTCAGAAAGATTTATTTCCTACTTTTGGGTCAGTCATTTTGGGCGTCAGAATGGTAAACTCTTAAATGATATTTAATTTAGGTCCACTTCTAAGGGTATAGGCTTAATGGTAATTTATTTCTCCTATGTCGGCCTCTCTAGAAGTTTTTTCCCTAGACTACTATATAAGGAAGCCTTCTCCTCTCATTTCAATCCATCAAGCAACCATCAAAAATCCATCATCAAGCATCCATTATCAATCAATCATAAGACAAAATCAAGTGGTCAAGCAATTATCAACCAACCATTCAAGCATTCAAGCATTCAAGTGTTCAAGCATTCAAGATCCAATTCATCAAGGAGATCCATTAGTAGCCATTGAAGGATTCAGGCTCTATGGAGCCCTCTTGTTGAAGATTTATCCATATCCTTTCAAGATTGTTCCTATTCCAAGATCCATTAAATATTGGTGTTGAAGATATAAAGGAAATCAATTTTAGACATCCTACAATTCTACATTCATTTGGAGCATCCATACTTGTGGATTCAACAATTTGAATCCTCCACAAGGGTTTCAACATAAGCAAGGTGAATTGTTCCATTTACTTTGTTTATTACTGTGATTTCAATTCTATTTCAAGGTTAATTCCAAAACTAAGGTTTGACCAAGAAAAACCCCTCATCCAAACAAAAAAACCATTTTTCTTGCAGGAACATGTGCAAAACATGAATTATAGAGCAGATTCAGATACCCTTTTCGGAAAACTTTAGGGATCCATGAATAGAATTTCCATCGGAGTAGCGCAGGTCAAGGTCGATATAAAGGGGTCAAGGTCAACTTGGTATAGAAAAGAAAAATATTTTTGGGTTTTCTCCATCTCTATGTTTTGGGTCCAAATCTGATTGCAGAATTTCTAGAAACTCAATACAGACATCTGAACACAACCATTTCCATATCTTCAATACTTTAAGGTTAGTATTTGTCTTCAATTCATTTAAATTAATATTTCAATACTCTCTTCCATAATAGAATGTAAGGTTTTCCTCTTTCTTCATATTCTTCATCGATTGATTCATTTATGCATTGACCATTTTCTTGTGGTTAATCCATTTGGATCTTTCCTTTGGGAATTTGGGGTTAAGAAGAAGATCTTACCTTCCCTAACTCCTTCTACACATAGAGATCATTTATTTTCTTTACATTTTAACAACACTACATTCACATATCTATCTCTCACACACATTTTTCATCATTTTCATATCATACATTTTCATATCTTACAACAATCAACATCTCTCTATTGAAGTTTGCAGTGAGTGGAATGATCTCCTCAGTTCTTGAACTTTTGTCTTATAAATTGGTGTCCAAGATCTCAAAATCTTTGTGATCACTTCTTCCTTAGTGTATGTGCGTCCAAAATTTCTAATTCCTATAAAAACCTCAGTTACCCTTTGTATATTTCTCTAACATTGTCATCATCTTACATTCGTAGGTTCTCCATTTTTCCTTCTAAGTCTGTAACTTCTCCCATTTAGTGTATTTATCTCCTTCATATAAGGCTTCTAACCTTGTCTAGATCTTGTGTGTTGAATCAAGTTCCTTAACCTCTATGAATTCTTCTTTTGAAAGTGCACTGATCAGTGCTTCCCTTGCAACCATGTTGCAATGAAACAATTTCTTCTCATCTTCAGTAGCATCAACTATCTCAGATTCTTCCTTGACCTCTTCATTCCTTTTGATAATCATCTAGTAATCAATCCCCATGTAGATCATATGAGTCCTCATCTTGTTCTTCCAATTGTCAAAGTTTTTAGCATCAAACTTAGGGCTCTTCTTCTTGTATTAAGTCATCTTAGGATCTCCTTACTTAGTTAAACTTCGTATTTGAAGACCAGAATCTCTGATACCAATTGTTAGTCATAAAAATGTACCAACACAACTGAGAGGGGAGGGGTGAATGAGTTGTGTGTCAAATCTTAAATTGTAAATTCCTTTTAAGTTGATTACTTTAATTAAATTGAAATATTAATGTAACCATAAGAACTCCACAAAATCATAACATCATAACACAAGATTTGTTGTCGAGGAAAATATTGTTAAGGGAAAAACCCTGGTGGGGATGGAACCCACTAATAATGCACTAAAGATATTGTGTCCATGTTATGAGACCTAGTCCTGTTTGTTAGCATGAGTGCTGATGATATTCCTATGGGGGAGTATCCTAGTAATGATGGAGGCATGTTACAATGACTATGTGTTACATTCATGATAGAGTTTGTCATTGATGTCAACATATGCTATTGACTATTTGTCTAGAAGCCTATAGACAGATTGCAAATAATTGTACGAACAAAGTATTGAGAATTAGCATGTGAAAACTTAGAGAAAGACTCCTCATGATGTATTGGGTCACCATTCATGATTGTACATGATTATGAGTTGATCAGACAGATTTATGACTGATTTAATGATAACTATTTCTCAGGAAATAGAAACTATGATTCTCATAGAGTTGATTACAAAACTTTTTGAATAACACTCATGGTTGTTTGAGTCATGATGTGCAAATAGAGTTTCATGTTGGACATTAGCTTGAGAGATTATTGTGATCATATGGAGTCATGATCGTATAGGTGATGTCAATTGTGGCATGTGTATTGGTGAAGACCTATTTGGAGGCTGACTTGGAACACGTTTCAAGTTATGTGATATCCAAGCTTAATTTACGAATCTAACTAATAAATTGATGTAATCATTATGTTGTAACATTATAAGAAGTAAACAAGGATCATTATACACTAGCACATAAATGGAGCAAAATAATCAGATGCGAGGGCGCAAGGAGCAGGAGCATAAAAGGCAAAATGTGGATGCTTAGAAGGTGCCCCTTGGTCATTAGTAGAGTTTAACACTTGGTTTTTCTCAGAAATCAACACCTAATAACCGTCAGGGTTTGTCTTGCCCATCCTATCATCCAAAAAAGGGCATTCAGGGATCTTCACACTACAATCTATGGGTCAGATCTACGGGTTTTTTTAACTAGATCAAGTGGTAGGAAGTCTTTTCCTGCATCTTTTCATCAACCTCACCCTCCTCCAGTCATGGATATTTTCAAAGGGCCTCTATTACCAACTCCTATTTTTGATAAAAATGGAAATTGCATTGGTAATTTTAACCCTAATGCTCCCTCCTTTATTTCATGGCCTAATTCTTTGGCCATTCAATCTCCTGCTTTTGTCTCTCTACCTAATAATATTCATGTCTGGTCGTGCCCTAATCCTCAACCTCCCCCGCCGAATCGAATTCATCATCAACATTTTAAACCTAATCCCTTGGTCTCCTCATCACCTTTGCTTCCTAACCCTCCCTTTCAGTCTTCTCTTAAGACTTCTAGGGTTTCCAATCCCTAGCATTAGCAGACGCTTCACCATGTTCAATCATCTTCTCGCCCTGATAATGTAAGTGGTTCTGATCATGTGCTCTTTTTGGAAGAAGGGTTATTGGATTCCAATATTTTTCACATGCAAGATCTAGCAGTTGTTGGTAGGCTCTATTCTTTTCTTCCTATATCAGATCTTCATTCATGGCCATTTGTGAATTAGGTTGGTTTCTCTAATATCTTTTATTTGGATCATGCGTCAAATTTTTTTATCACAAGTTTTGTTCTCGGGCTAATCAGAATAATATTTTGCATAGTAAGTATTGGTTCTATAATGGGGTCGATGTCTCCCCTTTTCCTTGGGCTCCTAACTTTAAATTGAATGATTCGGTGTGTGTTGTATTTCCTTTTTGGCTTGAATTGCCTTGTTTACCATTGGAATAGAGAGACATAGATATTGTTGAAGCAATTGCAAATAAACTTGGGGTTTTTATCTGGCATGATCTTCTTCCTTTTGAAGAACTGCATTGCTCTATTAGGGTTTTCTTTTTACTGGATTCTCTTAAGCCATTTCTAGAAGCTATTATTTTACAATCTAAATGGGTTATTTGGCATCATATTCTTAATATTCAGGATGCACAAAAAATTTCCTCATATGCCAATCTTTTAGGTCACTTTACAAACCAATGTAAAGATCCTAATTCTTCAACAGTCATTGTTTGTAAGGATCAATCTACTTTTCCTTCTAAATGCTCTGAAGTCCTTAAATCTGGAATAACCCTGTTAGGTACTAAGATCAAGGAACCTTTATTAACAGATAATAATAGTTCTTTTTTGAATAATGGTGTACGACCTTGTGAAAACTCTCCGCATGATTCACAAACATCTTTGAGCACTTTGTAGTGTTCTTCTGGAAATACATTGCATGATTTTCAACCATCTTTACAGATCTCTTGTGTAGGCCAGACTTTGTCTTTAAATGCCTTCTCTTCACTTTTGACCTATTTTGTTGGCATGCTACATCTATACCTTCCTGTTATTGCTTCCTTGTTTAAACATCTTGATTTTTCTCAAGAAATAATCCAAAAAATCCCAACTTCAATCCCATATCATGATTATAATCCTTTAGATGCCTCCTTAATGGACTCCATCATCAATAAGCTTATGTTTTCCCATGACCCTCTTAAGTTTTGTAAATTCACTTATGAACATGTTGATCTCATGGCCTCTGAAGTCATTTCAGCTATTTATTCTTCCTTTTATCCAAACACTAAATCCCTTGAAGATCTTTATGGTATCCATGATTCCCAAGATGGCTCTCCTCATAAAGCTTGTATTGAAAATGATATCTCTTTGCAGGTACCTGAACATTCTGACATTCCAATCCTTTCTCTTAATGATTCCATGGTCTCTTTGTTTTTGCATAAGGCCCTTGAGTAGCACTCTGATTCCCTTTTTTATGAAGATCATAATGATTTTAAAGATAACCAGGTCACCAAGTTGTCCATTGTGCAAACTCCCCTCTATTCTAAATCAAATTTAGTTACACCCAAAACAAGAGGTAGGAAATCTAAGGTTATGAAAGCCTTGGAAGAAATTGAGGCTGGTGTCCAGCCTACTTTGGATGGTAGTTTTTCCACTTCAAGAAGAACCTTGACAAGGAGAACTAAGGTTTCTCCTTGTCAGCAATGAAGATTCTCTCATGGAATTTCAGAGGCATTAATGCCTCTGACAGGAGACATAGAATAAAGCAAAGGCTTGATTCTTCTCTTTCTGATGTTACTCTGCTACAAGAAACTAAACTTTCTACTGATAATTTCAAAGCATCTATGGGTAAATGGTCTGTTTAGAAAAATGATTTTGTTCCAGTAGTAGGTGCATCTGGAGGGTTAGCCATTCTCTGGGATGCTAAGAAGATTTCAGTCTTCCCATTATAGTCTAGGCCTAACTGGCATCTAGTTAGTGTCAAACATTCTAATATCTCTTTCTTTATTATCAATGTTTATGGCCCCACTTCCTCAGCAGCTAAATTACATTTATGGCATTCTCTAACTGATACTATTCAATAATTCCCTAGTTCAAAATTTTTACTAGCAGGTGATTTTAATGCCACTTTGAATGATAATGATAAAAAAGGAGGATTTGCTCCCCCAATTTGTACAATCTCTGATTTAATAACTTTGTGCAAGATAATGATCTATTTGATATGACTCCTAGGAATGGTTCCTATACTTGGACTAATCCTAGATCAAGGTTTTTGCAAATTGCAGATAGATTAGACAGATTTTTGGCCTCCCAACTTTGGAAATTGGAAAATATTACTTTTTCTATGGATATATTACCTTTTTCTGATTCAGATCATTTTCTAATCCAACTCTCAATTGAAACTTCTTATGCACATGTTTTATCTTCTATTAAATCCTCCTTCAAGTTTGAATCTATTTGGTTCAAACATCCACTATTTGAATCTTTGCTTAGACAATGGTGGCTTTCCTCCCCTCCAATGGAAGATTCCATGATGTTCTACTTCTTCAAAAAGATGCAACATGTCAAAAGTCTGATTAAGGCATGGAATATTAATGTATTTAAAAATATTTTTGTTCAGAAATCAAAATTGGAAAAAGAGTTGGCTGAAGTTAATCAACATATCATTGATAATGGTTTGCATCCTCAATCTTTTGAGAAATAGAAACTTCTTTAGGTCGAATGGGCTGAGTTATGTGCTAGAGAGGAAGAATATTGGAGGCAGAAGTCTTGTGAACTTTGGTTACAATTAGGAGACTAGAACACCAAGTTTTTCCATGCATCAGCAAAATAGAAATAGGTAGCTAAGTCAATATTTTCCATTAAAAATGACTCAGGGAATACCCTATCTAAAATTGAGGATATTCATCAAGAGAGAGTTAAGTTTTTCACAAATCTTCTCTCCCCTCTGCCTACTCCCCAACCTAATGATGACAAGTTAAATTATCTACTCAATTCCATCCCTCATGTTTTCACACCTCAGGAAAACCTTTGTTTAATGGCCCCATTTACTCTTTCTAAAGTTAGGTCAGTTGTGTTTTCTTTATCCCCTGATAAAGCCCCTGGCCCAGATGGCTTTACTAGCCTCTTTTTTCAAAAAACTTGGGATATCATTTGTTTTGACCTTCTTGCTATATTGGAAGAGTCTAGAAAGAATTCAATTTTGCTAAAATCCTTTAATACCACAAATATTGTCCTTATCCCTAAAAATAGTGACCCCCAAACTTTTGCTAACTTTCATCCCATTTCTCTCTATAATACCATTTATAAAATTGTGACCAAAGCCATCTATTTAAGATTACTACACATTATACCTAGGATTGTTTCTTTAGAGCAAGGTGGCTTTGTTCCAAGAAGGGAGACTACAAATGGGGCTATTATTGCACATGAAACCTTGCACTCCATTGCTCAACACTCTATTCCATCCTTTTTTATCAAGTTGGATATGATGAAATCTTATGATAGGCTTAATTGGGATTTCTTGTTTCAAGTTTTACTTAAGTTTGGCTTCTCAAAGAAATGGTGTAAATGGGTGAAGGCTTGCATTTCTAGAGCTTATTTTTCAATCTTAATTAATGGTTCACTAGTGGGTTTTTTTCCATCATCCCAAGGTGTCAGGCAAGGTGACCCTTTGTCCCCTTTTCTATTTATCATCATGGCAAAAGCATTGAATCATTCTATTATTGCCTCTCATGAGTTTGGGTTGTGGCTAGGTGTACCTATTCTTGGCACTTCCATTTTAGTAACACATTCGTTGTTTGCTAATGAAACACTTTTGTTTGGAAAGGCTTCTGTGCAAGAAGCAAATCAGGTAAAATGTCATGTCCCCTTTTCAAATAATTAAAAATAATAACTTTTGCTGAGGCTGGCAGGCTCAAAAAGTAAAGTTTCAGGAAAAGGGGCTAATCTTTTGAAACCAATGGATTAATAAATGTTAATTATTATTAAAATATGCCGTATTGACCCCTCTTGGTCGTGAGTTATGGTTATGCCCTCTTTTAAACAGGTTTGGAGGCATTTCGAGGTCATTCTTAAACTTGATTTTTGCTCATTGCTTTGTTGTTCTTCAGAGGCTGCCAAACCTGTGGAGAAGGAGACCCAAAAATGGGAGTTTTCAGGTTTCTAGGAGGGCTAAGGATGGTATTTTGAGGCCATTCCATGTGCAAGCTCATGCCGAGTTTTCCCTTGTGCTGAACAGTGCGGATTTGTGAGTTTTCGGGTGTGTTTTTTGTAAGATTTTGGTGTTTTCGGTTGAATTTTTCATATCAGTTTGGGTTTCTATTGTATTGCAGTAATTTTTCTATTAAAATAGAGCTGAATATATTCCATGGGTCGTGATTATACTTCTATGATAGATTATTAGTGTTTTTTTGTGTTTCCAGGCTATTTTGTGTTGTTTTTGAGAGCCCGATGAGCATTGTTTTTGTCCTCTTTTTTGGAGCTATTGTGTAAACTCTTTGCAGATCTAGAAATGTCATTTTTTAGGATGTTATTCTGGTGAAATTTCTATAAAATTTTCTACTTTCAGATTTATCAATAATATGTGAAGCTGTGAAGTATTTGGCACTATTTCAGGCATACCCGATTTGGGTTTTATTGAGAAATTGTATAATCTTTCAAAGTGTTGTTTGTTTAATTTAATAATCTAATTAGAGGATGAAAATATGATATAAAAATCAGAAATGGGACATTTCAGTGGTATTAGATCTATGATCTTTCCAGCCTGAGGGTTTGTAGAAGTTTGCATGCAACTAAGTGAAAGAGAAAAGAGATATTTGCAGCAAGAAAAGAATAAAGAAATTTTGATCAAACCCCTAGTTGAAAATAAAAATACAAAATCCAAGCAAGGAAAAAGTATGGCTGACCTAGATGAGATGGCAAAAAAATTATTCCAGGACATCCATAATACTCAAAAGCAAATAGTGGATAGTCTGGCAGAAACTAGAGAGGCTTTGCGATTATTGACAGAAAAACTCCAAGGAGTTGTATCTACTAATGAGAGAGGGAGCACTTTAGAGGAGACAATAAATTTGAAACCCACACCTTCTAAATCAACAAAGACTATTTTCTTACTTGCTGATGAGCCATTAGCACCAAATCCATCCCTTAATCCTATGGAAGAGGTCACAGGTAACTTGATTGCACTGAGGGCTACTTACAATGGCTTAGATGATGACTTTCGCAGTTTGGTGCCTTTCAGAGAATATGTGAATATGATGAACACTATGATGCCCAAGAAAGAATATAAGAGGGAGCAGGACATAAGTGGAAGAGAACTCAAAAATAAAATAAGCAAGTTTACAACACCTACTTTTGATGGAACAAATAAAATTTCAGCTAGAGAATGGCTACAAAAATTACAGACCTTCTTCACACTTAACCCCATGAAGGAGAGTGATGTCGTTCAATTCACAAGTCTACACTTGGAAGATGCAGCCTATGATTGGTGGTATCATGGAATGAATACTCAAGGTCATGATCAAGTAACTACATTTGATGATTTTAGTCAAAGAGTGATAGATAGATTTGATCTCAAGGATGATGAAGAGTATTTTAAAGAATTGTCAAAGTTGAGGCAAACCAAATCAGTTAATGAGTATGTAGAAGAGTTTCAAAAAGTGACTATTATGGTACCTGATATGAGTGAAAAGAGGATTTTTTATCTTTTTCTTGATGGTTTGGAAGATTCTGTTAAGGGTTTGGTTAAGGCTATCTCACCCTCAACCTTACAGAAGCTTGCAACTTGAAACTTGTGTGCCTATGAAACCAGTCACTAATCAAAAACCCCCAAATCTTCGGCAACATAAGAGGAATTTTCAAAAAAAGACTTTTCCAACACCACCACCAAAGAATGTGACAAATGTAGAAAAAAAGAAGGTAGATGAAGAGACTAGAAGTGAATTACGAAGGAAAAAGCTTTGTTTCACTTATAGAGAGCCATGGGTTCTAGGACACAGATGTTTGGGGAAAGTTCAAGTGCACTATATTGCAGTTGCTTTAGAATCAGATTCAGATGAGCATGAGGAATTTCATGACACTAAGGAGGAGGAAGAAGAAGAGAAAGAAAAAGAAATCAGAAAGGATGGCTCTTTAGCAGAATTAGCAGGAGTCCCAAGATACCATCCCTTTCGAATTCGAGGGGTACGAGTAGGGAAAAGGTTGATAGTTCTTCTTGATAGTGGGGAAACTCACAATTTTATTCATGAGGGATTTGTCATGAAAAGAGGGCTTAAAGTAGAATATTTTGAGGGATTCAATGTTACTGTATCTAATGGATTCACTATGCCTTGCACACGGGTGGTGAAACAACTCAAGATGACCTTAGGAGATTATGAGTTATGTGATGACTTCTATGTTGTTGGCATTGGAGAGACAGATCTTCTATTGGGTGTTCAATGGTTGCACTCTATTGGAGGCTATTACATGAACCATCAAACTATGGAGTTTAAATTTCATTCCAATGGGAAAGAAGTCTTATTGAGAGGCTTATCAAATGGAGCACCTAAGGTGGTCACTGCAAAGAGGATGGAGAGGACTTTTAGAAGAGGACAAGTAGCATGGGCAATAGGAGTCATACTCCATCCAACAAGCTCTCCAAACAATCAAGGTAATTTCCATTTTGAAATTCAAAATATTCTTGATAAGCATATTATAGTTTTCAATGATTTGCCTCTGGGATTACCACCAGATAGAGGTTTTGAGCATGTTATAAAGTTAGAACAGGGTTCCAAACTAGTTATAACAACTCCATACCACCATCCAAGAGGTGACAAGGAAGAAATAGAAAAAACTATTAAAGAACTCCTAGACATGGGATTCATAAGGCCTAGCTCTAGTCCATTTGCATCATCTGTGGTACTTGTCAAGAAAAAGGATGGTACAATGAGAATGTGTATAGACTATAGGGCTCTAAACAAGAAGACCATAAAAAATAGGTATCACATACCATGCATAGATGAACTCATTAATGAGTTACATGGTGTTATATACTTCTCAAAAATTGACTTAAGATCGGGGTACCATCAAATCTGCATGAGGAGGGAAGATGTGGAAAAGACTACTTTCAGATGTTACTATGGGAACTTTGAATTTCTTATTATTCCATTTGGCCTCACTAATGCACCAGCAATGTTCCAATCTTGTATGAATAAAGTATTTAGCAAGCATCTTCAAAAATTTGTTTTGGTATTCTTTGATGATATCTTGATTTACAGTAAAACATGGAAAGAGCGTCTAAAGCACATAGACACTATTTTGGGAATCTTGGAGCAGAAATCCTTCTATGCTAAGCTATCTAAATGTGAGTTTGGTTTGACAAAGATCCTATATTTGGGACATATTATAAGTTCTAAAGGAGTACAGGTTGATCAACAAAAAATTCAAGCAATTTTGGATTGGCCTCCACCAACTAATCTTACATAGTTGAGAGGTTTCTTCAGGTTGTGTAGCCACTATAGGAGGTTTGTCAAGGGATTTTCTCAACTTTCTTCCCCCTTGACTGATTTGACAAAGAAAGGAGCCTTTATTTGGACAGAAGAGGAACAAAAAACATTCGATAAGCTTAAGGAGGTAATGAGTTCATGCCCTGTGCTTGCAATTCCAGATTTCTCTTTACCTTTTTTTGTTAAATGTGATGCTTCTAGAGAAGGTATAGGGGCTGTCCTAACTCAAAGGGGACATCCAATAGAATTTGAGAGTAGAAAGTTAATTCAATCAAAGACAGGTTATTCAATCTATGATAAGGAAATGTTGGCAATCATGCATGCACTTTATAAGTTTAGACAATATTTGGTATGTGGGAGATTCATTGTAAAGATAGACCATAATAGCCTCAAGTTCTTCTTGAACCAAAGGGATTTGAATGATCATCAACAAAAATGGGTAAGCAAATTGCAAGCTTATGATTTTGAAATTGAATATGTGAAAGGAAAGAATAATGTGGTTGATGATGCTCTCTCAAGGAAACCCACCTTGTGTTCCTTAACATCTATCTCTGCTGATTGGAAAGTCTCCATAATTTTAGAATATGCTAAAGATTCCTTTGCCACAAATATCTTGAATAAGTTAGTGGATGATAATAGGTATAAGGTTGTTGATGAGCTGATTTATTATAAGAACAGGATGTTCTTAGTGCTAGGATCAAAGATTAAGGAAAGAATTTTGAGGGCCTTTCATGGTACACCTTTGGCTGGTCATCAAGGATACTTCAAGACATACAGACAACTTTGAGAGAACTTTGCATGGAAGGATATGAAAGAGGATGTCCTTAAACACATTAAAGAATGCATGGTATGCCAACAAAACAAGAGTTTTTCATATTAGTTTGGGTTTCTATTGTATTGTAGCCATTTTGATATTAAAATAGAGCTTAATATATGCCATGGGTTGTGATTCTACTTCTGTGATAGATTATTAGTGTTTTTTGGTGTTTTTGGGCTATTTTGTGTTGTTTTCGAGAGCCCGATGAGCATTGTTTTTGTCCTCCTTTTTGGAGCTATTGTGTAAACTCTTTGCAGATCTAGAAATGTCATTTTTTAGGCCATTATGCTGGTGAAATTTTTGTAAAAATTTCTACTCTCATATTTATCAATAATATGTGAAGTTGTGAAGTTTTTGGCACTATTTCGGGCATACCCGATTTGGGTTTTATTGAGAAATTGTATAATCTTTCAAAGTGTTGTTTGTTTAATTTAATAATCTGATTAGAGGATGCAAATATGATATAAAAATTAGAAAGGGGACATTTCATAAAAAAGGTGTTGGATCTTTATACTTCACTTTCTGGTCAAAAAATCAATATCCATAAGTCTAAAGTTTATATTTTCAACACAAAGCCAAAAATTCTTGATAAAATTGCTATTGTGCTAGAATTCCCCTTGGATGATCTTCCATCCACTTATTTAAGAATTCCTTTTTTATAGGCTCAAATAAATCTACCTATTGGAAGTCATTTTTGAATCGTATCAAATCTAGAGTCCTTGCTTGGAAAGCTAGATGGATATCTCTTTCTGGTAGGATCCTACTAATTAAGACTGTGTTATCAGCAATCCTTAATTATTATTTTTCTGTCCTCCATGCAACTAAATTAGTTCTTAATCAAATTGAAAAGCTTATCTGATATTTCCTTTGGATAGCTAATATGACTGGAGAAAAGAAGATACCCCTAGTTTCCCTAACAGATATGTCTAATTCTCTAACCACAGGTGGTGTGGGATTACATAATTTGTCCTCTTGAAATCTGGCCTTTGGTGGTAAGTTGGTTTGGAAAATGTATGCTTAGCCTAATGTTAAATGGTACAAATTGATGCAAGAAAAATACTTAGATAATCTAGATCCTTCTAGAATTATATTCTTTCTTGACCCCCCAAAAGGGTCTACTATTTGGGACTTTATGATTAAATCCAAGCATATTGTTACTTCTTTTGTGTCTTGGGAAGTTCACAATGGTGAACTAATTAATTTCTGGTTTGATTCATGGAATGCCTTTCCACCTTTGAATACCATTCAACCTTTTTCAGATATTTGGGAAGTGGCCTCTTTGCATTGGGGTCCTAAATTAGTCAACTATGTATCAACGGTATATATTCATTCGAGGCTAGTTGTTTGGAAAGATTTTTTTTCTCTCCCTATCAATCCTCAACTTGCTGAATCTAATAATGAGTTTCTTTCTAACTAGGTCATTGTCTTTTCTAAAAACCCTGACCGTCTTTTTTGGTCCCCATCCCCTAATGGTAAATTTTTAGTTAAACTTGGCTATGAGATGGCTCAGTCGTATCATAATAATAAATTCAAACATAGAGCTTATCTCTTTTGTTGGCATAATTCAATTCTCCCTAAGGCAGGTTGCTTTTCTTGGCTTGTTCTTAAAAATTGAGTCCTTACCAGTGAAAGGTTGGCTAGACTTAACATTACTAATGTCTTCCAATGTGTCCTCTATGGTCAAGCTCAGGAATCAACTGATCATCTATTCTTGAATTGCCCTTTTTCTCAATCTTGTTGAACCTTTGTGATGAATGAACTTGATCTTGCTATGCCACTTCCTTGTACTATCTGGGATTTGTTTCATTCTTGGCGAACATTATATCCTCAAGCTATGTTTTCATATATTTGGATTTGTGCACCTTCTCTAATTTTGTGGTCTATTTGGTGGGAGAGAAACAAGAGAATTTTTTGCAACACTGTTTCATCGATTGATGCAACCCTGAATAGGATTCATCAGTCTATAGTTGAGGTCTCAAATACTTACACCTCTAAATATGGGGGTAATCGGGGCTTTCTCTCTTGGGATGGTGTCATTATGCAGAAATGGAAGGGATTGGTTTTTCCTACTCTACCTTTTCCTCTCTATCCTAAAGATAGATCCCAAGCCAAAGCTTCAATTTCATGGTCCCCTCCTCAACATGGCTTTTTTAAACTAAATTTTGATGGCTCCTCAAGGGGGAATCCAAGGAAGTCTGGTGTTGGGTCTATTCTTTGGGACTCATATGGTTATCCCCTTTTCTTTGAGGCCCGACCTATTCCCTCAGGGACTAATAATTTGGTAGAAGCTTATGCACTCTTATATGGTCTTGCGGCTACAAAAGAATAGAATATTAAATCCCTTCATGTTGAAGGTGATTCTTCGGTAATCATAAATGCTTGCATCAAGAGAATATCATTTGCAAGACATATTTGTTACATTTTATCCCAAATTTGGTCTTTACTGGATTCTTTTGTCGAATGTTATGTTTCTCATATTTTGAGAGAGGGAAATAAATTAGCAGATTTTCTTGCTAATTATGGTGCTAATGGTCATCATTTGTCTTATCCTTCTTCTACAGTTTCTTCAGCTTCATTCCCTCAGATTTTTTACCTAATATCACATGAATTGTCCTAATCTACCATATTTTTGCAGGTACATTTAGCTGTGTGGCTATTCTAATTTTTTCTTTATTAATCTAATGCTTTAGCTATTCATTTAATGATCAAGTTGCCCTCTCAAAGTTGTGATAGATAATGAGTACTTTAGGATGGATATTGTTCTAATGACTGTGCCAATCATTTATTAATTAGGATACTTTTCTCAAGCTACATCATTTAAATGAGTACCCCTTGATTTCTATCACACATGTGACATTTCATTTATTATGCACTTCATTTAATTCTTCTTTTATTTTAATCTAGTTTATTAATTGCCAATGTGCAAGATGTATTTTCGCTAACAATTTCACATGATTCCCTAAATTCACTTCCTTTGTGTAGTAGCTTTTATTTCATTTAAGGTCACTTATTTTTTGTACGGGGCCAACTAAATGGCTGCCGCATTCATTATATTAAAGATCCATCTTTCATTATGATGATGTTTTTTCCTTTTATAAATGTCCTTGCTCGGGTCTATTTTCGTATCCCTTCTAGGTTTTTCTTCATGGTTGCTATCAGGAGTTTTGATTAATTTAGCCTATTTAATCTTCGAGTCTATTTTAGACCAGTAGAACTAGAAATTCCATTTGAAGGAACCATATATGATGATTCCTTGGCTTCCATCTTTATCATACATTGTCCAAAATGTTGCAAGTGCATTTTGAGGCTAATTGGTGAGTCAGTTTTATCTCCACAATTTAAACGGATCATTTTCCCCTCCCAGTTGCTTTCCATTTTTTGATCCAATCTCCTCTACATATTGTAATCTTGGTCTCTAGTATCTAACATTGTCAATGTTGTTGTTCTTCCTAGTTTTCTTCAAAACAATAGTTTTCTCTCTGCAATACAAGGTTATAATTTCTGGCAGGGTGATGCCCTCATTGGCAGAATATTTCCACAACATTTGCTTCTTAATTCTGACAAGTTTGTAATTATGTTAGCTATGATTAAAGATTGTATTTCATCATCTGCTATTATGCCTCTTGATCATGCTTTTAATAGGTTTCCTCTAGACTCTACCACAGAAGTAAAGCTTTCGCAAGAACATATTCTATTCTCAATTTGAAGTCTCATGCCTGTCCTTTGGTTCCGCTAGTAATTTCTTCTTCTGTGGAAGGTGGTATTTCTCTACCTCATAATGTTGGCTCTTCTCTAGGAGTTGCATCTTGTGCTGGTGATTCTTTCTCCTCTTCAGACTCACCACTTAATATTTCAGGGTCAGAGGCTATTTTACATTAGCAAGCTAATCGCTTGTGGAGTTCCCTGTTCCTCACTCCCCCTTCACAGCTCGATTGTGAAGGTGATTCATAATTTTCTTATGTGATTTGTGTGATCATTTTTTGAACTAATGAATTTTTTGCAGATGCCCATATTTAGATCTTTATGTGGTTCTTGCATGACTTCGGTGACATTTGGAATATTCAATTTGTTTTAGCCATTGGTGTATATTATTCACTATTTATTGGCACATTTTCTCCACCGACTGTTTCTTTTTGTCTTTTATGCTTATGTGTACCAAGGTGGTCTCATATTGTAATCAAAATATTGTATAGCTGATTCTTTTTTCAGTTTCTAGTTAGGGTATTCCAGGTCTCTTCATAATATAATTGATGGATGTTTTATGAAGGGTTTGGGTAATTCTGTAAATAGGGATCTTCATATGGCTCTAAATCAGGACTTTTTGTAACTGGGTTGCTCATGGGTAGTTTTGTAATAGGGGATTTGTTCTAGGCTTGGAATTTTCTATATCTGGGATGGCCATATGTAATCTGTAAGAAGGCTTTATGGCCATGGGGGGTCTTGGGGTTCCTAGATATTTTCTTCAATCTAGGCCTCACTTTTGTATTATGATGGGTCATGAATGAAGTTTTCTTTCTTGGTTCTTTCTCTGGGAGCCCTTTTGAACTAGTTGATTTTTATTAATATAAATATAAAGTTTTTCAAAAAAAAAACATTGTTAGAAGTATCATGTGAATCGTTGCATGGGTTCATTTGTATCTTGTAAATAGGATTTATCTTATGAAGGCTGAGTTGGATATGACTGTTGTAAATTGTATATAAGGATTGAAATCCTTTGGAAATAAGTGTGGACAATAGTAGATATTTGCATGTGTGAGATAAAGAGGTGAATGCGAGCTTGAGGCTGCATTGGATACTGATTGAAGAATAGTAAGTTGTGCACTTAGGAACAAGGTGGATCTTTCTTGGAAGTGGCTGGATACTTGAAGCAGTTTCAGAAAAGAATTATCTCAGTCTTGTAATGATAAGGTTTGGAGAACTTGAGGGTGGCCTTAACTCTCAAATCTCTTAATTAGATTGATGTATTGTACACCCCTAATAGGGTAATTGCCTCTAATAGGGATGGACTCTTAACAAGGTCAATTCCTTCATTGGGATCACATTGTAAAGGCTCCTAACAGTGTCTGCCCTTTAACTAGGACCTACCTATTGTAATACTCAGCTCCTAAAAGGGTTAGAAATCCTAACAGGGTTATTATACTTATAGTGAAGATATTTGTAGGTACCATCCCCACTGGGGTTTCTCCCTTAACATGGTTTTCCTTGAGAACAAATCTTGGTGTTCGTGTGTATGTGTTCTATTTCTGCATTTACTTTTCAATTCAGTATTTTTTTTTGAAGTTGGAATAAATTTGGCATCAACTAATTTAACCCCCCTCCCCCTTAGTTGATTAGGACATTTTTATTCTAAAAATTGATATTAGAGCTTTGATCCTTAATCAAGAAAAGCCTAACAACTTGAGGTAAAGATCTGGATGACCTTATTCAAAAAGGAGAGTCCTAGGTTTGATGCAGAAAATTTGGACATATGGAAGGAAAATATGAAGAATCATCTAATGTGTATGGGATTGGAATATTGGCTCATTACCTGGAAATATTTGTTTATCATAAAGGAGGAAGACCTTGAAACACATACCACTACTAAAGAAGAAAGGAGAAGGTTTGTGTGTAATGTTCTTGCAAATGAAGAATTGGTTAATGCACTATCTGATGGAGAATTCATAATAGAGGTTAGAGATCTAACAAAAGAAAGTGAGATCTGGAAAATTATATTAGTTGCACTCTATGAAGGAGATTAATACACTAAGCGAGAAAAATTACATAATTGGAGGACAAAGATGGAGACAATACAAATGAAAGATGATGAAAAAATAAGGATGTATATTCAGAGAGTGTATGAATGTGTGATTGGAATCAGAAACAATAGAGGTACCTATACTGAAGATGAAGTCATAGAAAATATTTTGAGATCTGTGACTCCTTACAAATCCAAAGTTCTTGCATTGAAAGAGACCATACCATGATAAAAATATTTCACTAGAGAAATGTTAGTGGCTAATAAAACTACCTTTGAGACCAAAGAGTTAAAATATGCACTACCTAAAGTGGAGACAACATTTAAGGAAATTATTCAGAGATCTGGATCTACTGAAGATGGATCTAGCATAATCAATAAGAACAATGAAGATCTTGGAGAATATGTTGAGGAATGGGAGGAGATTCAAAGGCTAGACAATCAAGTGGATGAAAAGATCATGGCCCTAATTTCTAGAGGAGAAATGAAAGGCAAAGGTAAGTTTGAAGGAAAATTACCCTTGAAATGTTTTAACTGCAATAAGGTTGGTCATTTTGCATCTAGATGTCCAGCTAGGATACCTAAGAATAGGCCTAAATACAGGAAATACAAGAATGATAAGGAATGTTACTATGCTAGTGATGGATTTGAAGATTTAGATGATGAATTCAATGATGTGATGGGTTTTGTTGCTATCAAAGAAGAGGATCCTGTCTATCAAGAAAAATCTTTAGTTTCTCATGTTGATAGGAAAATGGATTGGATAATTGATAGTGGATGTTCACATCACATCACTAGTGACAAGGATAGATTCATTCAGCTAAATAATTTTGATGGTGATGTTGTAATATTTGGTGATAACACTGGTAGAATGATTGTTGGTAAAGGATCAATTAATTTTAATGGAAAGACTAACACTAATGATGTACTATTTGTGGATGGCTTAAAACATAATTTATTGAGTGTTGGATAGCTTGTGGATAAGGGATATCATTTGGAATTCAAGAATGGTTATTGCTCTATTAGAGGAACTAATGGAGAACTGATCACATATGGTACTAAGCCCAGAGGTAACATATTTTAGTTGAACTCTACTAAGGTTAGTTGTTTTGTTTCAAAGATTGAGGACAATTTGTTATGGCATAGAAGGTTTTGTCATATCAATTTTGATGGCATGGTAAAAGTATCTAACAATAATGCTATCAAAGATCTACCTAAGATTGTGAAACCTGCTAACACTACATGTAGAGATTGTATTTTGGGAAAATGGACAAGAAGTGGTTTTTCAAGAAAAGGTGATGCAGTGGCATCCTGGCTTATTTCTCAGTGCTGGGAGTTTCTGGCAGTCTCGATAACTATCTGGTGGAGTTCGGTTACTTGGTTGGTGATCTCAGTAGAAGACTAGAGTTTCTCAGTCTTGGTGGTGATTCTTAGTTGGAAGTTCTATTGGATCTCAGTGGATGATGGTCACTTGATGACTTGGTGTTTTTTTTATCAGTGCTCGATTACCGACGGGGTCTCGATATTCACATCAGGTGCTTAGTCATTAAAGGAGACTCAACATTTATGGTGTTCTATAATGCTTGGGAAGCTTAGTTATTGTGGTTGCTCGGTACATTTCCTGATGCTCAATAGTTTGGCTTACCAATGGATGTTCTTAATGAATTGGCTTGGCCGACTGGTGCATTTAATCTGGGTCACGTTCCTTGGGTTATAGATTGACCATTAGATGTGTGGGGACTTAGATACGGTGTGTTGCATTATCATATGTGGATCTGGAGGCCAACTTGGTGAATTAAATATTTATAAGATCATTTGTGAGCTGACTGATGTTTGGCATTTAATATTTGTATATTTGGGAGCCAACTGGCTTTTGGGATTTAAATGTTTGTAAAGCTGACTCATGGCTGGGGATTAGTATTTATAGGATGTTAGGGTAGTTGTTTAGGAAATGGATCTAGTAGTGAGAGCTTAGATCTAGAGTCAGATTAGATCAAGAAAAGTTAGTAGCTTGCGAGCTTAGGTAGCAAAAGATTGCTTGGTGACCTACGGGTACAAGTTTAGAATCTTCTTGGATTACCTACTAGTGTCGTGTCATGTTGCAGACCTAGGCTAGCTGAAGGAGTTGGTTAAGTTGTGGAAAGATCTTGCATAATCTTGCAGATCAGATTTCTATTTGATAGTCGGTATTTACAGAGCTATAAGTTGAGGCTTGGAGACAAGGAGATTTCTTAGAAGGTTGTGAGTGCAAGTTTAGATCTTCCTTAGGGTTTCCATCGGTTGTTGATTGTTTCAAGACTGAACTAGTTGATATTGTATTGGATCTTGTGTGATCTTGTAGAACTATTTCTTGCATTGTAATTGGTCATAATCGGGAAGGCCTTACAACCTGTCATGTTGCATGTAATCAGTTGTTTATGAATAAAGATTCATATTTCTCTTTCAGATCTGGTGTTCTTGTTGTGTTTTCTATTGTGTTGGTGTTTGGCTACAAGGTCAGACAGTCCTTAATTGGAAACTCCAACCTTGGCTGCATTAGGTGGTATCAGAGTGAGAGTTGATCTTGTTGGAGCACAAGGTTGACCTAGCAAGGCTGTTCTTGTGAATTTGATCTTGTTGGTGAAGAGATTGTACGTAATCTAAGTTGGTAGATCTATGGTACTGAACTTGTGAAATCGTGCCCTAGTTGTTTTGTAAGTTGCAGGTTGTGATCTGACTTGCATACAACTTGGAGATTGTCACAAGGTGGTCGGTTGGGTTTGCTACAGAAGGTTTTCAAAGATCTTTGGAGATGTCTCTGAGAGGATTGGACCTTGTTGAGAAGATTGGTTTTCATGTTTAGTCAGTTGTGCCTAACATGGAAATTGTAGAGAATCTAGTTGTGCTTGATCATATTGATTTTGGTATGGAGTTACATGCTTTTGAACACCTCAGTGATGTTGGTGTTGCCTTATTATTTCTGTTCGGTGATGTGTTGAAGGCTTGATTTGTTCTGGATGGCAGACATACTAAATGGTTGAGTTGCAAATTGGTTCTCTTTCTTAGGATGGAATGGAAACATTTGGTGAAGATGAAGTGGAGTTGGTATTTTTTAGATTTTTTCTTTGATGAGAAAGTGTGGGATACACTTTTCTTTGTACCCAGGGAGTCTGATGCAGTGGCATCCTAGCTGATTTCTTAGTGCCAGGAGTTTCTAGCAGTCTTGGTAACTATCTGGTGGAGTTCATTTACTTGGCTGGTGATCTCGATAGAAGACTAGAGTTTATCGATCTTGGTGGTGATTCTTAGTTGGAAGTTATGTTGGATCTTGATGGATGATGGTCACTTGATGACTTGGTGTTTTGTTACTCGATGCTTGGTTACCGACAGGGTCTCGATATTCACATCAGGTGCTCGGTCCTTAAAGGAGACTCAACATTTTTGGTGCTCAGTAATGCTTGGGAAGCTTGGTTGTTGTGGTTTCTTGTTACGTTTCCTAATGGTTGGTAGTTTGGCTTATCGGCGGATGTTCTTGATGAATCAGCTTGGTTGACTGGTGCATTTAATCTGGGTCACATTCCTTGGGTTATGGATTGACTATTGGACATGTGGGGACCTAGATCTAGCATGTTGCATTATCCTATGTGGATCTAGAGGCCAACTTGGTGACTTAAATATTTGTAAAGTCATTTGTGAGCTGACTGATGTTTGGCATTTAATATTTGTATATTTGGGAGCCGACTGGCTTTTGGGATTTAATTGTTTGTAAAGCTGACTTGTGGCTGGGGATTAGTATTTATAGGATGTTAGGGTAGATGTTTAGGTAATGGATCTGGTAGTTAGAGTTGAGATTTAGAGTCAGATTAGATCAAGAAGAGTTAGTAGCTTGCGAGCTTAGGTAGAAGAATATTTCTTAGTGACCTACGGGTACAAGTTTAGATTCTTCTTGGATTGCCTACTAGTGTCATGTCATGTTGCAAACCTGGGCTAGGTGAAGGAGTTGGTGAAGTTGTGGAAAGATCTTGTAGATTAGATTGCTATCTAATAGTCAATATTTGCAAAGCTAGGAGTTGAGGCTTGGAGACAAGGAGATTGCTTGGAAGGTTGCGAGTACAAGTTCAGATCTACCTTAGGGTTTCCATCAGTTGCTAATTGTTTCAGGACTGAACTAGCTAAGATTATATTGGATCCCATGTGATCTTGCAGAACTGTTTCTTGCATTTTAATTGGCCATAATCAAGGAGGCCTTATAGCCTGGCACATTGCATGTAATTATTTTTTTATGAATAAAGATTCCTATTTCTCTTTTAGATCTAGTGTTCTTGTTGTGTTAGTGTTTGGCTGCAAGGTTGGACAATCCTTAATTGGAAACTCCAACCTTGGCTGCATTAGGTGGTATCAAAGTGAGAGTTGATCTTGTTGGAGTAGAAGGTTGACCTAGCAAGGCTGATCTTACGAAGTTGATCTTGTTAGTGAAGAGATTGTGCGCAATCTAAGCTGGCAGATCCATGGTATTGAACTTGTGAAATCATGCCCTAGTTGTTTTGTAAGTTGCAGGTTGTGATCTGACTTGCATACAACTTGGAGATTGTCACAAGGTGGTCAGTTGAGTTTGTTGCAGAAGGTTTTCAAAGATCTTTGGAGATGTCTCCAAGAGGATTGGACCTTGGTGAGAAGATTGGTTTTCATGTTTAGTCAGTTGTGCCTAAAATGGAAATTGTAGAGCATTTGGTTGTGCTTGAGCATATTGTTGTTGGTATGGAGTTACCTATTGTTGAACACCTCAGTGATGTTGGTGTTTCCTTATTATTTATGTTCAATGATGTGTTGAAGGCTCGGTTTGTTCTGGATGGTCGACATACTGAATAATTGAGTTGTAGATTGGTTGTCTTTCCTAGGATGGAATGGAAACCTTTGGTGAAGATGAAGTGGAGTTGGTATTTTTTAGATGTTTCCTTTGATGAGAAAGTGTGGGACACACTTTTCTTTGTACCCTGGGAGTCTGATGCAGTGGCATCTTGTCTTATTGCTTGATGCCAAGAGTTTCTGGCAGTCTCGGTAACTACTTGGTGGAGTTCGGTTACTTAGCTGGTGAGCTTGATAGAAGACTGGAGTTTCTTGGTCTTGGTGATGATTCTTAATTGGAAGTTCTTTTGGATCTCAGTGGATGATGGTCACTCAATGAATTGGTGTTTTGTTGTTCGGTACTCAGTTACCGATGAGGTCTTCATATTCACATTAGGTGCTCGGTCATTAAAGGAGACTTGGCATTTATGGTGCTCAGTAATGCTTGGGAAGCTCAGTTGTTATGGTTGCTTAGTACATTTCCTGATGCTTGGTAGTTTGGCTTACCAACAGATGTTCTTGATGAATTGGCTTGGCCAAATGGTGCATTTAATCTAGGTCACGTTCCTTGGGTTATGGATTGACCATTGGACATGTGGGGACCTAGATCTAGCATGTTGCATTATTCTATGTGGATCTAGAGGTCGACTTGGTGAATTAAATATTTGTAAGGTCATTTGTGAGTTGAACTATGTTTGGCACTTAATATTTGTATATTTGGGAGCCGACTGGATTTTGGGATTTAATTATTTGTAAAGCTGACTCATGGCTGGGGATTAGTATTTATAGGATGGTAGGGTAGTTTTTTAGGCAATGGATATGGTAGTGAGAGCTGAGATCTAGAGTCAGATTAGATCAAGTAGAGTTATTAGCTTGTGAGCTTAGGTAGCAGAAGATTGCTTGGTGACCTACGGGTACAAGTTTAGATTCTTCTTGGATTGCCTACCAGTGTCCTGTCATTTTGCAGACTTGGGCTAGCTGAAGGAGTTGGTGAAGTTGCCAAAAGGTCTTGCATGATCTTCCAAATCAAATTGCTATCTGATAGTCATTATTTATAGAGCTAGGAGTTGAGGCTTGGAGACAAGGAGATTGCTTGGAAGGTTGTGAGTACAAGTTCAGATCTGCCTTAGGGTTTCCATTGGTTACTGATTGTTTCAAGACTGAACTAGCTAAGATTCTATTGGATCATGTATGATCTTGAAGAACTGTTTCTTGCATTGTAATTGGTTGTAATCGGGAAGGCCTGATAGACTGGCACATTGCATGTAATCAGTAGTTTATGAATAAATATTCATATTTCTCTTTCAGATCTAGTGTTCTTATTGTGTTTTCCACTATGTTGGTGTTTGGCTACAAGGTCGGACAGTCCTTAATTGGAAACTCCAACCTTGGCTGCATTAAAAGGATACTCAGTAAATGGAAAGTTGGAATTAATCCATACAGATCTCCGTGGACCTACACAGATCAGGTCATACTTCAGAGATAGGTACTTTATCATATTCAGTAATGATTACTCTAAAATGATATGGGTTGGATTTCTTAGAGAAAAGTCAGAAGCATTTGAAACATTTAAATTTTACAAGGCAAAAGTAGAGAATGAGACAGGCTTGAAGATAAAGCATTTGAGATTAGATAGAGGTGGATAATTCACTTCACATGAATTCAAGACCTTTTGTGAGAAGCATGGTATTATGAGGTAAACTTTTGCACCTAGGACACCATAACAAAATGGAGTTGCTCAAAGAAGAAACATAATAGTTCTTGATGCTGCAAGAACCATGTTGATAGAAGGAAAAGTTCCTCATATGCATTGGAGAGAATTAGTCAACACAATAGTATACACAATGAATAGAGTACAAATTAGAGAAGGTACATGGAAGACACCATTTGAGCTATGGTATGGTAAAATGCCTACTATTAGTTATTTTAGAATTTTTGGAATTAAATGTTACATTAAGAGAGATGAATGTATAGGAAAATTTGATGTTAGAAGTGATGAAGGAATATTCCTTGGCTATTCTACTACAAGAAAGGCTTATAGATGTTACAATCTGAGAACTAGGAAGCTGATTGAAAGTGATAATGTGAGAGTGGATGAAAATTTTCAAGTTAGAGATAAATATTGTGGATTTAACCCCTATGAGATTTCTCTTGAAAATATAATTACAAATTAGGACAATATGTAGTCAATGGAGAATGGAAGGAATGAAGAATCTCAAGATGTATGGGAAATTGACAATGGCATAAGTATGGAATTGAGGGAACAAACCACACCCAAATATGTTTTGAGAAATCATGCTAAGTTTTAGATCATTGGTGATAGTAGAAAGGGCACTAGAACAAGATTGCAGAACATAGAAGAGAGGTCACAAACTAAAATTGTTATTTTCTTGATCTCACAAGTAGAACCATAGTCCATACATGAGGCATGTAGAGATGATTCATGGATCAATGCCATGAAAGAAGAATTGGAAAAGATTGATAAAAACAACACGTGGGAGTTGGTCCCAAGGCCTACAGAAAAAAATGTGATTGGTACCAAGTGGGTATATAGAAACAAGATGAATGAAGAAGGCATTGTTTTAAGAAATAAAGCCAGATTAGTATGTAAAGGGTATTGACAAAAAGAATGAATTGATTTTGAAGAAACTTTTGCACCTTTTGCTAGGATTGAGGTAGTTATATTATTCTTGGCCTATACTACTTACAAATATTTCAAAGTGGATCAGATGGATGTAAAATCAAATTTTCTTAATGGGGACTTGGAAGAGGAAGTATACATTGAGCAACCTGAAGGATTTCCTTTATCGGGAAATAAAGATCTAGTTTGCAGATTAAAGAATGCTCTGTATGGACTAAAATAAGCACCAAGATCTTGGTATGAAAGATTGGATAAGTATTTGATTCACTTGGGATTCAAGAAGGGCAATGATAACAATAATTTATACTTAAGAATTAATGAGGAAGGTATCTTGATTGTTGAGGTTTTTGTTGATGATATTATCTTTGGAGGAAATGATGAAATGAGTAAGAAGTTTGTAGAAGAAATGAAAAGTGAATTTGAAATGTCTATGATTGGGGAGATGAAATTCTTTCTTGGACTGCAGATCAGTCAAAGTAAAGAAGGAATATTTCTATCCCAGACTAAATATCTTAAAGAACTATTGAAAAAGTTTGGCATGGATGATAGTAAACCTATTGGAACCCCTAATGTAAATGGAAGTAAGTTATCATTGGAAGATGAAGAAAAGAATGTGTTAGGAATGAATGCTAAAGTTTTTGGCACCCATTCTATAGCAGTTGTTGTTGCATTCATGACTATGATTGTCATTGATGTTAACACAGTGTTTTACCAAAGACTTGCAAAGAAGCAGACAATGTTTTGATTAGCGCATGTGGTATATTGTAGTTGGAGCTATGTGACATTGAGGATATACTCTTTGATATGTTGTATGTCTATGGTTAAGAGTGCAAATAGTAATTCTTTTATTCATGAAATTTATGATCATTTTGGTGGAAGCAGTATTCAAGCAGTGTTCCTGAGTAGCGGTTTTTAGAAATCAGATGATATCTCCTAATTGGGATGGAATATGGCTTTGTGTAGTTAAAGGGAAGTTAGAGACACATTGATAGTGATGTGGATGATAGTGCAAACTTTGAAGTCACATGAGTGAAGATTTATTGTATTTGGAAGCTGACAGTTTTATGTAATTTTGGTGTAGCGTGTGGAATCTTTTATTTTTGTAATTGTGTGCAGACTCATTTATAATTATTTGAGTGTGGTATAAAGGAAGGAATTTTTTTATTTTTTTTAGTGATGATGTGTGATGTGGTATGCATGAAGTGAAGAAAAGAGCTAAGTATGAGAGCAAAATTGTGAAGGAAGACATGCGAAGTATAGAGATCTGAAATTGAGATCTAATGTAGCAGTGAGTGTGGTTTGGCACAGTCAGAGAAGAGGTAACATATTATTCTATTGAATAATACAAAGATTATTTGGATAGTGAGTTCAGTGATCTTACCCTGAAGCTGTTTGGGCAGTGGGTCCTTCTATCTTCCATAACTCTTAACAGGGTTAGAATCTTTTAACAGGGATTCAAAATCTCCTAACAGGGATTTATATGTACTGAATGTATTTCATAAGACTCCTAACAGAGTCCATCCTTTCACAAGGAATATTCATATTAGTACATCTTTTGTGGGCATCATTCCCACCAGGGTTTACTCTTTGTTCAAGAGGTTCCCTAGTCAACATATCTTGTTTTACTATGTAATTGTGAATGAATATCTTTCTATGGTTGGTAATTATATTTCTTATATGGTTTAATGTTGTTGAAGATGATAAAAGTTATAATTATCTAATAACTGATTCATCCCCCCCCCCCCCCCTCTCAGTTATCTTGGTGGACTTTACTTTCTAACAATTGGTATCAGAGCAGAAATTCCTTGAAAGAGAAGTTTAATAGCTTAAGGAGATCCATGGTGAATTTCAGGAAAGAAAACCCTAAGTTTGATGGAGTAAATTTTGACAGTTGGAAAGAGAAGATGAAGACACATCTATTAGGTTTAGGACCAGGTTATTGGTTGACTACAAAGAATGATAAGACTATCATTGAAGAAGATGATCTTGAGACATGCTCTAATGATGAGAGAGATCTATTCATGTGTAACATACTTGCAAGAGAAGCACTTTTGACAGCACTTCCAGAGAATGAATATAGTTAGGTAAAATGTTTGAAAAAGTCTCATAAAATTTTGAAAGCTTTGCACTCTACTTTTGAAGGTGATGAACATGCAAAAAGAGTTAGATTACATAATTGGATATGTGCATTTGAAGATATAAGAATGTTGGAAGATGAATCTATTAGAAGCTATATTAGTAGAATGTCAGAAATTGTTGCAAGGATAAAATCTTGTGGAGGAACAAAGATAGAGAATGAAGTGATATGGAAAATTTTGAGGACATTGACTCCTATATTTAAGCAGACAAAATAGATGATTGAACAAGTTATACCTTGTACTATGAACTTTACAAGAGAGACTCTTCTTGGAAGATTGGAAGCAGCAGAGATGAACCTGAGGTTATTAGGAGACTTACCTAGAATGGAGACAACATTCAGTGCTCTTAGTGTTCACCCTACATTGTCAAGAAGCATCAGTGTGAGCAGAGATTATGTTGGTAGCAGCAGATCTAGAAATGAAGAAGACAAGAAGATTGAAGAAGGTATTACCTTGCTTGTGAAAAGAGAACCAGACGGTAAGAAAATTTTTAAATGTTGGACTTGTCAAGAATAGGGTCATTTTACATCTAAATGTCCTAAGAGAGTCAAGAAGTACAAAAATAATTTCAAGCCTAAAAGATCTAAGGAATGTTATTATGCTAATGATGAAGACCTTGAAGCTAGTATTGAAAGAACTTTAAGTGAAAGTGATACTGAGAATAATGATGAAATAGGATTTGTAGCAATTAAAGAAGAAAATTTTGAAACAAATGTTAAGGAAGAAAAAGCCTTAGTTTCCCAAGTTGAAAAGAAATATGATTGGATTATAGATAGTGGTTGTTCACATCATATGACTAGAGATATGAAGAAGTTCATAAAGTTTAACAATTATGATGGAGGAGTTGTTAGAGATGGTAACAATGCACCTTGTTTGATTAAAGGTATAGGATCTATTACTCTTGATGGAAAGACTAATACTGATGATGTTTACTTTGTAGATGGATTGAAACATAATCTTTTGAGTGTTGGACAGTTAGTTGATAAGGGATATCAAGTTTGGTTTACTGAGAAAACTTGTGTGATAAAGGATAAAGATGGAAATCTGATTGGAACAGGATCTAGAACTAGAGGTAATGTATTTCAGTTGAATCCCACTAAGATGACATGTTTGATTACTAAGATTGATGATAGTTGGTTATAGCATAGAAGGTTTTGTCATATAAAATTTGATAATATTGTGAAAGTGAGTACTAAACTTGCAGTAAGGGATTTGCCTAAAATTATGAAGCCTACTAACATGATTTGCAAAGAATCTATGATGGCTAAGCATAAGAGAAGTTCATTTCCTAGTAAGAAGTTCACATCGATAGAGAAGTTCAAGATTGTTCATACAGACTTGAGCGGTCCTACCAGGACTAGAGGATTCTATGGAGAAAGGTATTTTATGATTCTTGTTGATGATTTTACAAGAATGATGTGGATTGCATTTCTGAAAGAAAAATCTGAAGCATTTGATAAGTTTAAGATCATTAAGAACAAAGTTGAGAATGAATCTAGAATGAAGAATAAATTTTTGAGATCTGATAGAGGTGGTGAATTTACTTCTAAAGAGTTTAACACTTTTTGTGAAGTGAATGGTATTAAGAGATAGTTTTCAGCCCCTAGAACACCTGAACAAAATGGTATTGCAGAAAGAAGAAACAAATCAGTGACTGAAGCAATAAGAGCTATGTTATTTGAGAATGATTTAGTGAAGACATTTTGGAGAGAAGCAGTGAATACAACAGTATATACAATGAATAGAGTACAAATCAAAGCAGACACAGACAAGACACCTTATGAATTATGGTTTGGACATGCACCCTTAGTTAAGTATTTTAGAATTTTTGGAAGCAAATGTTATATAAAGAGAGATGATGATATTGGAAAGTTTGATCCTAGAAGTGATGAAGGTATTGTTCTTGGATATTCTTTGAAGAGCAAAGCATATAGATGTTACAATAAGAGAACTAAAACTATTGTCGAGAGCGCAAATGTTAAAGTTGATGAAAAGTTTAAAATTCAAGAAAGAATGCTTAATTATGAATCTGATGAAGAAGTTCATCCTAAACCTAACATTGAAACTACTAAATTATTCTATGAGACTGACAGTAAATTGTTAAATGAGAGTCATGCTGAAGAGACCATAGAGGAATCTAGAGAAGAATCTATAGTTGAAGCAAGATCTGAGACTATGACACCGAACAGGTATTTATCAAGACATCATCCTGTTGAACAAGTTATTAGAAGTTTGGACAGAGGATTTTTGACTCGGGATAAGGTACATTTATGTTTGATTTCTCAAATTGAACCTAAATCTACTAGTGAAGCTTGTGAAGATGAACATTGGATTAATGTTATGAGAGAAGAACTAGATCAGATAGAAAAGGACAAGACATGGGAATCGGTCCCTAGACCTAAAGACAAGAATATGATTGGAACTAAATGGGTATTCAGGAACAAGATGAATGAACAAGGAGAAGTTGTAAGAAACAAAGCAAGATTGGTATGTAAGGGATACTCACAGCAAGAAGGAATTAACTGTGAAGAAACTTTTGCACCAGTAGCAAGAATTGAAGTAGTAAGAATGTTTTTTGGCCTATGCAGCTTTTAAGAAATTCAAAGTATATGAGATGGATGTGAAGTTAGCATTTCTGAATGGAGAATTGGAAGAAGTCTACATTGACCAGCCTGAAGGTTTTCCTTTGACTCAAGAAGGAGACATGGTATGTAAACTAAAGAAAGCATTATATGGACTAAAGCAAGCACCTAGAACTTGGTATGAAAGAGTGGATAAGTATTTGTTAAAGTTGGGATTTGCTAAAGGAACAACTAATAGCAATCTATACACAAAAGAAATTGAAAATGGTTTGTTGATTATAGTTATTTTTGTTGATGACATTATTTTTGGAGGAGAAGATGAGGCTAGTGACAAATTTGCTGATGAAATGAAGACTAGATATGAAATGAGTATGATTGGTGAGATGAAATACTTTTTGGGATTATAGATAACACAAAACAATGATGGTATCTTTGTAAGTCAGAAAAAGTACTTGAATGATTTTCTAAAAAGATTTAGAATGGAGGACTGTAAACTAGTTGAAACACCTATGGTAACCGGACATAAGTTATCTAGTACAGATGAAACACTAGCAATTGAGAAAAAGAAATATAGATCCATGATTGGAGGATTGCAGTATTTGACACACACAAGACTGGATATAGCACATTCAGTTGGAATTGTAGCAAGATTTCAAGCTGAACCTAGAGAATCACATTATGCAGCAGTAAAGAGGATACTAAGATATTTAAGAGGCACAATGGACTATGGATTGTGGTATGAAAAATTTGATGATTTTACCCTATGTGCATATACAAATGCTGATTGGGGAGGCAATGTTGATGATAAGAAAAGCACCAGTGGAGGAGCATTTTTCCTTGGAGGAAGATTAGTTTCTTGGCTAAGCAAGAAGCAGAATTGTATTTCACAGAGCATAGCAGAAGCAGAGTATGTAGCAGCAACAAACAATTGTAACCAGATAATTTGGATGAAGCAGATGCTGAAGGATATTGGAGTTAAATTTGTTGAACCTGTTATTATACATTGTGACAACACCAATACAGTCAGTATGTCTAAGAATCCTATACTACATTCTAAGACAAAACATATAGAGATCAAGTATCATGTTGTAAGAGAGAAACTTGCTGAGAAAGAAGTCAGACTAGAGTACATAAGCACAAAGGAATAGATATCAGACATATTTATAAAGCCTTTGCCTAAGGATAGATTTGAGTATCTGAGATGTATGCTTGGGGTTATGCCCTAGCCTACTTTTGAGTAGTGATGCAGTTGGTTGCATCTATCCAGTAATATATGAGCCCTATCTTTCTTTTAGACTGGATGTTGGTACTTCCTCTATGAGGGAGTATGTGTATCTGAGCTGAGTCATGAGGACTCTAGTAAATGTATTTTTCTTCTGAATAATTTCTTTTGACATTAAGTTTTTGTTGACATAGTGATGAAATTTCTGTCATTGATGTCAATGGGGGACAAGTATGCATTAAAAACAATATGAGAGAACTGAACATGATAATGAAGCAAGATTTGATTGATGAAGAGGATTTGAAGAAGCAATGTTGTAGTATTGGATTTTTGGAACATTGGATGTTTTTCATCTATGTTGCCATCAATGCTAATGGGGGAGATTGTTAGGAATGAATGCTAAAGTGTTTGGCACCCATTCTATAGCAGTTTTTGTTGCATTCATGACTATGATTGTCATTGATGTCAACACAGTGTTTTATTGAAGACTTGTAGAGAAGCAGATAGTGTTTTGATTATCACACATGGTATATTGTAGTTGGAACTATGCTTGATATGTTATATGTCTATGGTTAAGAGCGCAGATAGTAATTCTTTTATTCATGAAAGTTATGATCATTTTGGTGGAAGTAGTATTCAGGCAGTGTTCCTGAGTAGTAGTTTTTGGAAATTGGATGATATCTCCTAATCGGGATGGAATCTGGCTTTGTGCAATTAAAGGGAAGTTAGAGACACATTGATATTGATGTGGATGATAGTGAAAACTTAGAAGTCACATGAGTGAAGATTTATTGTATTTGGAAGCCAACAGTTTTATGTAATTTTGGTGTAGTGTGTGGAATCTTTTATTTTTGTAATTGTGTGCCGACTCATTTGTAATTATTTGAGTGTGGTATAAAGGATGGAATTTTTTTCCTTATTTTAGTGATGATGTGTGATGTGGTATGCATGAAGTGAAGAAAAGAGCTAAGTATGAGAGCGAAATTGTGAAGGAAGACATGCGAAGTATAGAGATCTGAAATTGAGATCTGATGTAGCAGTGAGTGCGGCTTGGCATAGTCAGAGAAGAGGTAACATATTATTATGTTGAATAATACAAATATTATTTGGACAGTGAGTTCAATGATCTTACCCTGAAGCTGTTTGGGCAGTGGGTCCTTCTATCTTCCATAACTCTTAACGGGGTTAGAATCTTTTAACAGGGATTCAAAATCTCCTAACAGGGATTTATATGTACTGAATGTATTTCATAAGACTCCTAACAGAGTCCATCCTTTCACAAGGAATATTCATATTAGTGCATCTTTTGTGGGCATCATTCTCACTGAGGTTTACTCTTTGATCAAGAGGTTCCCTAGTCAACATATCTTGTGTTATTGTGTAATTGTGTATGAATATCTTTCTATGGTCGGTAATTATATTGCTTATATGGTTTAATGCTGTTGAAGATGATAAAAGTTATAATTATCTGATAACTGATTCAGCCCCCCCCCCCCCCCCCTCTTAGTTATCTTGGTGTACTTTACTTTCTAACAAAATGTACCTTAGACAAGGTATAGATTAATGATTGGAGGTCTTCAGTATCTAACACATACTAGACCTAATATTGCTAACGTTGTTGGAATTGTTGCAAGATTTCAAGAAAATCCTAAAGAATCTCACCTTATGGCAGTAAAAGGGATATTCACATATCTAAAGGGTACAGTTGATTTTTGTGTATGGTATGATAGATCATAGGACTTTATATTTCATGCTTTCACTGATACTAATTGGGCAAGGAATGTAGATGATAGAAAGAGTACTGGTGGAGGAGCATTCTTCCTTGGTAAAAGGTTGATTTATTGGCTTAGCAATAAGCAAGACTACAGTTCTTAGTCTACACTAGAATCAGAGTATGTTGCAACAATAATCAATTGTACACAGATCATATGGATGAAGCAGATGTTAAAGGACATTGGATTATGTCTTGAAGATTCAATTACTATCTAATGTGACAATACTAGCATGTAAATATGTCAAAGAACCCTATTATGGATTCAAAGACAAAACATATAGCAATAAAGTATCATTTCTTGAGAGATAAGGTAGCAGAGAAAGAAGTGAAGTTAGAACATGTGAATACAAAGGAGAAAATAGAAGATATTTTTACAAAACCTCTACCAAAGGATGCATTTGATTATTTAAGAGGTATGCTAGGGGTCATGATCCAACCAACTCTCTAATAATTAATGTAGAAATTGTACTAGTCCATAAATATCAGAGCACTATTTCATTATCTTGATTGAATGCTTGATGCTTTCCTTACGGGGAAATATATGTATTTGAGTTGAGTTACTAAGAACTCTTGGAAACATAATGACACCTTTGACATTGATGTCAATGGGGAAGAGAATTTCACATGAAAAATAGTATGAGATAAATATAAAATATTATGAGAGGATCATCCTTTGGAGTATTCGATGATTGATGAAGAGGATTTGAAAAGATGTTAATACAGATGTAGTACAGGCATGTTTGGTATTCATGGAACTTAGATGTTTTTCATCTATGTTGACATCAATGCCAAAGGGGGAGATTGTTAGGATGAATGTTGATATTCCTATGGTGGAGTATCCAAGTAATGATGGAGGCATGTTATAGTGAATATGTGTTGCATTCATGATAGATTTTGTCATTGATGTCAACATATGCTATTGACTAGTTGTCTAGAAGCCTGCAGATAGGTCGTAGAGAATTGTACGGACAAGGCACTAAGACTTATCATGTGAAAACTTAGAGGAAGACTCCTCATGATGACTTGGGTCACCATTCATGATCACACATGATTATGAGTTGATTAGATAGAGTTATGACTGATTTACTAATAACTGTTTCTCAAGAAATAGAAACTATGATTCTCACAGAGTTGATTACAGAACTTTGTGAATAGCACTCATGGTATTTTGAGTCATGATATGTGAAAATATTTTCATTTTGGACACTGGCTTGAGAGCTTATTGCAATCATATGGAGTCATGATCACATAGGTGATGTTAGATGTGGTGTGTGTATTAGCGAAGACCTATTTGGAGGTCGAGTTGGAACACGTTTCAAGTTATGTGATATGCAAGCTTAATTTATGGATCTAACTGATAAATTGATATAATCATTATGTTGTAACATTGTAAGAGGTATAGTGTGCATCTTCACATGGGTTCATTTGTATCTTGTAAATAGGATTTATCCTATGAAGGCCGACTTGGATATGACTATTGTAACTTGTATATAAGGATTAAAATACTTGGAAAATAAGTGTGGACAATAGTGGATATTTGCATGTGTGAGATGCATAGGTGAATGTGAGCTTGAGGTTTAATTGGATACTATTTAAAGAATAGTAAGTTGTGTACTTAGGTACAAGGTGGAGCTTACTTGGCAGTGGTTGGATACAGGAAGCAGTTTCAGAAATGGATTATTTCAGTCTTGTAATTACAAGGTTTGGAGAACCTAGGGGTGGCCTTAACTCTCAAATATCCTAATCAGATTGATGTATTATACATCTCTAACAAGGTAATTTCCTCTAACAGGGTTGGACTCCTAGCAGGATCGATTCCTTCATTAGGATCACGTTGTAAAGGCTCCTAACATGGTTTTTCCTTTAACTAGGACCTGCCTATTGTAATACTCGGCTCCTAACAGGGTCAGAACCCCTAACAAGGTTATTATACTTATAGTATAGATATTTGTGGGTACCATCCCCACTGGGGTTTTTCCCTTAACAGGGTTTTCCTCAAGAACAAATCTTGGTGTTCATGTGTATGTGTTCTATTCCTATATTTACTTTTCAATTCAGTATTTTGTTTTGAAGTTGGAATAAATTTGGCATCAACTGATTCACCCGCCCCATCTCACTTGATTAGTACATTTTTATTCTAACACTATTAGGATTTTATTATTACATTCAGCACAAGTCCATGTTAAAGAAAAAACCATGTTAGGAGTCTTTCCAACCCTGGTAGGAGTTGATTACAAGGATAGGCTCACTATCTGAGTACACTGCCTAAAGTGAAGCTTAAATACACCTTTTGAAGGTTAAAACCACCTTCTAGATCCACTATCCAAATAAATGAATAAGAGTATACAATAATATTAATGAACTGACTTACAACAACTAGCTTTTCCCAAACAGTTCCAATGAAGTTCTTAATGAATAACCTATTCTCTACATCTAGTAGACCTTCCAAAAACAAGTTTAGAACCAATTCTCAATCATTTCCCACTATCATTCTAAGGAATGAATTTCATTTATACAAGTTACAATAAGAAATTAGGTCATCCTTTTATACTTCCCTAATGCAACAATAAATACATAGACCCTTGTGAAGATACACAAGGTATCTTAAACAAATGTAAAACAAATACAACTCATAAAATGTGCTCCAAGATCTACAATCCATGCTAGGAAACTTCTAAACACATTATCTTCTATGGTTATTGCTTGGCCAAATAGTAGTATCAGAAACCTAGAGCAATGGACTGCCTATCTTAGGATTGGACACCCCAAATGATTCCTAAATGAATTATTTGGTCTCATTTAATTATCGGCCAGGGACGTAAACTTGGAATGGCATTTGCAAAGTATATGCTTCAAAATTTCTCTTTCTAAGACTATCTAAGGAATTCAAATGCTTATGCTTCAAGAAAGCTATACTAAAACTGGTAAGCAAATGTATTCTAACCAAAGTAGGAAATTGTAGTTAGGAACTACTCCAACTGACTATGCTGCAGGAATAGGCTACTAATTTTGATATCAATAGCTGCAGGAACAATAGAGTTCTAATTACATATAAATGAACCAAAAAATGAACTCTACACTAACAAAACAATTCACTCATCAAGTGGGCCCCCTTGAATGAGTGAATGAGAAATACAATCAAGATGAAAGATGCAAACTTGAACTAAACATTCTATTCATCCATAAAATGATTACACTTGATTGAAACAGTACGCAAGATTTCTATTAAAAACTAATTTTGTTCAACTAACTCCAAAAGAGTCACAACAGTCGATTATTTAAAAGGAAGCTACAACTATCTCCTAAATCTACAATCACTTCATAAATGACGATCGATTACAACTCACAAAGTTTCAAAATAGAAACATTATTGACCATAAATAATCCCAGAAATATAGTGCACACTAAATCTACACATTGCATGCAACAGAAAATATCAATTGACTTACTTGCGAAGATTCTGCAATCTGCGGTTGGCTTTGATGACTCCCGTGCCAGTATGTTGGTCTTTGAATATCCATGGTCAACTCCTGCAAAATAATCAATGCACACACATCCAACCATATACATATATATCCACATCATCAATATTAGGAAAAGGTGTAAGTCTTAATTAACACTCTTGCAAATCCTATGGCTACAGGAAGTAACTACCCCAAAAATAGCTTAGGAAAGGAAACATCCATTAACATGTATAGCTATTATATTTACCATTCCTGTCCATGAATTTAAGCAGATATTATGCCTTTAGAAGTATCCACATTTCCATCTTATGTTCACACACATATATAACATATACATAGAAACCATAAGTTCATATGCTTAAAACCATAAATTCATGTCTATGTGCAATCAATTGGTTCTAGAAAGAGGATAAAAAGCACTAAGAAAGATGGCTATTTTGGAAGCCCATCATTCCCCCCAACTGAACTATTGCTGGTCCCCAGCAATCATGAAGTTCTAAATCCTGGCATGGACCCTCAAATCACTAGTTGTTCTCTGCCCAGACTCATCATTAACATAATCAAAGTATCCATGAGTTTCTTTGAGTCTTTCCCATCGCTGTAATTCAGTAGCCATGTCATAATCTATGGCACTATCGGTCATCACTAGAAATGGCTATAGGAAGATTGGAGGCTGAAACCTTAATGGAAACCAGTGGTTAAGGAGTGTCCTTCCCAACATAATGTACCATGGAACTCTTCTTGTAGCAAGGGTTAGATTTTGTGGTGAGTGAGGTTACTTTGACTTTAGATCATGTGACATCCTTATCCACCTCTGCCTGGAGGCATTGATTGTTGTGGGAACATCTTGTGAGGAATACTGGTCCCAGTCTGCAAAAGCTTGTTCTCACACTGGATATATCTTATTGGCTCCACTAGTGTTTGCTGTGATAGAAAGCCAGTCAAAATATGTTCACCTGGAGTGCTGAACTTGAGGCCTCATCATCAAAGGAGCTGACATTTCTTTGTCTCTATATGGCGCAGCCTGATATTCCCTACTTATCTCATTCTGCATCCAAGACATAACTGCTCTTAACTATACATCCCCTACATAAAGGAGTGAATTCCACTGTGTCATTAGGAACTGCTAGGTTATGCAAGTACAATTCACACAATAAGTTTTTCAGAGCGATTGGAGTAGACTGAAAGGCATAGTAAAATTCATGAGGAGTTGATATAGAAGGATTGAGTCCTAAAAATTTTGTTAATTTGAAATTAACAAGTTTCTCCTTAAGGAATAATGCAAATCACCATCTCTGGTGATCTGCATTCCATCAGCTCTAGAATTAATCCTGTAATCTGATCAATCCTCCTCTTCAATACCTCAATCTCATCTGATTTTTGCTCCAAATGAGAATCCTGCTCACTAATGACTCATTTCAATTTTTCCTTTTCTAATCCCCATTGTGTCTTCTCCCATAACAACTGTTGGTATAAGTTTATTCTTGTAGCAAGGGGTGTAGACAAATCTGGTGGGGGTAAAGGTTCCTGATTGAGTATATCCACCCATCCAAATGGAAAGTGAGGAGTTTTAATTATTTTATTTGGTGCAGAGGACTTTCCCTTCCACAAAAAAATTATCTTTATTACATTGATTTCCTCACTAACATCAGCTGCTACCTTAGCCAACATTTCTAACCTATCCTAACTGCTTTGTTGGGGTACTTCTTCAACAATTTCAATCCCAAAGTCAGGGATTTCTTCTGAATTCATACTAACATCCAGCCTGGCATAATTATCTACAAAATTCCTATGTGTCCTCAGAGTCCTCGTCACTATCAATTAGTATGTAGTTAATTCCAAGATTAACCTCTATTTCTAGACTCTGCTCTCTCAATATAGTGTCACTGGCTGTAGTTTGATGAAACATTTCCTTAGAAGAGGACTTTTCCAAAGACTCATTTTCTACAAATTCATGCTCTATGAATTTAGAAGACTCAAGGTTAATAATAGGAAAAGAAGCTTCAGCATCTTTCTTAGAAAGCCTTCTACTTCTCCTCATAGGGGGTATGGATGAGCCCGGAGGACTCTTTTGTTTCTTTCTTTTAGTGACTACCTCTGCAACTACTTTAGGAGGGTTTTCAAAATTCTCCTCCCTAGGGGAATGTAGGGTTTCTTCCACATTATCAGTATTATCACTAGGCTGAGGTTCTAATATTTCTTCTTCTGGCTCCATTGTTTTACCCTTATCCTTCCTAGATGTAGACCTGGTCCTTACGGACGGTGAAGATTCAGGAATATTGGGAACTTCTGTACTTTTGTTTTTCTTCCTCTGATAAGTAGAGGCTCTAGCACTAAAAGTTCTTTTCCTAGGTGACCTAAAAATGGAAGGAGAGGCTTTAGGATCATTCTCAATTCTTTGAACAATTTTACGAACCCCAGAGGATGTTTTCTCTCTCCGACCAACACCATGACCTCTAGGGCCGACCACTCTAGGTTCAACCTTATTCATTTGCAAAAATTCTTCCCATGTCCCAACCTTTTGTCTATTCAATTCCCTTTCTAAAATTAATTTTATTAAGCAATGATGTGAAATAGACTGGTTGCTCCTTGACTGGACTAATAAAGCTTTCTTTTTCACAATGTTAAATAGGAAGTTGGGAGGATTTATTGGTCTGTTGTTGTGCCGAAGATGACTGAAAATTTTGAAATGCAACACATGCAAATACTTGTAGCATCCCTTGCAAGTGAAGTACTGAATAACAAATGCGGCCGACTGAATGAAATCCAGAGGCAAAGATAATCACCAAGTTCCTTGCTTTCTGTCGATATCTAACTGAGGATCACCGTGCAAAGTGAACTGGTCCCTCGCCAAATGTAGGTCAAAATATTTCACCCATTGTTCACCTTCTTGTGGTAAACCAGTCACTTCAGCTACTACATCTTCTGTGAATTCAATCTTCAAGGGTGGTCCCACAATAGTGTGTCCCACTTTTTGGCCAACTTTGACACAATGGTCAACATTTTGAGAAAAAACTTCACTTTAGAACACCTGTTGCCGTAAAACTATTAGGAAATTGAAGATGATGTGAACTAGAGTCTTTTAGAATTTTCTTTCTAGTTTCTAAATATATTTTTAAAAAAAAAATTAAAATCCATTTAAATTCATTTTTCCTTCTCCTTCGAAAAGTGGTTTGTGTGAAAAATTGTGTTTTTAAGGAGTTACTGTCACTTGGATTAACATAACTTTTTTTAAAAATATAATAACAATGTAATTCTTTTGAGATTATATTTGTAACTTCAATATCTAAAGGATGCAATTGGTTTCATTCATTTTAGGTGAATATTTCATAGTTTATTAAGTTCTTAAGTGACAATAACTATAATTTAGACATAAGGTCACTTGGATCGGTCTAACTTGGTCTCTGTATATCAAAATTTATTTTTTCTTTTTTATATAGAAATGTAACACAAATAATATTTTGCTACATATTTTTCATAATTCTTTTTGGTAATTTACTATTTTTCCCAAAGTCTTGAAGAGATAGGTTGTTGAATGACCAAACAACCTATGTTAAGTTAAAGTAATATTTAAAAGTAATAATGAACTCAATATGTATTAAAATTATATTCATTAGAAAGCTTGTTCCGAATGGAATCATACTACATAGATAGGTTTTTCAAATGGATTCATTTGATCTGCCAAAATATAAAGTCGAAGTGATTTTTTGTCAGCATTTTAATAGATGCGAAGGAGACTCCATTATAGATATGAATGAGGAGTATAGATGTTATATCAATGTTTTTTTAATCTAAGAGGCTTTGAGATAACCATTTGTAATTAATTCTTTCAAATAGAACCTCTCAAGGCCTAAATCATCATATTTTATTAAAAATGTGTTATTTCAGCAAAAATCAACATGTCTAAAAAAGTGGGACACACTATTATGGGACCACCCTCAAGCCTTTAACCTTTGCAAATCCATCCTTCAAGGTAGATAAAAATTCCAGAGCGACTTCCTCATCAAACCCTTTAAGGCTTAAACAATAATCCAGCCATCCTCTTCTTCGAAACATTTCACAAGTAGATGCATCATCTAGCAGAACCCTGTGATCCACTGGCTCATGCCATTGAAGGTCACCTCCCATTGCTACTCTCAAACAAGTTTTAAATTTGCAGAACTACAACTCCCACAGAGCTCGACAATGGCAATTCACAGACCTCAATGCATTACGGAACAAGATGTTGCACAATAAAAGATGACGTACAAACTGCAACTTGATTCATAGAATTAAATATTTTTGCACAAAATCTAATGATATAAGTTTTGCATAACATCACATAATAGCTCACGCGTGCCAAGGCTGCGACATTGAACACGTCGTGACATATCATTAAAAATCAAGATCAGACTTTAATATCTTTAATATCTTTAATTCACTTCAAATATGATGATGCAATCAAAAAAGGATAGATCATCAAGTCATGTCGCAGACACAATTCAAAGACAAGAACTTTAATTTTACATGCTAATTTGAAATTTAGAAAATAGAATAGTTCCCCCCCCCCCAACTAAGTAATGGCATGGGTCCCACCAGGCTAGATTATGCAAGAGTGTAAAATTAAAACTACACAAAGTCCTAAAAATTAATGAATATAAATAATATATGTACAAGTATAGGTGGCATGAACCTGGAGGCGCTACACGAAGAGTTGTTCAAAAAACTACACCTGCATAATTGAAGTGATGGGTTGGGGTGAATGGGTGGAAAAGAGGTTAGGTGAGGTGGAAAATTATTATGGAGAAATGATTTCATGAAATGTGAAATGTTTATTATGGTGCCCTTGAATGGAATCAAGAATCGAAAGAATCCTGGGTGGAAGACCCAGATTCTTTGACTATAGGATCGCTTGCTTCTTCTATGCTCTGGAATTGTTTCAGGAATTCATCATGGCTAATAGGTTTGTGGTAAAGTTTCAGGCGATGCCTGTTGACAAGTAACTTGAATCTAAACAGATCAATGGTTGAAAGTTGTACATCTCCATTGTCAAATACTAATATGATCTCATAAGGCCCAAGCCATCTGGTATGAAATTTCCCAAGTGTGTGCTGGTATCTTGAATCATACAACAGTGCCCAATCTCCTATAGAAAATTGCTTATCACGAATGAACTTATCATGCCATTTTTTCCTTTGCTGTTGTATCAACTCCGTATCATGGAGGGCAGACTTTATGTATTCATCCAATCCATTTAATTGCAGTAACCTGTCTTCTTGTGCTTTGGTGATATCGATATCCAGATCTAAGGTTGTGCGAAGTGTTTTATGCTGGAACTCAATCAGCATAGAGGTTGTTTTTCCATATACCAACTCAAAAGGAGTAAACCCTGTGGTGGTTTTCCATGTGGTGTGGTAAGCCCATATGGCTTCAGGAAGGTGTGTAGCCCAATCCTTTTTATGCATAGCCATTGTTTTGGTAAGAATGGATTCTATCTCCCAGTTTGTGATTTCAGCTTGACCATTGGCTTGAGGATGATAGGGTGAAGATTTTCCATGACGCACCATGTACTCCTGCATCAACTCTATGATAAGGTTAGAGGTGAATTGTGCCCCCTGATCTGTGATAATTTCCCTTGGTACTCCAAACCTGGTAAATATACATTCATAAAGAGATTTAACAACCTTGTGGTCTCTAGCATGTCTCATGGCTTTGGCTTGAACCCATTTTATTGCATAATCAGTACATACTAAGATGTTAGACTTTCCATGAGAAGAGGGCTCAATGGGTCCAACAAAGTCAATACCCCACTTATCAAAGGGTGTGACAACTACCTACGACTGTAGGGGCATTTCATCAGACTTTGTGGGTCATCCCATACGTTGACACCTATCACAGTGCCAAGTATGTTTTGTTGCATCTTTATGAAAAGTAGGCCAGTAGTATCCGGTTGTCAAAATTTTGTAGGTTGTCCTCTTTACAAAAAAATGTCTGCTGCATGGCTCATCATGGCATGCCCGGAGAATGTCATAAGTTTCATCCTCTCTAACACATTGCCTTGTGACTTGGTTTGGTCCTATATAAAACATGAAGCCTGATATCCAAGAGAAGTTAAAACTCTTCTCAACCAATAGACAACACTATTTAGGAGAGAAGTGAGGCGGTGTTCTGTGTGTAACAAGGTAATTGGCTAAGTCTGCATACCATGGAGTAAAAGAATCAATAGAAAACAAGTGCTCATCGAGGAAGCTATCATCAATTGTTGTAGGATCATTTGGCACTTGCAGTCTTGACAAGAAATCGGCCACTACATTAGCCTTCCCTGGTTTGTCTATTATCTTTACATCAAATTCCTGCATGAGGAGTAACTAGCGTGCTAATCTACCACTAATGGTAGGTTTATTCATTAAGTACTTGATAGTTGAATGATTAGTATAAAAAAATACTTCATAGCTTGTGATGTAGTGCCTAAATTTGTTTAGTGCATAAACAACTGCTAACAACTCTTTTTCAGTAACAGTATAATTTAATTCTGCTCCTTGCAAATTTTTACTAATATAGTAAATTGCATGTTCAATAATACCTTCCTTCTGTCCTAGAACTGCTCCAATAGAATAGTCAGATGCATCTATGTGGATATGGAATGGAAGCTTCCAATCAGGTCCTCTGAGAATAGGTGTTGTTTTTAGAACATCTTTCAACTTCTGGAATGATGCTTCACATTCCTCTGTCCATGCAAATTCAACGTCTTTCTTCAACAAGTTGTATAATGGTGCTGCAAGTTGTCTAAAGTCTTTTATGAACCTTATGTAGTAACTATCATGGCCAAGGAAACTCCTGACATCCTTCTGCTTAACTGGTGTGGGAAGTGTGTTGATGACTGTGATTTTTGCAGGGTCAACCTGAATTCCAAATGATGAAAGGTAGTGTCCCAGGACCACTCCCTCCTCCATCATCATATAGCACTTCTCACTGTTAAGAGAGAGATTATAATCTTGACATCTCTTTAGGAATTTATCCAAGTTAGCTTGTGCTTCCTCAAATGTGGTTCCATGAGTTGTGAAGTCATCCATATAAATTTCAACACAATCAGCAGCAATGTCAGAGAATATACCCAGCACTACTCTCTGGAAAGTAGCAGGGGCATTACACAATCCAAATGGAAAGACTGAATAAGAAAATGTTCCCCAAGGATAGGTAAACATTGTCTTATCCTAGTCTTCTGGTGATATTTGTATCTGATTGTACCCACTGAAGCCATCTAAAAATGAAAAGTACTTTTTACCCGCAAGGTTATCAAGCACTTGGTCAATGAAAGGTAGTGGAAAGTGATCTTTCTTAGTGGCTTTGTTAAGTTCTCTATAGTCAACACAAACTCGCCACTTCCCCCCTTTCTTTGGAACAATTACAAGTGGAGAGACCCACTAACTGTCAGAAATAGGATAAATGAAACTTGCATTAAGAAGCTTCTGCAACTCGGTCTTCACTATGTCTCTCAAAGTAGGGTTAATTCATCTTTGAGCTTGCCTTACTGGCTTGTGTTCTGGGCTTATATATATTTTGTGAGTACAAATTTTGGGATCCAGCCCTTTCATGTCAGTGTTGTTAGGATAATAAGTAGAAAATGCAAATATTAACAAACAAGAGAGAACACAATAACACAGAATTTAACGTGGTTCACCCAATCCCTGGGCTACGTCCACCAACAGCGAGTCCAATATCTTTATTATTATCCAGTGATTACAATCTAAAACCTACAACTCAATACCACCGTAGGAAGCTACAATAATCCCTCATACAATTAATCTCAAACCCTAAGCCCTTTTACAAGTATTTTTGACATAATGAAATTAGGGCAAAAATACTCCGACAATCATCAAGCTTGATGACTGTCCTGTAAAAGCTTGAGAAGACTAGACATTTGAGATTCAGTGAATTTTTTATTGACATTCAGCTCCTTTCCTAAAAAAATTTCAACTCTCTTAACTTTTTCTAACATCTGGACTTCTGCTATGGATGGAGATTTTATCTCATGGGGCAGCAAGGTATGGAGATAATCTGGTGCTACAGGAAGCTGAGATGTGGTTTTCTTGGGCATTATTGTTTGAAGGGAACAATTTGGATCATCACAAGATGACTCCTCAGAACCATACTAGTTGGTAAGGATTTCTGCTAGTATATCATCTTCTTCTTGTGATACCAAGAATGGATTCCTCTCAATGACCATAAGTTTTTGCACAAAATTTGCTTCAAGGGCAACATCTCCTAAGTTTGGCCAAACAACCTGATCAAGTTCACTTTGGGGTTTTGTTGGAGAATACAGAGTTAACTTCTTGGTATTTATTCCATCTGATATGGTCATCTTTCCTGAATGACATGCAATGCAAGCATCAACTGTGGCTAGCCAAGGCCATCCTAAGATTAATGGGTATCCTCCTAAGGTGGCTTTGGGTGACAGGACTATGAAATCAAAAGGGTAATCTAGAGAATCCAAAGTAACAACAATATCCTCAACCATACCATCTGGCTTGACTGTGGAATTATTAGCTAACTGCAATATTATTGGTGTGTCCTGCAAACCAATGATACTAAGTTTCAACAGAACTTCCCTAGTCATAACATTGATTGATGCTCCCATTAAGTCAATTAGAACATTCTGAATTTGGGTACCATTAATGTAAATGGTTACTACTGGACTTCCTAGATCTGAATACTTAGGCATGACAAGTTTGCTTAGCATGAGATCAGAGAGCTGGCCTAAGACATGGACAGTATCAGGATCTTTCTTTTTCCTTCCAGGTTGTTTGATATAGGCTTCTTTAATTGCTTTGGTATAGACTGGAATTTCTTTAAGGGCATCCAATAGGGGAATCTGCACTATCATTTTCTTGAGCTGATCAATCAAATAAGTGGCTATAGGATTTTCTTTTGGAGGAACTGCCTGAGACAATCTTTGCAAATAAGGAGGATTCTTAGGCATTGGTGTAGTTTGAACAATAGGCGAAACATCAATAGGCTAGTTCATAGGTATGTCCTCGACATCATAAACTTCTATTATTATTGGCTCCTTGGGTGCAGGCAGTTTAGTTCCTGATCTAAGATGGATATCATTTATTTGCAAGGAATAAGCTTGTTGCTTATTGTTAGGATTTGGAGTTGGCTGAGTAGGAAGTTGAGTTAGCTTTTGATGATTTCTATTTGCTATAGGAGGCGGCGGAAAAATAGCTTTCTGCTGAGGTGGGGGCATTATTGCTTCTTGTTGACTAGACTGATTGGGTCCCCACTGATGTTGTGGTTGCCAGTTACCATGAGGTGGACATTGGCTATTCTGTTGCGGCTGCTGATGGGAGTTATACTGCTATTGGTATGGGTTAAATGGTGGCTATTGTGGATAGGCTTGGTTATAGTGCGGCTATTGATTGGACCAGTTGTAATTCTAATTCTGACCTTGAGGAGCAGAATTTTGAGGGTTTTGGTTTGGCCAATGGCTACTATTATTATTATAACCAAAATTATTTAGTGGGTTTGGAGGCATACCTTCTCTCTGAGCCCATGGACGCCTTTGAGAAACATAGAAAAATTCTCCATTCTCCTCATCTATGGCTTTGAACTCGGTGGGCATTGGGTTGATGTCCACAAATGCAACCATCTTACATTTACAGTTCCTCTTCTTTTCTCTGCAATGAGAACAGAACTCAACAAGCATAGCATTTGACTCTTCCTTCTTCCTCCTCGCTTGCATACTATCTAGCTGAGTGGCAACATCATTAATGATGTCTTTCTTGAAGTCAAATAGAAAATTAGACAGGTCCATTTTGGATACTCCTGAACCACCATTGGACTTATGTGGTAGGTCTCTAAGTCCCCTACCCTTCTTCAAAGGGGCCCTTGAACAATTTTGACATATATTCTTTATGTTTGCCCAATTTTTCTGTGTGATATCTCCTCCTACCATGAGGTTTAGAGCCTCAATACTTCCATCATTCACACCCTTTAGGAAAAGGTGTTTCTGAGATGCCTCATTTAACTGATGCTGTGTGTTACGCTATAGGTTGAACATGAATCATGATACATAATCCTCCAAGGTTTCATCCTCCTTCTGAGACATTTTAAAAATGTCGCCACCTTTCAAATCTTGACCTCTACAGTACTCTTTATACTTCAAAAGAAACATACTGCGCATGGCATTCCAGTCTGCTACAGCATTAGCACCTAACCCCATGAACCATCTCAAGGCAGCTTCTTTTAGAGTTGATGGAAACAACTTCAGCTTGTGGGCATCAGTGGTATAGTCATAACTCCAGCAAACAATATCAAATTCAAAGAGGAAGGTCTTTGGGCCTTCTGTAAGGAGGCCATAGAATTTGGGAAGTGCAGCAGTAGGTATATTCTTCAAATTTTGGTTACCTTACTGTTGAGGTATAGAAAAAGGAAAGGGAGCCTGAGCAGCCATTCTGGGAGGAGGACTTGGTGGTGGTGGCTGATATATAATAAGAGCAAGCGGGTTGTCTAGGTATTCAGGTTCAGCAAATAGGTCATTCAAATGTAGTGATTCCTTAGATGATGAGGAGGATATGTGTTCCTGAGCATCAACAAATAGATTTTCAAAGGGTTCTTCTTCTTCATTTTCACTTTGTGGTTCTTCAACTTGAGGATTAAATAGATCAAATGGTCCTTCTTGGTAATTACGGGGAAGAAATCTCCCAAGGTGATCTCTCCTCTATGCATAAAATTCTTACTTAAGACTAAGTACTAGATTAAAACCAAGAATGCAACTACAAGGATAAGTTTGAATTAACACCATCCCCGACAACGATGCCAAAAATGCTTGGCCAAATAGTAGTATCAGAAACCTAGAGCAATGGACTGCCTATTTCAAGATTGGACACCCCAAATGATTCCTTAATGGATTATTTGGTCTCATTTAATTATCGACCAGGGACGTAAACTTGGAATGGCATTTGTAAAGTATATGCTTCAAAATTTCTCTTTCTAAGACTATCTAAGGAATTCAAATGCTTATGCTTTAGGAAAGCTATACTAAAACTGGTAAGCAAATGTATTCTAATCAAAGTAGGAAATTGCAGTTAGGAACTACTCCAACTGACTATGTTGCAGGAATAGGCTACTAATTCTGATATTAGTAGCTACAGGAACAACAGAGTTCTAATTACATATAAATGAATAGGAAAATGAACTCTACACTAACAGAACAATTCACTCATCAAGTGGACCCCCTTGAATGAGTGAATGAGAAATACAATCAAGATGAAAGATGCAAACTTGAACTAAACATTCTATTCATCCATAAAATGATTACACTTGATTGAAACAGTATGCAAGAGTTCTATTAAAAACCAATTTTGTTCGACTAACTCCAAAAGAGTCACAACAGTCAATTATTTAAAAGGAAGCTACAACTATCTCCTAAATCTATGATCACTTTATAAATGAGGATCGGTTACAACTCATAAAGTTTCAAAATAGAAACATTATTGACCATAAATAATCCCATAAATATAGTGCACACTAAATCTACACATTGCATGCAACAGAAAATATCAATTGACTTGCTTGCGAAGATTCTGCAATCTACGATTGGCTTTGATGACTCCCGCGCCAGTATGTTGGTCTTTGAATATCCACGGTCAATTCCCACAAAACAATCAATGCACACACATCCAACCATATACATATATATCCACATCATCAATATTAGGAAAAGGTGTAAGTCTTAATTAACACTCTTGCAAATCCTACGGCTACAGGAGGTAACTACCCAAAACATAGCTTAGGCAGGGAAACATCCATTAACATGTATAGCTATTGTATTTACCATTCCTGTCCATGAATTTAAGCAGATATTATGCCTTTAGAAGTATCCACATTTCCATCTTATGTTCACACACATATATAACATATACATAGAAACCATAAGTTCATATGCTTAGAACCATAAATTCATGTCTATGTGCAATCAATTTGTTCTAGAAAGAGGATAAAAAGCACTAAGAAAGATGGCTATTTTGGAAGCCCATCAATTATCCCTAAATAGGTCTTCGCAAGATCACACACTTCATCTGACATCACTTAGATCTCGAAAAACCAATAATCTCATAGAATATTCTCCCACATGTCTTCTATCAAGCCTCAAGCTCACATACCACAATCCATGCTCGCGTCTAAGTTATCTTGAAAACTCAGAGACCATCTCTATCATAATCCTATATTACTACACTATGACTAGTCTTCACCAAAACATTCATAACTAATGTAAAAGAACAAATAATGATCTGCGACTTTAGAAATAAGGTCTACACACATTATTCATCAAAAATCTAAGCTCGCATATCTTGGAATGTTGTACAGTGTACATACCACTCTATCAGACCTTCATGTTCCTATCATAATCAACCTATCTGAGACTTCTGATTAAACCAATTGAAACATATGTTGACATCAATGAAAAAACAAGAATGTCAACACCTCAACTAACAAAAATTCCAACATGTTGGAATTTGGAATGTATGGATAATTAATAATATATCTTTTTATGTCTTGCATATGTTGAATGGTTTCTAACCACACATGTGTTGAGTAGGTTACAATTTTCTTGAGTATTATCGATGTTCATGCTTTTAGAAGTGGATATAGATAGATTTGATTATGTCCCCTGAACCATATTTTTCTATTTATTTTACTGTTAACCGTTATTTATTTGCAGGGAAAACCTTGAGACTTCACCCCTTTCGATCAATGGGTAACTAACCAGCATGCCCTTAAAATGTACAGTCACATGTCCAACTCAGATATTCCAACAATGTTGTGACTCAACTACCAAGTTCTTGAGAGCAAGAGGGACATGTTTGTTGACTTGGTGGTCAGCACCTCCTTGGATATTCGTGACATGGCTTAACCGCCTCCCGTGGATCAGGTTAAATCTGGCATTTATTTTGGGCATTGATAGTTCGAGCTTTTGGTGCAACGGCAAATGATTCCAACAATTGGTATCAGAGCCTTGGGTCACGGGTTCGAGTCTCCCTTCAGTGGGTGTTCAAGGCTCAGTCGGTGCTGAGGGGGAGATTGTTGACTTGGTGGTCAGCACCTGCTTGGATATTCGTGACATGGCTTGACCGCCTCCCATGGATCGGGTTAAATCTGGCATTTGTATTGGGCATTGATAGTTCAAGCTTTTGGTGCAACGACAAATGATTCCAACAATGTTTCCTTGGTTAAATCTTCCAGGTAAAGTTGGTCGGCATCTTGATACTTGGTGACATCTCATTACCCCCTTTTGGTGTAGCATGCAACAAATCCATGTCAATATAAGCTCCTAAGCATCCCGTTTTACAAATGTTAGTTCAATAAAATTAACACAAAGTGAGGAAAATTCACAAATTCAAATAACTTTACAACTTAATTTTCTAAAATGATTAAAATGTCCATCAATGAGAAAAGATCCAATTTAATGAAATATATTTAGACTTATAAGCATTAATGATTTTGTCATGTGATTGTAAATCCTCATTCATATCATCAAGAAAATTAACAAAATGGATTTTATTTTGGAATTTAGATAACTTCCTTTCCACCTTGTTCTTGAAGTAATTCACTGATCTGGAAATTATAGGTTTACGCACCTTCCTATGCTCTGTCATCTGTAAAAGAGAAATGTATTTTTACAGATTCAAATTTTGAAAAATAACAAGGCTACGTGCTACCTAAAGCTTCCTACACATTACTCTAGTCAATGCTACGTGTCATAGAAATTTTTTAATGCACTATTTTCCTACGCGCTATTTAAATTATTAAAATTTAATACATTCTAAAATAGAATGTAAATGCGACATAAAGCTTATTGATACACACTAAAATAATGAGTGACAAAAGATAGAATAAATATTGCACGCGTCAAAAATCTGTGTGAATGTGTCAAACTTTATCATGCACACGCTATTTTATCCCCAAAATGCATCAAAATACACTCTGTACACGTCATTTTTCCTGTTAGAGGTGTTGTAGTACCTGCAACTTAAAAATATGTAGCACTAATTCACCTAAAATCTATACAAATCATTAAAACATGTTAGTATGAGGCAAGGGTTCCACGATGGGTACCATTTTGTATACTAGAAAGTATATTCATGAAACATAACAATGATTAATCTAAATTGAATTATGAAAGATTATGCAAAGGATCAACAAATTCAAAGTAAATCTCTCAAAATCATCTCATCTCTCTCTATCTAAAGAAGCTAATGAGTAGCTCTCAGCTTAAGCACCATTAGAGACATCTTTAGAATGAGAATTAAGCTATGCTAAATGCAACTCTACCAATCTAACTCAATTATACTCAATTGTGATATGAATTCAAAACTAAATGCCTATGGTAATGATGCAATTAACAAAGATTCTTATGGATCTTTAACTCCTGATTTTGGCTACTATTTATAAATTTTCCAAAGCTTAGGGGTAGAGTGAAGTTAACCTTGATCGAAGTTGAGTCAAGTTTATTGTTTCAAATGGTGAGACAAAGTATAGATTTTTGTTACAAATGTTGGAGCAAATAAACAAAATGAGGGGTCAAGATGTATCTCTAAGATGAGAGGTGTAGAATCGATTTGTCCTTGATCCATGTGAGCTCATTCCTTCATTCTAATTGGTTTATTTGATTATCGCCCCCATGTGGTGGATGAGAATAATAAGAGTTAATAATAGATTTAATTGATTTATCAAGTAGCCATGTCTACCCTTGAATGGGTTGTATTCGATTTTATTTAAATTATACAAATAATTGATTAAAATCAATTGCATAATTATTTGATCCTCCTGATTTAATTGTTCCAATAGCTTTAATTTTAATAAATTCATGTTTTTATCCTTGATTTCTCACTTCAATTTTACTTGACCATTTTTAGGTGTATACAGAAGCTATTAGTATAGTAGGTGTGGCCACAATCTATCATATGGTCTAGAAAACTTTGATGACCAAGTGTACGATCTTTTTGTGGATATAGACCTTGGGGATTTGCATATTGTTTAGAACTTAAATATCTTTGGTGAGGGTTGTAAATATTTATTTTCTAGGATAAAACAGGTTACATGTTGTCATGCTAAAAATAAGGCTCAATGAGAAGGTAAGTGATCTCTTGCACCTTAAGGGGTTTTAAATATCAATAGTGATGGATCTTCTAGAAGAAATCTTGGACATGTGATAATTGGTGGAGTTGGTAGGGATAGTTCTAGAAATTTGATTTTCAAGTTTTCTCTTTGTATAAGGGGAAACAAACTAACAAATATATAGAGCCTATTTCTATTCTCTTAGCACTAGAAAGAGGATGTTTTCTTATCTAGAGAAAGATTATTTATGATTTTGATTCGTAAGTTGTTGTGGATATGTTAAATAATTGTAAGGTGGAGGAGATCGAGTGGCATTTGGCATTGGTGGGAAGACAAATTATTATGATGAGAGATTCCTTGGAGTCGGTCTACTTTGGTTATGTCCCATAGAACTCAAGTAGGGCTGTAGATTATTTAGTCAAGTAGGTCTCTAAATCGACGAGCAATGGGAATATTCAAGATTAGAGTCAATTTCCTCTGGACTATGCCAAAGAGTTCGAGAAGATTACTATCAAAGATATGGTGACCTAGATGTGACCTGTTAGGGGTCACCCAGATCATTTTATTTTAAGTTATGCTCTCATTTTAGACTTGATGGCCTTATGTTGTTCTCTAATAGTTTTTATTCAATAATTTTTATCCCTCTTTTTTTTCTAAAAGGCTATTCTATTATTTTTCCACTAACTAGGAATAAGATTATTTTTCTTGTTCAAATATTTCATTAAGGAGCTCTATAAATGTATTATGACCATGATTAATTTGGCAATATATTTCAAGTTTTGTAATGAATTGAAGGATAAAAATTTCACAAGAATATTTTCTTATTTTATAATAGTATTTCTTATCTTCTTGTAATATTTTTCTACTCTTGTTTTTTTCATTCATTATTTTTAAGTGTTATTTAATATTATGATAAAGTTATGCATGATAAATATTCTAAACTAAGATAAATAGCATAATATCACAAGAAATTTAAGATTAGTTAAAATTATTGCAAACAAGTTAAATTAGGTGTTGAAATATGTGTCCAACACATATTTGCAAGAAGGAATAAAATGAGATCTAAGAAAAGAATATGATGTGTAATTTCACCTCTTTAAAATTGTAAGTATTTTAATATTTTATTTTTTATCTAATTAATTTTTTAATATTTCATCATATATTGTTATATTTCAATACTTTAAAACCTATAAAATTTCCAAAATATAAAGATGATAGTTTCTTTAGCTTTTATAAATTTTAAATTTTAACTACTTCCATTAAATGAAGGTATTTGTGAGAAGAAATTTTTTTTTAAAAGAAAGAATAGAATTACAAATCTAACTAGTGGAGGTAACCAAGGGCAAAAGAGAATTTATAATTAATAATTTGGTTCATATACATTATGACCTTGCTCAAACAAAAATGGTACACATTATTATTATGCTTGATATTATCCATACCTTTTGTAATAATAAAGATATGCATTTTTTTTTTAAGTAGCACTTTTATATAGATAAAAAATTGGCACTCATCAAAATTGAACTCAATTAAATCATTTACTTGTTTTTTATTATAATCTTGTAATTGTTTTAGTATTAGTGAGATTTTTTTTTCAAAACTTGTTTTGGTTGACTTTTTATATAGAGTAGTTATTTATTGTCTATCTCATGTTTATTATAAGAAATTAAGATTTTTATAACAATTTCTGAAGTCTAAATTTAATATATACTATTTCTCTATTAATAATCGTAAATATAATATTCATTTATTCATCAATGATATGAATAATTTATTGATTTTTTCTATATTGTTAATTTTGCCTTCATATCAATTAAATAAATGTCAAAATAAATTATCAACTTGACTTTAAATCTATTATTTTTATACAAATTAAAAATATTATAATATAACTAACAATTTGAAATACAATTATTAAATCTAATAGCAATTATTTAGAGTATTAGAAGGCCCATAAAAATCTGAAAGTACTTATTTTTAATGATTTTAACATATTCATTTTTTCTTATGAACATTTTAGATTTTTTCTTCACGTTCTAGTTCAACCCATGGGAAGTGTCCCTATAAAGTGTAGGGTCCCCAAGTGGGAGAATGTAATGGACAATATAATTACTAGCCATGATGACCATGTGTCCAATCAACAAAACATTTTTTATTTTTTTGATTGATATACTTATCCACTACCATAAAGTCAAGAGATACCTTTACCTTTTTGTGTCTAGAATCATTGAAAAAAAAATATTAGAAACTCATCAAAAGTGAAACTCAATTAGATTATGCTCTTTAGGTGTTTTTTTTTCAATTAGTGAAAGACATAAAATTAGTTAAATTGGAAGTCATATTTTTTTAGGTAAGGTATATGTTGATTAAATTTATAAGTGAGCATTAGATGTATATAAATTATTAATAAATTATTTCACTACAATCTATGTCCTACATAATTCTCAATTTTCTTTTATTAGTTTTAGAATTATAGTTTTATAGGGTATTCATAAAGGCTTGTCTCAAATTATTGAACACAAGATATTCTACAATACCCATATTCATTCTCCACTTCTTTATGCTTATTGCAGAAGAACACACTTGGCAAAGAGGACAATGATGAAGGTAAATACAAGGATATGTACAAATTCCTCGAAGAGGACTAGGTGACGCAAGTTTTCAACAATAAATGCAAGTAGAAGGAAGTCTAGAGATTTGGTTTCTTTTTATAGTTTATTTTGATGTTCCTAGTGGCCTATGTGGCCTTGTTTTAAACTTTATTTTTTTGTATTCTAGGACTGTTATATCTTATACTAGTAGTTTTTATGGTTTCTAGTATGGCCCTATGTGGCCATGCTTAAAGACTTTACTTTAAACTATGTTGATCAATAGAGTAGATGTTTTTAGTGTTAGTAGTAGATTTTGTGACTAGAGATACTGGTTACTTTTTGTGTTTTCTAAGTTCATTCAATTGTTTTTGATATAATGTTAGTGTGTTAATAGTGTGTTGTAAATGTTAGTCTGTTGACTGACACATGTTGGGCTGTTGTGTTCAAGAGACACCCTAGTTTTGCTACTTTAAATATGAAAAACATAGAAATTAATTTTTTTTTACCTAAATCCATAATCTTATAAAATAGATGTGTTTCTTCTTAATTAATAAACTGATATACAATTTTCACCAATATGTCATAGATACTGTTTATATCTTTATTATTTATATAATCTTTTAATGATGCATTTATATCGATTATATTGATGTTCAAAAACTTTAACAATTTCATTTAACTATATTATTTCATATGGCTTATGGGTGTAACATGTGTATTCCTCTTAGTCACATGTTTTCATATCCTTGATTTCTTAGGTTTGTTTGTATATATTGTATGTATCTTCAAATATTTTATTCTCAAAATTTTTTAATCATTCTACAAACTATATATGAATATAAAACTTTTTTCTTTGTTAGTATCGTAAGTTTGGATGGTAAGAATCGATCCCGATTTAACTCTGAATCATAGGTAATGGATGAGAACTTTTACAATATCTCTTAGAATATAAAATAATATTAGATAATCTACCCACATGGAATAGCTATAAGTTAATACAAGTTGGAGAAGGCAGAGGCTTCTTGAACCAAAATAGCTATGGGGGGACACATGGTGAGGTGATATAGCTTGAATATGAGGCCTTGGTGCAGAATGGTCTTCTTTTTCCTTTGGCTTTTGGCCTCTACAGTTTCTTTAACAATACTCTCCATAGAATGGAGGAGGAAGAACTCGAGGGAGATGGTGCTATGATTCCTAAAATGATTCAAAAAAGGTATATGATAAAATTAATAAACACCATATCTTCCTTCGAGGGTAAAATATTTTGAATAACCATTAAACATGCCAGATCCCATAGAGGAGGAAGTTGTTCCCGGTCATATCCACCACAAAGTTTGATAGGGTTTTCATCATCCCTGAAAAATTAATAAAAGCTCTCCATGTTTGAAACCCTACTAGTTTTCGTCTATTTATGTCCCACTATTGGAGGACTAGTGGCTTTTTCTATAACTTCTTCATTTATTTCGAACGAAATGCCTCCCATCGAAATACGCCTCTCATTCCATGAGGAGACAAATTATAGAGTGAGGCTTTCATCGTGTCCTGTCAAACACTCAATGAACTGCACCACACACCCCCCCCCCCCCTTTATAGATGTGCCAAACCATAGGGTTGTTCATGAATCATCACGCTTATTGGGCTCGACCCAAACTCTATCACTCCCCACTTCTTTACAAATTAGAACCAAGATATTACACGAATGCAAAAACCCAAATTGAAACCACTAGAGAGAAAAGACACATAAATCCGAATAAACAAATGTAGTCCATGCATTTATAGTATTTTGTACTTTCCTCCATTTTCATTTCCAAATTGACCACTAGCTCATGTGACAAGTCCATCATCATTATAGAAAGAAGAGGAATATAGATTACAATCAGATTTTTTAATCCATGTAAATCCCCCACCCAAAATTGAAGTTAAAGACTTTCTCCTCACAAAAAAAGCCTATTAAGATTCCAATTAATAACATGTCACTATAAATAACATGAATAGTCATGATCATAAGTCACTATTAAGATTGAGGTCAATGTTTGTCACTATAAATAACATGAATAGTCACAATCACAAGTCACAACAATGTCTCCTCCCCCATAAATTTGGCATCACAAACTTAGTACGACAAAAAACATTCTATTACTAGAGGTCGAGTTCAAACTAGATTTGACATAACCTTAACAACTTTGGACAATTTTACATTGGTTCGGTCAAAAACCAAATATAATTACTTCAACAATTAAGAGAAAGCTATTACCGTCCAGTTTGTGTTCAGACTCGTACAATCATAAAGATGACAGCCAAAAAGGAAGTTCTAGTGTACTGTATCCGGACGGAGGCTATTTCTATTTGATACCCAGTTATGTTTTTAAGTAACACCAATGTGGTGTTATGTGAAATTAGTAAAAAATACTCAAGCAATGTACCGTACCCAATTCATAATGCCAAGGCATTGGTCCTTTGGCTTTCAATTCTGATCTATCTACATACGTATGCTCACAACAAGAATAGTATATACTGTACAAATATACATTATACGTGTCTATATATCTTCTAGTAAACATTGTTAAGCCCACCTACCTACATAACTATACAATCTCAAGGTTTCGCAGTTAAGTGAGTACTGTGGTCTGTTAAATTTATAAATCAGGAGTCAAGTGAATCTTCATACAGTTTTGATCGAGAGGGAAACACAAAGAAAAGGTTAGGTTTGTATGTTATTTTAGATCTGTGTTTGAGAGATAAATTGAAATTCTTTGCCTGGCACAAAGAGAGACTAAATAATAGTTTCTTGGGTGCAGGTGAAAGAAACCAGCAGAAGTTTCTGTTGGACCATTATAAGGTAAGTACCTGAGTTCTTGTTATATATAGTATAGTTTGTTTTTTTTTCGATTTCGGATTATTGTTATTTCTGTTTAATGATACCAGATTTTCACAATTTCGTAACAGTATAATTGCTATTGTTTCTGATTTCGAATGTTTTATATACAGTGATATTTTTAAATTATATTTTTGTTTATCTGGTCTAAGATAATGTTTAATGGGCTCTAATTTATCATGTCTGTGTCTGGAGGGAAATGAATGTTTGGACTCCAAGTTTATCATGTGTTTGTTTGGAGGGAAATGAAAGTTTGGGTATATTTGAGAATAAACGTTAAGAAGTGCATGTTGGGATTTTGATGGTAGATGGGTAGAGGAAAACGTGAGATGAAGAGAATAGAGAATAAAGCAAGCAGGCAGGTTACATTTAACAAAAGAAGCAAAGGATTGCTGAAGAAGGCTGAAGAATTGACCATATTATGTGACGCAAGTGTGGCGCTTGTTGTCTTTGCCCCCTCTGGAAAATCCATACAGTACCCCGAAGAATTCAAGTATGTATTCTTTAGAATAATTACTAAAGTTACAGCTTCCCCAGCATTTCTAGTTTTAGTTTCCTTTTCATACCAAAAATTCTAAAATAAAGTTTTTTCCTCCTTTAAAAATGTAGTACTACATTCATTTCGCTTTTCTCTGATATAAGAGGAGTTTGTTTTTGGTTTGTAAGCTGTTTGGTTTTGAGGGATGTCATTAAAATTCTTTTATTCATTTATATTATTAGTTTCTTATATGTTCAGTTTTTTTCATTAAAGAATACAATCTTTAAAATATAATTTCTATGAATTTTTTTATTTCTTTCTTCAAATTTTGTAATAATCTCTGTAGATTTTATATTTCATTCTGAGTTGCCACAAATAATTTTGGATAGCCATTCAACAGTTCTCTGCTTGTTTAATGGTTTTTTATATATATTTTTTTACTAAATTGTAGCTACTTTTAATAAAATTAATGGTTTGAGTCATTTTATATGATCATAATATATGAACTATTATGATTATGTAATCAAGATGATAAATTAAAATGATATTCTTATTAATCATGTAAACCAGTTTAATATGAAAATAGATATTCGTAAATTATTATTGAAACATGAAAAATATTATATTTCTCATAGTTTTATACTTTGAAAGGGATAGATATTTTTTTTCTAATTCAAATTTATTTTATATCATTCAACTTGATAAGTTTTTAAAATAACTAAGTGTTGACTATTTGTAGTTGCATCATCTTCCTAAATAAATGGGAGTTGTACTTCGTTGAGTCTAGAAAGTATCTTATCACTGATACATGGATTGAAAAATAAATATGTCAATTATTGAGAGCATTTGTCAAATTGATATAAACAAGTGCCCCACAACTAGATAATTTATAATGTTCAAAATTGATATTATCATCAATAGTTATTGACATTTCCTTTCATGCTAGCTTTCAAGTTTGAAAATGTTTTGTGTTTTTTGTTTGTCAATATTCATACTTTGTGCTTATAAAATTTACCTTTATATACACTATGTGTGATTTACTGCTTATGGTACATCTATTTTTTAATAATTCTTTATAAATTCTATTATAATATAATTTTATTGTATTAGTACTTTAAAAAATGGCTTGCAATCAAATTCATTTTGCACTTAGTATAACCTACTCGAATTGTGATTATTCATTGATAGCATTCAAAAAATAACCATTGAATTTGTAGAAGAGAATGATTCTTCTACTCTTATAGAGCATGTAATTATTATGAGATCCCATGGTAGCTGTCTTCTTAGGAAACAAGCTGAAGCTTGGGTTTTGCAAACATGGCCTTCTTGTTTGTGTCCATCTTTCCTTTCTAAGGGTTTTTTTTTGTTTTTTTTGGAAGGGGATTCATGAAATTAGGCTCTAAAATAAGGTCCCTAGCTAATGCAATATTTGATCATCTTCATGTAGAAATAGACCCCCAATTTGAATTCCTTTGAGTTTTGTTTTTCTCCTTTAAAACCTATTTGGAATTTATTATATAGCTTATCACTTGAATATTGGGTCAAGGAGTGAATTAGTATAATTGGGGACGGACTCAATGTCACCATAGGAGATGATGAGGAGATTGCAAATGATAATTCATTTGTTTATGCAAGAATTCATATTACCTTCATACAATGGACCCCAAAGGAGATTATCATAACTACTAGAGGTAAGCATTGGTACCAATCAATATATAAAATCATGAATAAATGGATTGATCTCAAAATTCCTTCTCTATGTAATAATGACAAGGAAGAAGTTATAGTAGAGAAAAGGAAACAATAAAGTGGTTGGCCACTCCAAAAAAAAGATTGTAACTAATTTTGATGTGGTTCAAAAAGGCAATCCAATGGCTTAATATACAAGCTACATCATCAAAGATGAAGTAAGAATCCTCATCTGGGCCATATCCAAGAAGCTCAAATATGAGACAAATAATGAGGCCAAGATGGATGCTCTCTATAAAGACATAAGAATTTGTGTAAAAAAGGACATTAAGGTGGTGTATATAGAGGTTGATTCATTAACTAGTATAAATGTTCTTAAAAAGGACAAAAAATTAAAAAAATGCACAAATGTGTAGATTTCATTAGGAGATGCCTAGAATTTGGAGGAGTTTGTTTTGAGAAATAATATTAGATAAATAAACAAGTTCTTGGAAGGTCTATGTTTTTAAATCTATCTCAAAATGAGCTAGACAACAAAATTTTAATTTGCATACTTTGATCTTTAGTTAATGTACCTCACCTCTTTTTGGATTTCATATATATGAGAACTATTCCCTTGATAGTGCTTCTCTATCAAGAAAAAAATATTATATTTAATTAAATAAACCTTTGAAAAACTATTCAATACAATTATATAATTATAATTGATATAATAATATATATTAACAATTTAAATATACTTATTAATAAAATAAAGTTTAGAATATTATATGATTTTAATTTCAACAAATTATTAAATATGCTCAAATATGCATCAAGAGTCAAATAGATTTTGCCCAAACTATATATTAGATACATATGAAATGTCAAGGGTGAACATTCCCTTCATAATTCAAGGCATTGTTCAATTCAATGTTTGAAAGATAATTTATTTGAGTTCAATTAGTAACAATAAAAATAGTCTTTTGATTCTACAATTTATTAAGATTTAATGTTTTTTGAGGCATAATTAAATTGGTTAAAATTTAGGGGAAGAGTATCAATAGTTATTATAGTTAACTTTATATACCTTAAGCTCTTAAATGATATATCAGACTTTGATGATTTTTTTGTTGTTGTTATCATTATAGATGACTTAAGTGCTTCTAGCTATTATTCCTTTTTTGTTGTGCTAGAGGTATCCCTGCAACCCAACCAAGCACCCAACCTGTCTTACCTTGGTCTTACTTGTTGCCAAATTAGAGTTAATTATCATCTAAAGATGTACAAAGCCGCTCACAAACCAGATGCATCAGATGAATTCAGATTTTAGAGTCAAACTTAAGACCACTAAGAGCAAACTCAAGACCTCTAGCTATTATTTTGATTTCTGCATAGTTAAGCCAGAATGTCGTAGCATGTATAATTAAAAAGTGATTTTATTAAATGCATTCTTCCAAAATTCTAAGAACTGCATTCGACAACTTTTTTTTCTGCATCGGTTTCTTTTGGTACAGCTTTATACAAAAACCCAGAAAGCTTTCAGTCTGTTAGAATAAATTAATTATCCACGAAACAAGATCTGTGGGCAGAGACTAGTTAGAACCCCCATGCCGTCCACGCCATCCTACAGCCGCATAACGTAGTCTGGAGCTATTCACGTTGAATCTATCACACAAAATATCACTCCTCTGACCCCTGTTTTCTTCCATAGTATCAGAGCGGAGGGTTTATCAGTTGCCTGGAGCCAGAATAGCCTGAGGGAGATTATTTCAGAAGACACTGGTCAGTGTTGATCTAGCTGTTCCAAAGAATAGGTTGCAGATTGCTGCGGGTTGCAAACTGATGAAGAGAGGTGAGTCTGTCAATTGGAGGAAGAAAGGAGACCCAAGATCAGATCGGCTTAAGTTGCTGCCCTCCAAAGTGAAGTTCATGGTCATCAAATGGTGATCTCTGATTTGAAGAGTTGAAAATGATCAGTCTGTGCGTCTCATTCCTAGTGAGAGAAGGGCACGCGAGTTGTCTCATAGCGAGAGATCTGAGGTAGTCTGAGGAGCGGATAAAAGCAGAGGAGATGATTATCTTAGCTGTGTTTGTGTGTGCCAAAGAAATTGGCGATGAAATATTAGGATAGGATTCAGAGCGCTGACTGCAGTCAAAAAGGAGGAAGAGTTGCAAGATGGTCGTGTAAAGTCAGATTGAATTTCAAGAAGAGTCTGAAGATCGCCATTCAGAGTGCAGAAGAAAATATGCATAAATCCGCTTGGAAAATAAAGAGAACCACTAACCCAGAAGGAACTGCCACTCTCTGAAGAAAGTGATGCTGCTAAATTCTTTGGCCAAATTTCAAAAATAAGAAAATACAATAGATGTTGGTGAAATTTTTAAGTATCTGTTTTATTTGATCTAAAAATCACAAAAAATTTGTAAAAAAAGTACTGTAATTTCACAAATTAGAAAAAAAAATTTGACATTATTTTTTCCTTTACTACGTTTTTTAAGAAGCTTAGCCTGTGCCATTGTTAATGAGGAGATTCTAGGTGAATAGGTAAACAAAGAGAGCAATCGTTTGGGAGAAGAAAAGGACAGTAAAGTCTGGAAGGATACTGCAATCATTGAAGATAAAGAGAAACTGTTGCGGCCCGAGGAAAGCAAAGCGATCATCCAAAGTTTGGAAGTCGAATACCTGTAAGCTCATCTTGCTTTGTTGAAAGCTGATCATTGAGAGTTCACAACTGAGAACTTGTTGATAATCACTGAGTGGCTATCAGAAAGAGGCCAGTCCAAATCATGCACTGTAGAGCATTGGAAAAGGAGATCATGGCCAAAAGGAACCTATCAATACAGTTCTCTGTTGCAGATAAGGTAAATAGGCATAGGTAATGGACATGTACTTTGGATATATGATTGAGAGAGTTAGGCTAAGGTCTTATAGAATGGGGTTTCCTAAAAAAATAGAGTTGGAGTTGTTTTTTAATTTTTAAGATTATTTTAAATCTAGTGGTCCCATGAATTATGTAATTTTTAGAATTATTTTAAATCTAGTGGTCCCATGAATTATGTAGTATAGTTCACACTAAAAATTGAAGTTCCAGAATTTAAGAAAGTTGGTGGTCTCATGAAAACAATAACTTTGTCTTCTATACTTTGTGCATAAAAAAATAAGGAAAAAAAAAATTTCACTCCAAAATTATTTTTTCAGAAAAATCTGAAATTAAAATGTTTCACAAGTGGCAAAAAGTATTCCTAAGCTAGTGGGCCAAATTCTAATATACAACACTAAAAAGTAGGAGCTCATATTTTTGAAGGGAAGATTCCAAATAATCCCATAGCAAAATAGAATTTTGTTTATGGGATCACCCTCTTCTTAAAAAATAGAGCTTAAGCCCCTCTCATAGGACCCTCCCTTTAGTAACCTTTGTTAAAAGGTAAAATAGAAAGTATCTAGAAATGTTTACAAATGATTGGTTGCTAGTATCTTTTGTTAAGAGGTAAAATAAAAAGTATGTTGGAATGCTTATTGTATTTGAGTTTTTCTTCTCTTATAAAACCTATATAAATATTGGCTATATATCCTAATCTAGGCCATATCTAAGAAGTTGTAATGTCCCCTATTTTTAGTAGTTGGTGGATAGTTAATGAGGCCAGTACATCATTGTGATCCTCGTGGTCTGACAGGTTGTTTAGAGGGTCCATGAAGATCGACTTGCTATTTATAGTAAGTCAATGATGACAGTTTCCATTTCTGTCAGGCACCTAGGCGCTATATTCAGTTCGGTGATGGTATTGGTACTTTTAGTGGTATAAATTGAATTAAGTTTATAAATTGTTTTTGGGCGCCTAGTGGGAGTATTAATCATTAATTCATATGGAATATAAGCCTAAGTCTTAAAAGCAATGCTTTTAAGTGAAAGGTGTTGAAGAATCCTTTTAAGTGAAAAGTGTCTTCATGAAGCTTTAGCTTTGGAGTTATTAATTATAAAGTTATTAAATGAAGGGCTTCTAATTGAAAAATGTATTGATGAACGCTTTTAAGTAAAAATTTTGTGAGAAAAGCTATTTGCTTTTGGTGTCTTGAAGAAGATATATTTATTATAATAACAATCTTTTGTTGACTAGGAATTCATTATTGGCTTTTCTTTTTACTTGTTTGAAGAAATAACTAAAGAACTTTTCAACTAGGGTTTGAGAGGATTTATTCCTCCTCTTTTGCACTTTGAATCACTGAAATAAGTGGTGAATTATGTTCTAATTATCAGGAAAGTAATTTTGATCACAATGATTGCAATTTTGGTGCTATTGTAAACCAAAATTGATCATTATTGAACATTTTCAATACATTTAGTGGCCCTAGCTAGTAGTGTGATTTTCTTAGTGTCTTACGTGAGAGATATTTATGATGGTGTGTCTTGTTTTAACTCACATGGGGGAGTTAAAAGGCTATGAAATACAGTTTAGAGGCTACACCGTCATCTAGGGAAACTGTGATAATAAACATAGAGGATGTGTTATCATTTAAGGAGTTGCGGCTACATTCCTGAGGGCTACATCCATACTTGTGGCTTGTGATTTACATGCAGAGGCTGTCATTTGTTTCAAGAAGACCGTGTTTCTACTACAACAATGAATGTGCATTAAATTCTAGATTTTTTGTAACCTCTAGGTAGCAACGATTTATATCTATGATAAGGTGCACATTATTTATAGTTGATGTTGAAATTGTAATTGCATATTATCTACTAGCATTGAATATATTTGCAAACTTGAATAAATTTGCAAATAAGATTTTAGTTATTGGGATTGTACATTTAAAGTTGAAGTTAATTTCATCATTCTCAAATATTGTCAAAAAGAAAAAAAAAAATTCAAGTTGCAAAACAATATATTCAGGTGAAGTCAGAATTTGAACATTACATGCCAACTGTTTGACAAAATGTCAAACAAGCAAAATTAAACTTTAGAGGTATAACCTAGCAGGATTTTTATAGTGGTATCAGAGCTTGCCTACAAAGTGTTTGACAAAATGTCAAACATTCAAAATTAACAACCAAAATCAGAATTGAGGCAATATCCTTGTGTGGGATATTACAGATTGTGGAATGTCTATGTTTTTTAATCCATCTAAAGATGAGCTAGACAAATGAATTTTAATTTGCACACTTTGATCTTTAGCTAACATACTTCAGCATTTTTTGGTTACATATATATGAGAGCTATCCCCTTTTGGTAGTGATTATCTATCAGAACAAAAACAAAATATTTATTTTGAGTACAAATCTTTAAAAAACTATTCAATATAATTATATAAATATACCTGATATAATGATATATATTAACAATTGAAATGTACTTATTAAAAAAATGAAGTATAGGATCTTATATGATTTTAATCTCAACTAATATTTAAATATGCTCAAATATGCAGTGAGTTCTAGACAAATTTTGCCCTTGATCTATATATAGGGTACATATGAAATGTCAAGGGTTAACTATCCCTTCATAATTAACGAGATTGTTTAATATAATGTTGAAAGATAGTATATTTGCATTGATGTGTTTGAGTTCAACTAGTAAGAAATATAGCCTTTTGATTGTACTATTTATTAAGTTTTAATGTTTTTTTGAGGTTTAACTAAACTGCTTTAACTCTTAGGGGAAGGGTATTAGTAGATGCTATAGTTAACTTCACACACCTTAAGCTTCTAAACGGTACTTGGATTTTAATAATATTTTTGTTGTTGTTATCATCATAGACGACTTAAGTGCTTCAAGCTATTGTTTTGGCTTCTGGATAGTTACGACGAATGTTGTGGCATTCATTCTACACACGGGTCAAAAAGTGGTCATTTTGAGTTGACATCCCATACATATTCTCTATTGCTTGTTAAGTGTTCCCTTTGATCATCAAGAAATTCACATAATTGATCCAATACTTATGCACAAATGTCTCAATAATCATGCACTATTGGTACAAGTAAAGTTTCATAGTAGCTTAATTACTAACTTTTTTTTCAACTATTGAATATACCAATAGAAGACTATTAGTCAACTAAATAATTTTTTAAATTAACTTTTAATTAACAAAATCTAATAAACAATAATTGAAACATAGATAATAACCTGATTCCTAAATGATTTTATTATTATGATTGCTAATGTTGACATCCTCTAAGTCAGAAATCCAGAGTAATTATTGGTATTGTAGACGTAACAACTGGTCTAATGCCCAAATTAGCCCATAAATTTACTGTTGCGTGTGCATGTCCGAAATCCACGGTTGTTCAGAAGAGAAACTTAGACCCAATCAGCCCATATGCTCACTGTTGTTCGTTGTCCAGGTCAGAGATCCACAATAGTTGTCCTGCTCCGAAATCCACTCCTAAATCAGCCCACAAGTCCACTGTTCTTCGTTGTTTAGGTCAGAAATCCACAGTTGTTCGTTGTCCATATCAGAATTCCACTTATCTTGTGGATGTAAACATGTCATCAACACTAACGTGCAGATCTGATCTATAATACATAGCGGAGTGAGTGCGCAATTACCTAGGGGATGGGTACGAGACAATTATGGTTGAGACAGGGGTTTGCCCACCTGCCCCTGGAAACTTGATGAAGTGCAGAAACTGATCAAGCTTCTTCAAACCTCTAGTAATCGCATTTGATGACTTTTGCTCTGCAGCGATTTTTGTTGCTACAGCTTTATACCCAAACCAAGAAAATTTGCAGTCTGTTAGAGTAACTAACTATCTCCTCGTGCCATTCACGCCATTTCCAGACGCCTAACGCAGCTTGCAGCCCCACACTCCTTGGGCGCCGGCTAAGTTTCAGATAGAATACATAAAGATAGAAAAAAGGTAAAGTTTTTTTTTTCGATTTGTAAAAATATAGTGAGGTTTTTGCAAATTTTTATGGTTGTCGATCATAAAATATGCAGATTATGAAGAATAAATGTTAAATTTTTTATGAAAATCTATTGTATTTTCGAATTTTTGAAATTTAATCAATAGTAGATTTTGTCTAGAACTTAGAAACGTCCCACTGCTTACCACAGATAAATACCAATGTTTATTATGTATTTGCCTATAAATTGAAAAAATGGAAATACAATTTTACTTTCTCTTCGGATCGGTGAAAGAATGACAATTTATTATGTATTTACCAATAGTTTGAGGAGCGGAGCAAGGTAGAAGAGATCGATTCTCTTAACTGTGTTTGTTTTAACAGTTTGCCTTGGGTACATATTTTGTGTGTTTCAGAGAAATTTGTAATGAAATATTAGGATAGGATTCAGAGTACTGACTGCAGTCAAAAAAAGAGGAAGAGTTGCCCAGAAGCAGATTGAATTTGGGGTGGAGTCTGAAGATCACCATTCGCAAAAATCTGGTTGGAGAATAAAGAGAGCCGCTTGCCCAGAAGGAACTTCCAGTCTCTAAGAAAGTGATTGTTGATGAGGAGATTCCAGGTGAATAAGAAAAGAAAGCAATCGTTGGCCACAAGATAAAGATAGTAAAATCCCCAAGGAGATTGCAGTCGCTGTAGATAAAAGAGAAACTGATGCCGTCCAAGGAAAGCAAAGGGATAGTTCAAAGTTTGAAAGTCTATATAAAAAGATTCACAAGTTCAAATTCTATAAGGGTAGGGTATGTATATTTTATTTGGAGTATGGTCAGATGTCTCCTACAAAGAATATGATGTAGCCTCATATTGTTGTTACTATATGTGGACTCAAAAATATATGGCTGGTATTATGGAATATAAAAGGACCTTTTCTTTACTTTTTATGTTAAGAGCAGGCTCCAACAGAGTCAAAATGGTAGAGGAAGGTTTACAAGATAAGTGAAATATTTGAGATCATAGAAGTGTTTGTCCATCTTCCAATAGGAGCAAATGTTGTTTTTAATAATAAGGATTTGTAGCCACAAGGGTAATTGTGGGAAAAGGAAAAATAAGGGTCCTTTTATAGTCCACAATACCAGCCATATGTTTTTAGGTTTACATATGGTGACAGCAATATGGGACTACCCCACACTCCTTGCGGGAGGCACCTAACTGTGCCGCCAATGAGGTACACATACCCTACGCTCCAGTGGGAATTGAACTTGTGACCTCTCTTTCAAGAGTACAAGTTCTCCACCACTAGGTCAACACAGTAGGATTTTGGACTATGCACGATCACTTAGCGAGTTGTCTGAATGAGAGAGCAGAGTTTTAAACTTCTCGTACTTTGTTAAAAGTTGATCATTGAGAGTTCACAACTCATTGATAATCATTATGTGGCTGTTGAAAAGAGGACAGTCTCAAACAATGCACGGTGAGCCATTGTAAAAGGAGATATAGAAGGTTTCCTCTCAAACATAAAAATATAATTTTTGTGAATGTGCATGTTTATAAATGTTAGATAGTATCATAAGTCATTAATTTAGACTTTTAAAAGATGCTTCTTACAAGTAGCATCCTTACCTACAAAAAAAATATGTTCACTTATAGATAATATTTTTAACAAGATGTTTCTTACAAGTAGCATTCTCACCTATGAAAAAAAAAAATGTTCACTTGTATAGATAATATTAATAGTCAAAAAGTAACCCACTTATTGAAATATGTATAATTTAATACCCCACCAATATCAACTAATTGTGTAACCCATTTGGACAACCAAATAAATAGAGATTATGCTCTCCATTAAATGTATATAAGACAATTATTATTGTTTAAAGTTATATAAATTTCTTATATCAATATCAATTTAAATATACACGTAAGAGTATAAAGTACTAATTTTGAGGCTTGGAATAGGTATTTGTTGAGATAATGTTCTAATTTGAACTAGATATTATGTTCTATGCTGAATAATTAAAAGAAGTATATTTATGCTATGAAATTAGGTAAATATTGTATATTTTATTCATTTTTAGTTTTTATTTTATTTTTTATTTTAGGCATGGAGGTATCCCATGATCTAGCCCATTGCCCAATGGTCCATATCTTGGGTACTTGTGCAAGCTAGGGCGAGACTAATCTCTCATGGGTGAGATCCTCTGCCTACAAGCCTTCCAACCTTTTTAATCCAGGAGTATATTCAAACCCAAGACCATGGCGAACTACCCACAACCTCAAGCCAACTCAGCTACCCGTGTGGCCTCCATTTTTAGAAATACACACACACACACACACACACACACACATATATATATAGAGAGAGAGAGAGAACTTATTTTACTAATAATTGTGTTCAAAAGATGGTCAAATATTTTGTATATTCTTATTTCTAAAATAAATGTAAAGTGGGTATTACAATTTTGAACATCTTGGTCATATTAATTTATAAAAGGAGGAAAGAAGAAAGTTTATTATTTTAATAGATACTTTCTATGTAAAGATAAATTTTCATGTAATTTTTTTTAAATTGTTAGCTAAAGAATTATCTATTGATCTTCAACATGAATATTATTTAACTAAATTGTTTATTAATTTTTTTAGGGAGATTCAAATTATTATTGACAGATACATAAAGTCCAAAAATAAAGTTGAAGCTGGTGCCTCTTTTGTATCAGACCTTAATGTATGCCTCTATACCCTATCTTTTAAGAAATTTCTAGATTATAAGTTATAGGAGAATTAAATATAATCAATAAATATTACATTTTTTGTTAGCATGTTTTAATAATACATTATGAGCATCAAAGTAATATCAAATGGTTAATTAAAATGTATAGTATAGAAAAGGCATTATTCATCAAAAAAAAAATGTATCATAAAGTTGTTAAATATTAAAAATGTTATTGTGGAGACTCATGTAAATTTCTTTGAGCCATGTTTTGCATTCATATCTAGAAATGTTAAATTTCATAAATAATTTGAATTGTACATCCAACTACATATATGGCATACCCTAATGAGAGCAACTTTTCAATTAATAAAGAGAATTGTGAGTGATCTTAGGCAAAAGATATAAATAAAAAAAAGTTTGTATATAATGTTTTCAATATAAAGTAAAGAATTATTACATGTCCACCTTTTACAAAATGCAAAAAGGTTAGTAAAATAGATTTCTATAAGAGATAGAGTAACAAACATAAAAACAAATAGAAAAGACATAGAGTACAAACCACGAAGAGGTGGAGACATTAGTTATATCTATATAGAGAATTGATATCTTTAAGGCTAGTGATCACCTCTTATTCATCCATCATTAACTTCACTTTCTATTAGAGATGATCAAATCGTACTTTATCTTGGTACTATAATTTCTCGAGATTACCATTGTGGAAATTTTATGAAGGTGTCCTTTTGCACTTAGTGCCATATTTTGGCATTCAAACTTCCATGAAAGCATAGTTGGAGGTGCACAAACTAAGGAAGGGTTTCATTGTTTTGAGTTTTCAAACAAGTGAAATCAATAAAATGTGGTGACATTTTAAATGGAAGAGGGGTGACATTGGTCATTTTTGTAGGGCTTTGATGGTTGTAGACGCCCAAAAATGTGCAGGTCATAGTTTTCTAACAAGAGGGTAGTTAAGGTTTTTATCTCACATTCATTAGACGGATTCATTCAAAGGTATTTTTATATTGCGGTGCTCAAATGGTAAGTTTCTAATAATACACACGTGCTAGGTGACTCAACTTGCCAAGATTACTTGGATGTGACCTATTAAATTTTGAGTGATCAGGTTGACGTGGCAATGATTCAGATGACGTAGCAAGATGAGTTGGTGAGCCAGGAACAAAATAGGAAGCTCCATGTGGCACATAGAATGAAGCATAGTGTGGGTCTGGGATGACACGTGGCATTATCCTATGATCCCACAATCCAGGTGGCGAAGACTGAGTTGGATGGCAGGATCGTGCCAGGATGACACATGGCATAGGTCGTTGAAGTGGACGGTAGGCCTAGGGAGGAAAGATGGAAAATTTGCATGATCCCTCCATCCTAGTAGGATCAAGGGATATGTCAGTGTGAGATCATGAAAGGGTGACACATAGTAGATCAAGGATGAACCAAAATGTGCTACTTGGCTCAAGTTTTAAGACACATGGAAAATTCTTATGATACCATGATCAAGATGACAAGGAGAGAGAAATTACATGAGATCACAAAGTTGTGATATGTGGTAGGACTAGCTATTAGACTAGGATTTTGAGGTGGTGCATAGGATGACATACAGATAAATTGGGGGCCACCATGTGGCAAGTACTGGGACCCACAAATAGCATATGTCGATAACTCACACAAATTTTTGGTGATTAGTGATGCGGTTAGCAATTTTTCTTCAGGTTTCGGTGGTCATTTTTTGTCAGAAATGAATGTTGGGGTTGAGATGAAAATGGTTGCTAGGTCGAGATAGTTAGTAAATGTAACATGAAATACTGGCGAGCTAGCTAAGGGAAGTTTGGTAGTTTCATATATCTGATTGTGTCAGTTGCAAGTTGGGCAGGTGTACGTCGATGACAATAAAAACTAGTTTTCATCTCAAGGATAACGATAGAAATATAAAGTGTTGGTTCTTTTATTATTTTGACTATGTGTTTTAGATTTGGTTGGCAGAAAATAGATAAGGTTGTGAAGGGACACGTTTAAATGATTTTTTTGATAAGATATATGCATAGATAAAAAAAAATATCGTCAAGTTTGAACATTCAGAAGATCTTGATGTTTTAGAGGAATAATAGTAGGTTTTGGTCATGCTTTGTTGGTTTCCTTCTGCACGCAAACAACTCTTAAAATATCCATGGGACATTCTCAAGTACATCTATGATCAGAGTGTACTAGGATTTGAACGTTATATATAATTTTCATGGATCACTTTCTCAAGTATAGGCTGAAAATAGATATTGTTGAGGATAAGGAGTATCTCTTGATATGGATTAAGGAGGAATTTTGGGATTAGATCCAAGTGGTGATACATGCAGTAGCCATAGGGACATTAAAAGATAAACCATGTTGCAAACTCAAAATCTACAAGGTTTACACTCTTTTATCTCCTTTTGGTTGTAATTCATGGGTTTTTTGGCTAAAGAAGAGGATGAAGAGACCTTGAGATCTTGGGTCTCTCTTTTTGAGTAGGTTTTAGATATCCTAGGATATTTTTGGAGGAAGTTCTCTAAGGTTCTCACATTTTTTCTTTCTCCTGTGTTGCACCTAATAATGAGTGATATTGGCATGACCCTTGTGTTTTTTACTCACGAAGGAGACACTATGGTTTCCTCCTATTTCAGTTGGTGTGTCATGGAGTCACATACCTTTCTGTAAATATTCCTATAAAGTGAAATTGTTGAGTAGATCAGAATTTTCAATTGATAGAAAGATGGGCGCATAAGGAGTGTTTCGATAGAGACAGTTTTTTGTCTTTTCTGGTGAGGTTTTTTGTATTTTTGTGTCATGTAGTTGAATGAGATGGTGACATGTGTTTTCTGGTCTGAAGCTTATTTTCTTCCTCATTCTATAAAAGGGAATTAAAGGCCATTTGTTAAGGGTTGGAGCTTCTTGGGTTCCAAGTTTTGGAGTGGTTCAAATCTTAGTGGCTCCTGTAATAAGACTAATTGGGAAGAACATCATTTTAAATCTTCCATAGAGCAATTTTATGAATGTCTGTTGAGTCTTTTGCAAGATTTTGAGTTTGTAGTTATATTAATGTTGTATGAAAAAGATAGCATAGGGTTTTATTTGAAATATAGTGTTGATTCAGATCTCTCTAGTGTACAAATCAGTTAAGTTTTAAATGGAATAAAACAAATAGCTATTCTCATTTAGTGTCTTGTTGTGAGACATGTGACTTTCTCTTCATGCTTTGATCTAATGGGTCAATTAAATGGTTGAAAAGAGTTGTAGATTTGCTTGGCTTGTGCAGGTATTTTGATAAGTAGGTTAAGTTGGGATTTTTGTTGAAGAATATTATAAGGCAATATTCTTAGATCATATGCTATTAGTGGAACTCTGTTGTATTATATTATATTTTATTATGACTCTATGGGGAAATGAGATAAGACAGTGATCTTAGCTGTTGTGGTTTTTTTTGCAAGGTTTTCTTGTTCAGATCCATATTGTTCTTTCTGCAAAAAATGATTAAATCATAATATCTTCACTTTTTTTCTGTATGTTTTTTGTTGTGTTGTTCATATCTCATGCTCCACTTTAAGTTGTAGATAAATAAATGATTAGCCCTTATTCAACATCTCCTTAAATTGTTGTTGAGCTCTTTGTGAGATGTATCTACTTAGTGTTATTGCCAGTTGTGATCTTAATGTGTTTTTTGAGAGCATTAAAGGTCTACGTACCTTGGTTTTTAAGAGCCTAAAGTGTAGAAGGGTTTACTAGATCCTTGTTAGTTAGTCCAAGCCTCTATGATTTCTTATTATTGGAGTTGGCTTCTCCATAGGAAATTGTAAGATCAAATTGGTTTCTATTTTGTAGTGTAAACCTTTTCATGAACCAAAAAAATGGAAACTCTATTGGGGATTGAGTTATGGAAGAACTTGTGTTTAATAGAGAAAGTTTTAGTGAGTTCTCCTTATTTTGCTTAATTTGTCCGAGGCCATGTTTCTTTTGAGAGTCACAAGTTTGTGATGAAAGTTTCATCTCCTTGTCAAGTGATTCAATTCTCATAAATATTGCATGAGAATTTATTTTCATCTTTCAATGTAAGTCTGTCTAGATCTATCCATGTTTTAGAATTTGTTTCTTATTATATCACATGTTCTGAGTGGTGATTCTGAGATCTCTTTTTTCACCAGTTGCATTGTTGTAGTTAATAAGTGAAGGGCTTTTAGTAGAGATAAAGTAGATTTGTTCTCTTATGATGAAGTACCAGTTCAAGGAAGGAATATATATGAGGTCATGTTCGTATCTACAAATTTTTCCATCCAACAAGCTGATTTTTAGCCACAACATTTCTAGATATTTTGATTTTCATGAGTAAAGATTTTCCATGAAAATCATGTATAAGAATATGTTTCCCTATCAATTGACTTCAACACTAAGAGAGGGATGGTAGTGAGGTTTACATACTGATAAGATGTTTTAAGCTTATGCTTTTAAAGTGTTGAAGTATGTTATGCATTTTGTGATAGAGAAATAAGTTTTCTACTACAAGTTTTTCGATCTGAAAATTATGTAGATGGGTATGGTTTAAATGTGAATGTGAAACAACAAATATGTTCTCACATAGTGTTCATCCCATGATAGGTTCTTGTATTTATTTCTCTATGGAAATGTATATTCCATTATGCTTTTATGGTATTAAGGATTTCCCAAATGTTGTTTCTACCAAGGCTAGGAAATATTTACCAAGGTTTTGCAAGAGTTTTTTAATCTAATGGGTGACTTTGAGATTGATGATGATGATGTATTGATGAAGAAGGAAGATGCTAGGGATTGGTTTTCATTTTTTCCAACATGTTCTATTTCATCATGTGAAGATTTAAGTTTATCTTTCATGATATATCTTGGTGAAAGGATTGATCCTCATATAGTGATACAAAGATTCATGGAAATTCAAAAAGAAGATGATGAGTTGGTTCCCTCTTTCAATCTCAAATTTTTAAGAATGTTGGGTGATATCCCAATCATATATAGGCCTAATAATCTTGTGTGTCTAGTTTTTTACTTGAGGGCTTTTGATGAAAAGATGAGTTTCTTGTTAAGAGACAAGGAGCCCAAATCCTTGCACCAGACTTTTATGATAGAAATGGATATTGAGAATAACATAAAGTATGGAATCCCAAGGGGTTTTCTATCTGCTAGTGTTTATTGTCAAAAATAATTAAATGTAGGCATGTGTGAAGTGGGATGTCAAAATAAATATCAAAATATCTATGTCCCTATTGATCATATTAACCATTCATTTAATTATTTAAAAAGATGATGTGAGAGAAGAGAACTATTTTCCAACAATGGTTATTCCTCATATTAGTGATGAGAAGGTTTGTGAAATTTTTTGTAATATTGCTTTTCTCTCATCTAATCAATTGTTGTGGGTCTGGGAGGTGGTGGAGTGTAATAATTATCCAGAAGATTCAATATAGATTCTCCAATCCTAGATAGATACAATCTCATCTTTCTTTTCCATGCGATGGAACTATTTTTTATTCCATTTTGGAGGCTACATGTTTTTTATAGAAAAAAGAAGCAAGAGCGTGTTTGCCCATGGTACAGAAGACTAGAAGCACATTAATAGCATATTAATAGCACTAGTCGAGAGCAATTCATCAACAGGATGTCAGTAGGAAAACCAATATCAAATATGCCTCTATCAAAAATAAATAAAATAGTTCTTTTCAAAAATATTGAACCAAAGTATCTTAAGTAGTTCTTAAAAAACATATTGCTAGTAGCATGCCATGCAGGGCTAGACCAGGAACTAGATAAAATAACCTTAAATATGGGAGCATCATAGAAAACTAGGGCCATCATACCTAAACAAAAATAAAAACCTCATGGAAGCAGCAGTTAAGATCTCCCACCCAGATGTTTAGACATCAAGGTCTTGGCCCACTCTTCCTGCAGGAATAGGAAGATGCCTTTGTTATTTTTGTCTACCTCCAATTTGCCTCTAGCCAACTTTTCATGCACAATGCACAGGGTCATAGCTGACGCATGCATGAGCTTGAGAGCGAACTTGTTAGTATCCATAATGCAGTTTTTGATGTCCTCCATGTCCTGTTTGAGGCCAGATATCTCATTGTCCAGCTCCAAGAATTTCAGCTTAAGGGAGCCTTTAAACATGTCATTACTATCCAGAGACACAGAGTGGTGCTCAGTATGGGGGGACTTGGTCTGTTGCTCATGGGGGAGGCCGGGGGTGGGGTGATATTTTGGGGAATCTCCATAGTTTGCTGGGGGTTTAGGGGGGGAGTGGTGCTAGTCCTGTCCGAGCTCAGGTGATCATCAGAAGAGCCCTCAACTGACTCAGTGGTAGGGGAGTCATTTTTCGAAGGGGACTTCTCCTTCGAGGCTGTTTCCTTGATTCTAGTTGTACATTTTTCCTTAGCAATTATATTAGATCGTCGACTGGCAGAGCTCCCTAAATCCACCTCCAACTTGACTTGGCTATCTAGAATCCTCCATTTTTTGGGCTTCCTTTCAGTCGCAGGGGTACTGTCAGTCTCCTTCATTTCCTTATCTTATAAGGACTCTGAGACATGTGATTCATCAAGCTCCTCCATCCTTTTAAAAGGGTTTTCATGCATCTCTTACAACTTTTTCCATCTTTTGGGACAAGATCTGTTTCTTGGATCTCTTGGATAGAGTGGGAGGTGGATTGAGTGGGGTTGTCAATTTTTGAAGGAGAATCCTCCTAGGTGACTTCTTGGATAATAGGGGGATGTTGGGGTGGAGGGCAGATGGCCTTATGGAAGTTAAAAAGGTAGAGCAAGAGGCCCCGATGGAGAATAGGGATCTTCTTTTCAGGGTTCTCCCTAATGTCCAACATATTACTTTCAATAGAATGAAGGAGGTAAAAGGGAATGGATATAAGATCCCTATTCCTGATATGATTGAGAAACGGTAAATGGTAATAGTAAAATACTATAAATTTACCTTCCAAGGTGAAATACTTCATCACAATGAGGCACAACTTGGGCCAAAACTCTGGGAGCTCCTTGTGATTGAAACCTTTAGACTTCTTCACCGATTTCTCCCTCACCCTGAAGAATTGGTTGAGGCTGGTAAGATCTGGTCTCCTACTGGTCTTTTTATACTTTCTCCCTTCCAAGGAGAGCCAGTCACCTTAGCAATAACTTTATCATTGATTTGGAAGTGAATACCTCCAACAGAAACTTCCCTATTGTTCCAGGAAGAGTCGAACTACTTAGATAATTGTCCATCATGCCTACCTTTCATGCACTCCATGAAACCCCAAATACCACTTTCTTTACAATACTGGGTCACTAGAGAGTCAGAGGAGAATGCCTCATCAATTTTATCAGGTTCAATGTGTAAGGTATTGCCTCCCATGTCGATAATCTCCTTATCCTACACCAGATTTTCCTAAGAATTGCAGGGCCAAACTTCATGAACCTACATGTTATGTTGATTAGTTGTCCTATTTTTTAGAAGAGTCATGTAGCTTGTATGAAGAAAATGAAGAAGGATATGCATTAGATAATGATGATGCAAGTATTCAGAGTGTTGATGATGTTGATTCACTCTTGTACATGAATCACCCTCATCAAGTGATTTTGTTGAAGAAGAAAGTGAGGATCATGACCTTGAGCCTTCGTGTCATGAGGATTATAGTGTCGAGCATTGTTCTTGTTTCAGATTTTGATTTTTCTTCTTTTGAAGAGGATTGTGGCATTGATGTGGACTATAGTTCTAATGAAGATTTTAATGTATCATTTGATAGAGATGATGATATAAATCAATGATTCCTTTGTCAAAATGTTTATGGAGGAAGTTTGCATTTGGTTTTTAATCCATTGTATGAAGAAATATTGAGGACCCAAATATCTTGTTGGTTGAACTAGCCTATGAAGTTGAAGGTATGCATGATGTTAAATAAGAGGTTTTAATTTCATTTCAGCCAGATGAGTATGTGGTAATGAATGGTGATCATTTTTTGTTATATGTTAATGCATTACTTGATGAATGGCACATTTCCTTTCCACTTAGTGATGAGATATATAGTGATGTATACTTTCTTGAGTATGACTATGTGGGGTGTGATTGGAAGGATATGGGAAATTTTAAACATATAAGTACTTTTCATCCCATGGATTCATATGTATGTGGAAAATGGGTATGTAATGGTGTTTTAAAAGTTATGGTCACATATGTTGATGAGAATCAAAATTTTGATAAAGGAAGGTTTTGATGTTCTCCTTTTGGTGGTTTAAAGCCATCAAATGAAAGTTAAGTCTGAGTTTTTCTTTTAGAAGAGTAAGCTTGGTGAATGATGGTGTGGTTTGTTGTATCTAGACCTCTGAGATCTTTCTATGCCTACAAGAGACATACATCCCCAAATGGAGCCACTTTTGGTACTCTCAATTTTCTGAGATTACCACTCATAAATTTTATGAAGGTATTATTTATGAACTTAGTGAGTGCCTGATTTTGGCATTCAAACTTCCATGAAAGTGTAACTAGAGGCGCATGAATGGGACTAGTTTCTTTTTTAAAAGTTTTCAAATAAGTGAAATCATTATAATGTCGTGATGTTTCAAATTTAAGAGGATGGATTTGTTCATTTTTGTAGGGCTTTTCTATTTGCAGACACCTGGAAATGCACAGGTCGCAGTTTTCTAATAAGAGGATAGTTAAGGTTTTTATCCCATATTCATTAGGCGGGGTCATTAAAAGGTATTTTTATATTTTTATTCTTGAATGGTAAGTTCCCAATAAGGCATAGCCCCTTTTGGAAAGGAGGAATACATCTGCGCAAGGTGATCCAACTTGCTGAGATGACTTGGAGTTGACTTAGTAAATTTTGGTTGACCAGGCTCATGTGGAAATGATTCAGATGATGTGGTGAGAAGAGTTGGCGATCCAAAGATAAATCATGAAGCTCCACATGGCACATAGAGTGAAGAATAGTGTTGGTCTAGGATGACACATGGCATTATCCTATGATCTCATGATCTAGGTAGTGGAGGCTGAGTTGCATGGTAGGATCACAATGAGACATGTGGTGTACATAGTTGAAGTGAATAGCAGGCCCACAAGGGATATATGGAAAATTTTCATGATCCTACCATCCTATTAGGTTGAAGGGTGATGTTAGTGTGAGATCGTGAAAGGGTGACACATGATAGATCAAGGGTGAAGTAGAATGTGCTACTTGGCACAAGTTTTGAGACACATGGTGAATTCTCATCATCCCACTATCGGGCTAACAAGGAGAGAGTAACTACAAGGGATTATGATACTGTGACATGTGGTAGGACCAATTGTTAGACCAAGATATTGAAGTGGTGTGTAGGACATAAAAACAAATGGGGGACCACCACGTGGTGGGTATTGGGACCCACAAATGGCATCGGTCGATAAATTACACATATTTTTGGTGATTAGTGATGGGGCTAGTTGTTATTCACTAGGTTTTGGTGGTTACTGCCTGTTGAAAATCAATTTTTGGGTCAAGATGACAATGATTGCTAGGTCAAGACAATTAGTAAATGTAATATGAAATACTATTGAGTTGGAAAATGCTAGTTTGGTGGTTTCATATATCTGATTGTGTCATTCACAATCTAGAAAAGTGTATGCTGATGACATTAACAACTAGTTTTCATCATAGGGATAACAACATAAATCTAAACTTTTGGTTCTTTTTCTATTTTGACTATGCCTTTCAAAGTAGGTTGTCATAAAATAGATAAGGTTGTGAAAGGATTCCTATAAATTAATTATTTGATTAGATATGCATATAGATAAAAAAATCTCTTACAGTTTGAAAATTCAAAAGATCTTGATGCTTCAGAGGAATAATAGAAAGTTTGGATGCTACTCTATTGGTTTACTTCCACATGCAAACAACTCTTCAAACATCCATGGGGCATTATCAAGTACATCCATGATCAGAGTGTTCTAGGATTTGAATGTTATATATAACATTAAACCATGGATCATTTTTTCAAGTATAGGCTGAAAATGGATATTGTTCTGATTAAGAGGAAAGCAAGATTTGAAAGGTCTTGAACCTTTTACAAAAAGAGAAAGGAGATATACATTAAGCACTAGGGATAGAAAAATCCTATCAAACCAGAAGGGACAGCCAAAAGAAAGACAACCAGAAAGGACCACAAAAGAAAAGCCCGAAAAGGAACAAAAAGGGCCAGCAGCCTACATGAGGGACCTAACAAGACCAAAGGACCAAAGAAGGTCACTAAATACTTTTTAGAATATCCACAGCTTCTGAAGCCAAAAGCTCCATATTCTGAGTCATTTCCTTGAGAGCAATGGCATCCTAATTACCACGGTTCCTAGAGTCATGAGGTGTCAGATCCTTATCTTTTTCCATAGTCCCTTCCCATGTGTTAAGCAGGGTATTGATATGTCTCACCACCATCTAAAGATTACTACAACTTTGGTCACCAAAATTTATGATCGCGACCTCAAATTGGTAAATTTTAGCCTCAAAATCAAGGACCTTCATATACATTGCCGATAAATCCACATAACAATTAGAAACTTGAGCACTTAGGGCTTCCATCTTGGAGTCGAATGAATTTGAAATTCCCTCAAATTTTTTGATGGCCCCAGTCATCTCACTCAAGATATTAGGGAAGGGTTTGTCACTAAGACCCATAGCCTCAAGAATGTCAATTCTAGCTATGAGTCTATCATTAGTCTTCCTTAGATGACAGAGCTCTATTATAACCCAATCAAAGGCCCCCTTGGCCATCACTGCCTCAGCTAGAAGAGTAACCAGAAAGGGATTCGACATGTCCTTCTTAGCAGTGGTGTCAAGAGTGAGCAGAGGTCTCTCCTTCAAAATAGGAAAGGGGACAAGGGAGGAATCCATGAGGGTAGATGTTTTCCTAATTTTCTTACCTTTCTTACCCTTTCCATGGTCCCTTTCCATAGAGAAATCCTTTTCATCCATGGTATCCTCATCACTATCCGATGAAGAATCCTCTAGAAAAGACTTTCTTTTATGGCACGTAGGGTTCTTGGAGGAAGAAGTCATACCCTTAATCTGACCTTTTCTTTTTTTGTTGAGATTGGAAGTAGTATCTTGAGAAGACTCGGAATCAAAATCCATCTCCATGTACGAATCCTCCCCATCATCTTCAAAATCATCACCCAAGTCCAAAGGAGTAGCTTTAGAAGGCACATAGGAGTTAGGAACAAAATGATCATAAATAAGTAGCATAAGGCCCTCATGCATGGCAGGGTTGCCAAGAGGATTTTCTTGGACATCTTTTATGCTAGCATTAAGGGAATTCAACAAGTAATAAGAAAAGGAAATTTTTTCCCCATACCAAAAGTGGTTCAAGATCACAAAATGATACCCGTAAACCCTAGAGAATCTGCCATCAAGAGTAATGTATTGCATAACAACAAAAAGTACTCTATGCCAAACCTTCTTGATAAAAGTCGGGGAATAGTAGATCTTTTTATTTCTTTTGACTAGGAGAGCCTTCTCGTCATCCTCCTTGGGGAATTTTTTTATTGCAGCTTCATTTAGATGCCTATCTCTATAGAAATTTCTCCCTTCCTTGGAGAGGTTCGTGACCTCGGCTATGATGTCCTCTATGATTTTAATGGTCGAGCCCCCAAGCACAATCTTTCCATTTCTCTCATTTTTGATAAAATAGTTGGTAATCACAGAGTCTTTCCCCCAGAGCTTCTCTAGATACATGTCAAGCCCACCTTTCTTGAGAAGACTCCAGAATTTTTCCTTGTTTTTGTAGCTCTCGCAAGACACTAGTTCATTTCTCTTCCTGCTCCCGCCCATATTAGAGTAGAAGCAACTGTTCTCAAAAATGACCTTCAAGATGGAAAATAGTGAAAGGCTTCTCTTAATCCAATGTAAATCCCATAGAATGACTAAGCAGACCCAGAAAGTGTGCCGAAGGAAATGCCAATAAATGCCCAAGTAGGAACTAACATCATAATCATGATGTGGAAATAAATTTATTAGGCTAGATTTCATCATTAAAATTAGTGATTTGAGATTCGCGGGTATGATCAAAGATTAGTAGCATCTTGATATTGTACAAGATGGCCAACTCACTCCTCCATTCCATAATATCACTAGTGTTAACTGCCTCATTAGCTAATCTGTCCACCACCGTATTGATTTCTCGGTACCCATGGAAAATATGACATGTTTCAAAATTATTAATAATCACTTTGGCCATGGTGATAGCATTATTAATCATCTATGAGGGGGTACTGACACCTTTAAGGCAATTTATGATGTTACTGGAGTCAACCTCGATCTAGACCTTAGAGAAATTATAATCTTTAGCAAGTTTGATTGAGTATTACGCCACCAAAGCTTCAGCCAAATGATTGGATTGAACACCAATGGGATGAATAGTAGCCACTTTAAGGGTCCCTTTATCATCACAAATAACTCCATCACAACCCACTTTACCACGGTTACCTTTTGAAGTGCCATCAAAATTGATCTTCACCCAGCCTCTAGGCGGAAAACCCCAAATCACTTCCTCCCTAGGGTTAGAAACCTTTCTCCTAGTGTCCTTCATATTCAGCTTCCACTGATAGAAAATATATCTTTCAAAGAGAGATTGAGGTAGAGAGAGATCCATTTGAACATTAATATTTTCCTAAATAGCCCTTCTGATTTTGAAATCCACGACATCCAAATTGAGTTATGAATCACAAAAGATCTTGTTGTTCCTCTCTTTCTAGATACCGTAGAGAGTATGAGGGAGAATAAAAGCCCTAAGTATCTTTAAGGACTTCCCACTAAAAGTATAATGCCAACTCTTAAAGATATCAGGAAGGGTTCCAGGAAAAGTACAACACAACAAAAAAGAAGAGAGGATCTTAGACAACATAGAGACAACATAGGGACAATAAATGAAAAGGTTATATAAAAACCCCTGCGACAAAAATTATCAATAGTCAAAATTTTATTTTGAAGGGAACACCAGAGGAATAGATTGACCTTAGGGGTAAGATTCTTGATCCAAGCATGGGCCCAGCAAGGGATCGGATCCAACTTAGGAGATAGCAAGGAGACTACAGAAGAGATAGAAAAAGTGCTCGAGGGATTGTCTTTCCATATAAGAACATTAGGTTTCTCTTCTAAAATAATCACATCTCTTAAAGCATCTTGAATGGGAGAAAAATCCTGACTGAAAGCTTTGAGGTTCACCCACTTACCACTGCACCAATAATGAGCAACCAGATGACCATAAGAATCCTTTCAAATTTGAACAAAAGGATCAAGGGAAAGAATAGTGTTAAGAGGATAGTTGAGCAACCAAGGATCTTCCCAAAAGTTAACACTTAACCCATTTTCCACTCTCCAAGAAAGACCCTGGATAAAAGAATTTCTAGTCTAGATCACATGATTCCATATGCTCGATCCCAAGGGAAGATTAGGATTCTCCTTGAAGGAAGAGAGAGAAACATTAATTAGTAAGATATTTCTAGTGCCAAATAGTACTCCATTCACCCTTGTTATGAAAAACCCTCCAAAGCTATTTAGAAAGAAGAGCATCATTCATCATTTTTAACCTCTTGAGACCCAAGCCACCCCAAGAGTAGGGGCTAAAGACTTTATCCTAGGCAATAAGAGAGAGTCTTTTTTTTTCCTCCACAAACCAAAGGAACTTTCTCTGAATCTTCTCAATGACCTCAGCATAGTTAGAAGGAATTTTGAATAGGCTGAGAGCATAAATAGGGATGCTTTGGAGAGAATATTTTAACAACTGAAGTTTTACCACCAAGCTTAAGAGGGTGCCCTTCCACCCAGCATATTTTTTGTTGAATTTATCCACCAGAGAGTTCCAAAAAAAATTAGAAGCTTTCAAGCCCAAGGGAAGACCCATATAAAGAGAGGGAAGGGATAAAATCTGGCGGCAATTCTATTTTCTCTCACCTCTGGAGTATTAATAAAGAAAAGAGAACTTTTTTCCCAGTTGATAAGCTGACCTGAAGCAGAGCTGTAATGATTAAGAGAAGATTTAATAACTTTAGCTTCTTTGATAGTCTAAAGACCCATAAGGATACCATCATCCACAAAATGTTCATGAGAACAAATGAGGTTAGACCACAAAGGACTGATGTCTTACAACTAACCCTCCTCAATCAATTTGTTAAGATACCTGCTTAAGCTATCTGCCATGATAACAAAAGGGATAGGAGAAAGGGGATCACCCTTCCTCAATCCTCTAGAAGCTTTGAAAGAGGAAGAGGGGGAACCATTAATAAAAACATAGAAATTCAGAGTAGAGATAAGTTGAAAGACTAGCTTAAGAACCTTGGGATTGACACCAAAGGTAGCAAGAACTCTCAAAAGAAAAGACTAGTCCACGTGATCATAAGCATTATAAAGATCAAGTTTCATCAAAAAACCCTTTTTTCTAGAGGAGGAGAGAGAATGGATATTCTCATGAACAACCATGATAGAGTCTGAGATTTGACACCCAGGGACAAAAACATTTTGCTGGGGGGAGATAATATCTGAGAGGAGAGATAGAAGACCTAAAGTCAAAACCTTAGAGATGATCTTATAGAAGGAATTACAGAGGATAATAGGTCTGAAAGAGTCCAATGATGAAGCACTAGAAAATTTAGGGACTAGGGCAAGAAAAGTACCATTAATCTCCTTCAGAATATTACCAGCACCAAAGAACTCTTGAACATCTTTAGTCACATCATGCCCAATAATCTACCAAAAGGATTGGAAAAAGAACATAGGGAAACCATCTGGACCAGGAGATTTGTTTCCTTCAAAGGAGAAGACATCAATGCTAATTTCTTTAGCTAAAGGGATAGCCACAAGGAAAGCATTTTGATCATCCTTAACCATGGAAGGGATACAATTTAGGAGTGAATCCTGGTCAGGGAGATTGAGGTTAGGATCACTGGAGAAAAGGGAAGATAAAAACCTCCTAGCAGAAAAACTAATATCATCCTCTTTTTCAAGCCTTGAGTTATCCAGAGATAAGAAGGAGATTCTATTGGCATCTTTGTGCTTGAGGGATGTCATGTGGAAAAATCTCGTGTTCTTGTCACCCGCTTTGAGCCAGATAGATCTAGATCTTTGTCTCTAGAATTCCTCCTCCCTAGAAATAATATTGTGATACTTTGAAAGAGCAATTTTTTCTTCATCTTTAGAGAAAGAAGTATAACCATACTTCTGGATACTATCTTGGATTTTTTTGAGGTCATAGATAGCTTCATTTTTCATAAGGAAGACATCCCCAAAGACCTCCTTATTCTAGTTTTTGACCTTATCTTTGATACCTCTCAGCTTCTTAGCAACTCTAAACATAGCAAAACCTTTAACCTCAATATTCCACCAACTTTTTATGCTAACTTCCAAATTGGGGTGAAGGGTTCACATCTTTTCAAATCTGAAGGGAAAGTTACATTTACCTGATAGAAGATCTTCTTTAGTGAAGATATGAGAATGGTCAGAACCAATGTGACTCAAAGTCATCAAGGTGTAGTGGTAGAGGGCTAACCAGTCATTAGTAATAAGATATCTATCCAACCATACTTGGACAATCTCATCCCTACTCCACCTTTTGGACCAAGTAAAATTGGTTCCTTGGAGATCCAAGTCATGGAGAGCCTGAGAGTTAATGAAATCCATGAGATCCATTCTACTATCCTTCTAAGTAGGAGCACCCCCACTCTTCCCACTCTCCTTTAAGGGAGCATTAAAGTCTCCCATAATGATCCAACCTTCATTACAACTATTTTTTCTAATCTCAGAGATCCTATTCCAAAATTTTCTTCTCCCCACTCTAGTATTAGGAGCATAGATATTGGCCAAAAACCAAGAAGTTTCATCCCTAATGTGATTGAATTTCACAATAGTTAGATTGTTCTCAAGAAGAATAGGAATACCAATAATCAAATCAAGATTCTAGAAGATAACATTACCTCCAAAGGCCCCTTCTGAGCTTCTTCCGAAACATCCACCATTCTTGTAGATTTTGATACCTTCAACCTTGAATTTAACCATCTTCATTTCTTGAATAATAACAATATCCAGCTTGTGATCTCTATAAAAATTCCTAAGCACATACTATTTATGAGGACCATTGAGTCCTTGAATATTCCAAGAGATAATCTTCACGACTTCTTCAGAGAACAGGTTTCCTAGATGGTTAAATGATTTCCATCTACAATGTTCCTATGAGCTTCTTCTTCCTTGATTTTGTTTTCTACTTTTCTCCCTGGGGACCGCACCTGGGCTCTCACATCCACTTTTATTTTGTTTCTAGTCTTGACTAAAGAAGGAGGAAGGTCCTTAACCACACCTTTCTTAGGCTTCTTTTTATTAACAACCAAGGGAAAACCATCCCCATTAGCAGTAGACATGTTATCTTCTTGAGTTGAACCCTCACTAGGGATCTCATGCAGAATAAAGTTAGAGGTCATAGAGATCCTCTCTAGATACAATTGGGAAGAAGGGCTAGCATTCAAGATATTACAATCTGAGCATCTAGAATAGCATCCCTCTGGGGGGATTTGAAAACTTTCTTTGGCATGCCCTGATTAAGGATAGATTCATGACATAACACTGGCGTGATCTCCTCCTTTGGATAGGTCTGACCTAGTTCCTCAGGGGTCTCTTACTCTCCTTAGACTTATCTGAAGAAACAATAGGGAATGAAGAGTCTTCCACCTACTGTTCTTTGCAATCCTTTTCAGGATTTAGCGATTCCTCATTCAGAGCTTCAAAACCATTTTTCTTAATTTTCCAAACTTTTTTAGGAGGCACGCCAATGGGAGAAGCATTCTCCTTCCTAGTTTTATGAGGCTTATGGGGACAAATATTAGCCCAATGACCCACTTTCTTGCAATAAAAGAAAGAAAAAGGAATGCTTTCATAAGTGATCTCCTATTTCCATTTACCTAGCTTTGACTTAATATCTATGGAAGTAGGCATATCTGCCTCATGTTCAACTCCAATACAAATTCTAGCATAGGTAAGCCTCCATCTATCAATGGTAACCGAGTTGATAGAGGGGAGTTAACCAAAGGAACTTGCTATACCAGAAAAAACATATTCTAATAAAAAATCCAAAGGAAGACTCGGGAGATGCACCCAGACTAGAGTTTGGATAAAGAAAGAAGAATCTGTCAACTCTAGCTTAGGGGTCCATTTCTAGAGAACTAGAGTTGTTTTACCAAAAATCCAAGGACTAGCATAGAGGATACTTTCTATGTCCTCATGATAGGAGAAGAAAAATGCCAGAAACCCTTTATACATCATTGAAATATCGATCTAGCCTTTTAAAACCCATTTGCATCTAGCAAAAGCTCTGACAACATCTATGTTAGGTCAAGGACCTAAGAATTTTCCAACTAGAGATGAGGCCATAGCAGCAATATTATGGTCGATAACCTCGTTAGGGACAACAACAACAAAATTCCTAGTAGCCAAATCATAGATGTTGCAGACAAGAGGGAATGAGGACTTACTAGAGGGATTTTTACCAAAAAGCAAAGACTAGGAACCCGATAGCAGGGCCTTGGGAAGGTCCACTGAGCTGAGATCATGAGGACCAGACCCACCTTCAGACATAGGTCCCAGAGTAGAGTTGACTACCACAACACAATCATTCGAAGGTTTGTCAGTCCCATCCTCATAGACCGTAAACTATTGTCCTACGCTTGGCCCATTCGAGGAACTAGAGGCGGAGTTCCTACCTTGGGCTTTTGAAACAACCCCATTCATTCCTTCATCGTGCCTACTCCTACTCCTGCACCCACTCGCCATAATTTTATATAATTGAAAATGGATATTGTTGAGGATAAGGAGTATCTCTAGTTATAGATGTAGAAGGAATTTTTGGATTATTTGTAGCAAGTGATACATGAAGTAGTGAAAAGGACATTAAAAAGAGGGTTGGTAGCTAAAGGGACATTAAAAGATAATTTGTGTTGAAAAATCAAGATCCCCAAGGTTTATGCTCTTTTGTCTCCTTTTGGTTGTAATACATGGATTGTTTTGGCTGAAGAAGAGGACGAAGAGACCTCGAGATCTTGGGTCTCTCTTTTTTAGTAGGTTTTAGAAATCCCTGGATATTTTTTGAGAAGGTTGTCTGAGGTTCTTGCATTTTCATTTATCCTATGTTGGACCTACAAATGAGAGATATTGGCACAACTTTGGTACTTATTACTCTTAAAGGAGACACTCTGGCTAGCTCCTATTTTAGTTTGTGCATCAGGAAGTGACATATCTTTTTACAAATATTCCTATAAATCCAAATTGTTGAGCAGATTAGAATTTTCAATTGACAATAAGATGGGAGCATAAGGAGTGTTTCGATAGAGATAAAGTTTTTTTTCTTTTCTGGTGAGGTTTTTAACATTTATGTGTCATGCAGTCCAATGAGTTGGTGACATGTATTTTCTAGCATGAAGCTTGTTTTCTCCCCTGTTGTATAAAAGGGAATTCAAGGACATTTGTTAGGGATTGGAACATCATGGGTTCCAAATTTTGGAGTGATTCAAATCTTAGTAGTTCCAGAAGTAAGCATAGTTGGGGATGATCATCATTGTAAATATTCCATAGAGAACTTTTATGAATGTGCATTGAGCCTTTTTAGGATTTTGAGTTTGTAGTTGTATTAATATTGTACAAAAGAGATAGCTTTGGGTCTTCACATTTAATGGTGTATTAATGTTGTATATTGTATTAATGTAGTTTCAAATTGAATAAAACAAAGATTTATTCAAATTTAGTATCTTTTTGTGATACATGTAAATTTCTCATATTTATTTAATCTAAGGAGTCAACTAAATGCTTGAAAAGAGTTGCATATTTTATGGGCTTGTGTAGGGATTTTGATAAGTAGGCCGAGTTGGGATTGTTGTTGAAGAATATTATAAGGCAATGTTCCTAGAACATACGCTATTAGTGAAACTCTATTGTATATTTTATATTTTCTTATGACTCCATGCCCAATGGGATAAGAAAATAATCTCAGCTATTGTGGGTTTTTTGCAAGTGTTTTGTTCTTCAAATCCATATTGTTCTTTCTACAAAAAATTATTGAATCATAATATCTTTACTTTTTATATATGTTTGTTGTTGTGTTGCTCTTATCTCATGCTCCACTTTAATTGTAGATCAATGAATGATTAGCCCTTATTTATCATCTCCTTAAATTATCATTGAGCTCTTTGTAAGATGTATCTTCTTAGTGTTAATGCCAGTTATGATTTTAATGTGTATTTTAAGGGTATTAAAGGTCTACCCACCTTGGTTTTGCAGAGCCTAAATTATAGAAGGGTTTACTAGATCCTTATTAGTTGGTCCAAGCCTCTGAGATTTTTTATTATTGGAGTTGGCTTCTCCATAGGAAATTGCAAGATCAACTTAGTCTCTATTTTGTTCTGTACACCTTTTCACGAACTAACACCTTGTCCATAACCTTATGCTACTGAGCCAAAATCACTTTAGCTTTGAAACTTTTAGAATATGAAAGAGATTATTTATATTTCTTAATTTTCTCTATCTTTAAGTGGAACATTATCATGTTGTCTTTCATTATTTGATAAAATGGGTTTGGAAGGCACCTAAAGCCATTTTTACAAAATATTTACAATAAGATAGACAAACAACATTGTCAACAAACAAATAACAAATAGATTACAAAAGAATAGAAAAAATAGGGGCTCCAAATGAATAAATGAATATTTTTCAAAACACTAGGAACTTCAAATGCCTAGTCAAGAAACTTATGCAAACTAGAAAACCACAAAATTATTTTCCTCTTCAAAGGATTTCTTTCTTCCCTCCCTAGTGTGATAAATATGAGGCCTAATTCCCTCACTAAGGGTATAATTTTTACCCTTACCTTTCATACACCAACCTTCATCCTCGAGCCTCTACTCAGAGATTATCTAAATACGTGTACTTTGTGACCTTGTTCAAATTATTGGTTAGGATCCTAATACCATCTGCACTTTTATGAAAACAAATTTACTAAATTGGTGGATCATTTCAACATTTTGATTGAATCTGTATACTTTCTCCTCAAAACCATTATTTCAACTTACATGATAAATATTCAAAAGGTAAATTTTATTTTCCATAGTATTCATTGAATATTAAATGTCTTTCCACTAGATTAAAGAAGGATAAATCCCCATATTCCCATAAATGTTGTTAGTAATTTCCATATTAGGGCACATAGTTAAACATTAATTTAATTTAATTTATGAAATAACCACTTTGTAAGCTTGAATTGTCTAGCCACACTCACTCATGCTAGACCAAGTACATCATAAACATCCTCCATGTTGGCATGAACATAGAATATTTCACTCAAAAGAGCATTTCCCTATTCTTTCAATAAATTCTTAGGCATTTGCATGTTATCAATGAAAAAATTAAGGATATATTGGTCCTTCCTCATATCACCTAGATGGGAAGAAAAACCTTTTAATTGAACACCTTTCATGACCTCTATAATATTCCCTCTATTGATCATCCCCTATCTTGACCTCCCTAGGATATTCCACCATATGGAACACATAATCACCAAGTAGTTTATCTCTAGTATGAAAGTCATCATTCCAAAAGTATGTGATGCAACCTTCTTTTACCAAAGTTCTTCTTTCCCTTACCAATAGTGGGATGGGGGAAATATATTATATGTACTAAAATACTTCCATTTATTTCCACCCATTCCTCTTCATAATCATCATCTTTGCTCTCCCTATCGTTCATGCCACTATGAACATGTCATAATAGCGAGCCATCTATTTTGACCTTTGTACGATATTTCACCATGTAGGACACATTTTCAAAAGCCGATTCATCTATAATATACAATTCACTAGTCCAATAAGTGTGTGACTTCAACCTCCTTTTACATGACGTTCTCTTCTTGTCATTACCAATAGTAGGATAAGGGAAATATATCATATGTATTGAAGTATTTCTATCTATTTTCAACTCATTCATCTTCATAATCCTCACCCTCAATCTCCATGTCCTTCATGTCATTATGCACATATTTGAGTCTATATTTAGATATTATACTAAAAAATTTACTATCTGAGTTCATTCAAATTATTGGTTAGGATCCTAGAATACCTTCTGCACTATTATGGATAGAACTTTAATTGATTCGGTGGACAATTTCAAGATTTTGATTGAATTCGTACAATGCCTCCTCAAAACTAGTAATTCAACTTTTATAATCATTCTCTAAAACATAAATTTAATTTTCCATGGTATTAATTAAATATTAAATACCATTCCACAAAATTGAGAATGAGAAACCCCCATATTCCATCAACAATATTAGCAATTTTTATATTTAGGACACATAGTTTAAAATTAATCTTTTTTATTTTAAGAGAGAACCAATCTGCAAGTTTGAAATGTCTACCCACACCATCCCATGCTAAACCAAGTATATCATAAAAATTATTCATGTTGGCATGAATGTAGAAGGATTCACTCAAAAATACATTACCCTATTCTTTCAACATATTCTTGGGGGTTTGTGTGTTATCGACAAAAAATTCAATGGTACATGTTGGCTCATGATTTGATAGGGTTTACTCATAAAAATGACACCAAGAGATCCATCCAAATATCTAAGGAGAAGATAAATTCTATGATCAATATTTTCATGGACTATGACCAACTAACAAGATGCTCTAAAATATTTTGCACTTTAGTCTCTCCAACACCAAGGAACGTGATCCTATGATCTATGCATAATTTCTTCAACAAATTTACACCTAATATCACTATAGAAGCTATCTCATACCAGACTCTACAAATCAATGAAATACTAAGTTAGGGATAATCACTCATTGATCTACAGCCTGAAGTTGAGCATGAGATGAATTTACACTAGATTTCTATCAACAAACATAAATGTAAAGTAAATTCTTATAATTAATTCAAATTTCTTGTGAAGTAATATGAAACTAAATGTATAGGAAATCCTTAGCTTCAATTAGTTCCATATCCATTGGGCTTCTCACAATCTAAAAAATTTAACCACCTTACAAAAGACTATTGTAAATAACCCTCTAATCTAAAACAACATTACATTACAAGATGTTTATGTAAAATTTCTTATCTAAACTACTTATCAAAATTCTTGGGTGCGATACCATGGATCTACAATGAGATATCAAGCATTTTAATTAATTCTTAGAAATAAAGCATGAATATACAACATACATGATAACAATGCACTAAAATGATAAGATATTTGATCAAATTATATCAAAATGTACAAGATCTACACAAGGAGAGATATAAATTAGAAATATTATGTGATTTTCATCTATATAGAGTTACTCCTATTGTATAATGACTCAGAATTCTCAAAAAAACTTAAAACTTGCAACAAGTAGATACTGGTTATTTAATATTTCTCTTATACAAATTCACAATACATATTCTAAAAAATTTCATAGGACTCACTGGACCGACAAACTTCAAAATTTCTATTGATTAATCAAATTACAGACCCTATCTCATGGCCTTGATTACCCTTTTATAGGAACAAGGGCATAAATAAGCTGTAGGCTAGAGGAGACACATGTAAAAAATACACTTGAACAACCTCATTCATGCTACAAAAAGAAGTTACACAAAAGACAAAATAGAATCCTCTAACTAGGAATATTCTTCCATTCCATTTTTAAGCATTTCATTCTTATGCAAACCTGGGTGTAGGACTAGTGATTGTTTTCTAATGGCTTGAGGTGATGCTTTTACATTTCAAAATAATGTAATGCTAGAAAAATTCATTAAACTAATCAAGTACTTTATTCTTTAACATACATCTGCAACCATTCATTGTACTATGCATCTGCTGGCCAGTCAAAATCCATCACCTCATCATATTTTTTCCTATAATAGGTGTATCTTACTACACACTAGTTCACTTCCTTCTATAAAATGTCAAAAAAAAACTTCATTACAATGATCTTGTCCATGTTATCTTTGAATATCCCTCCATTAAGATCATCACATATCTCTTCCACTATAGCCTCTAGACTTCTTTTTGCTTCATCTTTTTAGGCCTGTAGTTCTTTCATCTTTCCACTTTGATCCACAATTATTGGTAGGAGAGTATCTTTCATTCCATTATTGTTACTCATAATTCCCCTCATCCTACCCTTTATGTGCTTATGGATAATCTAAAAATATTGAAAAGTTTTAACAAATTGGAAAGTGGGTTGTATCTTGGGGGGTCTCTCCTTATGGTATTTTGAACCCAAATTGATCAACCTTATTTTATCAACCCTCTAGATCCACTTATCATAAAATGGTCTTGAAACTTATTTTTCTTTATCAAAATGATTAGTTGCTTCAAAAAGAAAAGAATAACAAGAATGAATGCTTACGAATTTCTCCCTAACTTTATCATTCAGATGGTACATCACAGATTGTACAATCTTTCTTTTCTTCTTATAAAATATCTTTTGATCCTTTATTGATGCTTCCTCAAGTTCCTCGATCTTCTTCCACAAATGAGCCTTGGAAGGATCCACATAATATTTAATATCTTCAATAATTGGTCGAACAGGGGAAGGGTAAGAATTATCCTTCTTAATTGTAGTTGACATGATGACCATCGTTTCTAAAGGTACTAGTGTTATAGAAGAGGATGGGATGTACCAACTTGCTGGAACCAAGGCTTCCAAATCTACAATTCTTTTATGCAATAATTCAACTTGGGCCTCCAACTCTACAAACCTTTTAGAATTTTTGTCATACTCTCTAAACAAATGTTGGTTCTTCATTCCCAACTCAATTTTATTCTTTTCCCCATGTGCAACATCATGTTCCAAGATTGATGGTTCCATAACAAGATTTATTACATCCACCCCCTCAGTTTATGTTTCTCTTTGAATAATGCCATTTACCCTCAATCTAGGATTGATGTTAGAAACATTAGGCTTTTGTGTCACAGGGATATGGACCAAATGGCTAGGGTAGGATAGTCCTTGCTACAATAGGCTTTCATAACCATTTCAACTTATTCTGCTTCGGTCTCATGGATGCCCATTATCCTTCAGACTGCATCAAAGACCATAACATCGAGAATGTCCCATTTTGGCAATATTAATAATCCAGCCTCATTCACAATTTTCCAACACTCTTTAGGAGTTATAGCCTCAAATTGATTGGGCATCTCCAGCTAGACTTCATTTGCAATTTCTTCCTCATACCTCTCAAGTCTTTGTGCCTTCATTTCCTCTAACCTTTCTTATACTCTTCAATATTCAATTTTTGTATATACTATTGAATGAAAAGGTCTTCACAAAACTAGCATCCTATAGAAATCTAGAGAAGGCTTCCTTCCTCATGCCCCTATGGATTGTACCTTGTACTTCTAAAGATGTAAAATCAGGCAATGGGGAAATTGGTAAAGGAGGGATCCTAACACACAAATAATTTTTAGGGATTATAATGTAATCCTCTTCATTAGTATTACTTTATTCACTCTCTTCCTCCTCTACAATTATAGGGTCATATTTATCCCCCTTTTCCTTTTCTTTCCTTTCTCTCTTACCATTTTTAATTTTAATTATGTTTTCTTATCCTTTTTCACAGGGTGGAGATGAGGGCCTAGGTGATGGTGGAGAAGTCTCTATCCTTTGTGTTTCATTTGGATAAAGAATGCAAATTCCCTTTTATCTCCTAGAAGGGGAAACATTTGGCTTTCTTGTGATCATAATTATCTTCCCCTTTTTCCTCCTCTTTTCTTCCTCATCATAATTGTTTCTAATTGTATTCCCCCATTCCCTTTTTGTTTCTCTCTCATAAATGGGAGACATTGGAAGATTTCATACTAATATCATTGTACTAGGTGCCTTTAATCTATTATGTTTCTACCTCAAAGTAGTGAAAACATCCACAAAGAAATAAAGCAATGTATTTATTTTTTAAGAAAATGGGATGAGGGTATGCGAACAAGAATATATAGGATCCATCTTCTTGACCTCATTTCATTCTCTCTTGTATGAAATCCATTTCTTTTTGTTTTTCTCCTAAACATCTTCATCATAAATGTTTCTTATGGAATCTTGTGGATAATTAAACTCATGGGCCATTTCCTTCATGATTATCCTCTTCCTAAATTAATTTGTATAAATCTTCAGGATCACTATGTCTGGGAACACTTACTCCCTTGTTGTATGGATTTATCACCTTAAAGAGATGCACCCATTCTCCCTTGAAAATTGAAAAATGTAGAAAAAAAGTGAAGACAGAGAAAAGGTGCCCTTATTATTTCTAGTTAATTCCTTCTCCTAAATCCATCCATTCTATCTTATAGCCTCAAAAAATCCTAACCTCAAAGTGGTATGGTATGGGAATAAAAATGCCTTTCCAACATAGCCATATACCTTGATGATAGTTCTGACCTTTTCTGGGATGATGTCTCTCTAATTGTGGTTGACACCCAATCCTGGCACTCTCTCCTTACGTCTCACAAAATCTAGCAGTTTCCTGAGAATTCTTGGAGGGTTCACTACTAATATAGCTCTTAATATCAAAGAAAAATTGTTATCAAACAACTCATAACTGGATCCTTCTTAATCCTTAGACATAACTATGGACCAAGTCTAAACTTGCATTGGCTCACCATTTATTTCTCTTTCGACATGAATAAAATGAGAAAAGTAATCAACATTCTTAAACAAGAACATGTGTATCAGGAAATAATACTAGTAGAAATGTTTCACACCCCCTTTCATCAAATCTACCAACCCCTTATGATTCTTATCTACTACAAATGTGGTGTTTTCATATATCATTGTGAAGCTCGGGTGTTGGATTTGAATGGCCATATACAAATACTCAATTGGCATAAAGGGACCTACTTACCTACCAAACCAGTGGCATAGAGAATCATAGGTACCCTTTGAATGTTTTGCAAAATCCTCAAGGGGAAAGGGATCTCTGGTGTTTTGTCACAAAAAGTACTTAGTTGACCCAACTTTAGCTAAATGAGTGGACAACAAATTTCCCCCATTAATTTCTTTAGTCTTTGTATATTATGTTGCAAAACCTCAAGGTCAATATCCTCAATTAATGATGCTAGCTTATAGGTGTCAAACACCTCTTGGATTTCTTCTCTACTAACCCTCAGCATTGGTTCACCACTATTATCCCTGACCACCCTTTCAATTGGATCATATCTCTCTATAATTGATAACATCATATCCACATCTAGGAACATATTTGGCACTACTAGTTTCCCTAAATCCAATTGCCAAGCATTAGATTATGTCTTTGCAAGGTTGGCTTATCCATACCACTTCCTAAATAAATCTAAAATTGTTTCTTGTATAGGATCATTTGAAATATGGCCATATTTATCATATAAACCCTCATCGACCTTACAACCCTTAACTAGGTTTGGCCCATCATATCTTTCATTTGTGGAGGGATTCAATTGATCTAAGAAATCATCAAATAGATTTCTCTTGAGGCATTCCCTTTGTCTTTAGTGCTCTCTTGGGGGAGGCATGATTAATTCTTAGGTCTTTTAATAGAATGACTCAACTTCAGAAAACTAGGGTTGTTTGCCTTGAAAAAATCAAATTTTGCACTAAACCCTACCCCAAATTCACAATTCATAGGACCAAAACCCTATACTAGTCCAAAAAAGAAAATTTTGCACACAATTTACAATGAATGTACTTAGAAATCACATGCACAAGCTCAAAGAAGGAAAACCCTTCTTACAACTTTCTTGACACCATGAAACTAAATTTTACATTATAAAATCTCCTTCGATCACCTTGGAAGCTTTGGAGAAATTTGATAAATTTAGAGAATGCATAATAAATCAAAAATTGGATCACTCATAGCTTTTATTACCATTTTCAGCTAGTTTGTCCTCCATAAATTCATACTAACAAACAAAAAGCTTGAAAACCCTTAGTTCTTCTATTTGAATCTTGGCTGTATATTTTTACCATAACAACACCATTGTATGACTATGGGAAGTCCAAATTTATTTGACCACCAACTTACCAAACAGGCCAAGAAACTGACCAATAGAAATGCACCACAATGTAAAAAACATCAATTCAACATCCTATCCCACCATCTATTATGTGTTGGTGACCTTAGACACATGTCCCAATCTCATGATCCCAAGCTAGGTAACCATCATGCATCTTTCACCATGGTATCATGACAATTGTTAATATTCACAAGATCTTAATTGTTGCAGCTCGATACAATGGCCCCTTAAAAATCAAACAACTTTTTCATTAAGTTATAATATCATCACTAATATTTACCATGTGCTAAAATATCAGACCATTAATTGCACATATTTTATCTCTAATACAAATCGCTAATGACATCATGGCATTCCTTGTCAATAATTCCAACCAATCAAAAGGCCGCCATCTAACACATTATGATCCCACTTTTCAGTCACCTGTTGGTCCAAAACATACATGACAATATATCGTAATCCTAGGCTAAATAAACTTTGACCACTTTTGATCACAAGATTATTAGAGTTGCCAATCTTTACAAGTTCTTAGTCACTAGGAAATACAAACAAAGGGTAACTCCTAAGCATATTTACTAATAAATTAAAAGATCAATGTTCAAATAGACTGTGTGAATAAAGAAGATGGCATTAGCAGACCAACTTTTAATCCAACAGAACAACATACATAATATAAGGTTATAATGAATGATGTCGACCAACAAGACCATGACAGATGGAAGATCCTCTCTATCACATGAACACAATGGACCTAAGGTAACATCAACAAGGAATCATGGGGTGAATAGAAGTGAGAATCAAATCCATCTGCTAGAAAGGTAACAAGGTCCCACCTAACTATTTGAAACATAGGAAAGACTTAGGAAAAAGATTTAGGCATGAGTAAAATATCAAAAGGGTCAAGACTTAAGCTTTAAAATATTAGGATTTCACAGGAATGACCCCTTCTCAATGACTAATGACTCATCGCTTAAGTTGCAAAAAGGTAACATGAAATTAGAACACAAATAATGTTCAACAAGGTTTAAACTAAATTTTTAACAAAAACCCTAGATACTTTGGAGCCAAAAAACCCTAAGGTACACTGGCTAAAAACCTAAAACACAAAAAATATAATAAGAAACCTAGGGAAAACTTGACCGATAGTGATTGTTTCTACGGATGTTCATGACTATGCAATGAAGAAAGAACCAAAGAATTATTGGGAGGGTAGACCACCAATAGAGAACAAGAATGACACAAAATAGGGACACAGAAAAAACCTATAATACAGAAATGTACATATGTTACAAGCCCTAAAACTATTGTTCATGGAAAAAGAACTACTTAAGAAAAGTAGTGTTTCATGAATTGTCCATGGATAGGAAATTCCAGAACATCTCTAGCCATTTCTCTAAGAAAATATGAATCTTCTCCTCATTTTGCATGCACAAAATATGGCCCTAACCACATTGGATCAAATTTTCCATATTTTTCTTTATCTTCCAATTTCACATTCCACATTAACACTATATCATTAACATCAAACTTTCTCACATTTGTCTTCTTTACCTATAGATTCTTAACCTACAGCTGGAGCTTTGGATTTATGGTATAATCTTCTCTTCTAGTTTCATCCAATTCCATCAAATCATCCATTCTCTATTACATATCATCCTCTATATCATCATCGTAGATCTAAACAAACTTGTAGTACATTTTTATTAAGTTGTTATGAGGTAACTTGGCTTGAATCCCATTCACCAAATCAAATTGTGCACACCCTATTGCTTTCTTCACACTTACCCTATTTTCCCAAAAAACAAGTGCTAACTTTAAATCCCAAGCTTTCTTGTTTTTATCTAGGACTCTCTTGATTATTTTCGGCAAGCTCTAATTGCTTGATTCTGCTTACCCATTCCCTTGTGGATGATAAGGTGATGAGTATTTGGTCTGGATCCAAAATTTCTTACAAAGGGAATTATACTCCTCAGACCTAAAGCACATGGCATTATCTAACACAATTTTCTCAGGACATCCAAACCTGTAATGATATTATTTATTAAGAAGTTTGTTACTACCTTTCTGGTTACCTTTCTTGTTGGGATTTCTTCTGCCCACTTTGTGAAATAATCAGTTACAACCAAAATCCATGAATGATCACCACTGGACCTACTAGAAATCTCTCCTAAAATATATATACCTAACTATTAGAATGGTACTTGTACCTCAACAAAACTCAGGAGCATATTTATATAAAATTTTAACTTATCGGAGAACCCTTGGCATGCATCACACATTTTGACCAATTGATGGGCATCTATGAATATTATTTTCCACCAAAACCCTTCCCTTAGAAACTTGTGTGCATTTTAATTTTCCATGTATTTTCCATGTAATGAGCTCCACATAATCCACTATGCATTTCTTCCAACAAATTTGTAGCTTGGGTTTTGTCCACACACTTGAGCATGACTCTATAAATATTTTATGCCATTAGTTTCCCATAATAATGGTGTACCTAATTTCATGTAATTTGAGAGTTCTCTTTTTTTTCTGTCATTTATTTCTTCTGGACATTTCATTCTTTGTAGGTAAATATCACTTTTGGAAAAATGGTCAGCACTCCCCTTGGGATTTGTGACATGGCTTAAATGCCTCGTGTGTCTTCTATAAGTCTAGTGGTTGTATCAGGCATTAATAGGTCAATCTTTTGGTGCAATGACAACCACTACTTGTAATAAGGTGTATCAGATCTTGGTCATAGGTTTGAATCCCCTCAAGTAATGTTGAGGGGGAGATTTTTGGCAAAATGGTTAGCGCTCCCCTTGGGATTCATAACATGGCTTAACCACCTCTTGTGTCTTCTATAAGTCTAGAGGTTGTATCAGGCATTAATAGGTCAATATTTTGGTGCAGCAACAACCACTACTTGTAACAATCACATCATCATACCACTCACAACCATCCATGTCACATAGGTATGTTGTCATGCCCAAAATTTATAGGCAAAAAAATATCAAAAAAACACCAACATTTTAAAAAAAAATTATTAATTATTTACCTAGATTTAATTTCATTTACTAAACATCATGGATTAGTAACACAGAATAAATTATCCAAGCATCAACCTCCTTATTATTATCTTAGAAGGCTTACAGTTGGAAGAAAAAAAATACAATTGCCTACCCATCAGTAATTATATTATCGGGCTACCATCGATAAAATGGTTTGTCGCTTCCCTTAATGATTCACGTCAAGATTTTAGAAAACATCGACCAAGACTCAAAATAAACATCAAAAAAGACAAGGGAAAATTTTTTGAAAATGTGGCCCCAGCTCCCAAGTTCGATTAGGAATAGAAGTCGAAGGGTGAAAATTCTGAAATGAGCCATGGCTGTGCCAAATCAGAAATTGGGTACAAGGAGTGCTTCTAAATCTGGTTTTGAAGGAAGTAAGTGTGATTCCCAAAATGAGATGAAATAAAAGACTTAGTGAAAAATTTTATGTCGGAGAAAAGAAGACTAACAACACCATCTTTAGGTAATGAAGGGGTGAGGTGAAAATTTTGAAAATCTAAAGTTGCAAAGGAAAGAAGGTAGTTGGGTTTTGCACTGGCCAATGCCGAAGTCTGAAAAAGCCTAAGTTATGAAGTAAAGTGACTTTCAAAAATTTCCCTTCAAGATGGCCCAACGGTGGATTCGACAACAAGAAAGTACTTTTCATCTTAATGAAGGGAAAAGTGTCAGGTTTCAGAAAAAGAATCTAAGTCATGCTCTCTCCAAAAACCTGAAGGAAGTCAATTAAAAAGAGTATCTTTTTGACCGAGATTGAATGCTTTGGAAATGAAGCAGTTGAAGTATGGGGTTTTAGAAACAAAGCTAGGGTAGTGCATTTTTTATTTTATAATGCAAGTGTTAATATTTACAAAGGCAAAGGAAAAAGGTAAATCGGTTAAGTCTATTTCCCTTTTCAAAAATAAGGTAGTTGGAGTGTGGAATATCAGAAATTAAGTGAGGGTGGTATATTTCTGATATTTTGACTCAAGGGTTAAGAAGTACCTAAAAATAATAAAGTTAAAGATTGAAGAAGTTGGGTTTTGAAGGTAAGAGGTATGATTTTCTCCTTAGTGGAAAAAGACAACATTCTTTCCGCACGACCAAAACTTAAGAAAACCACAGGTCAGAATGGTCAAGGGGGAAGGCCAACCCCAAAATTCTGAGAGTCTTCAAAGGAAAATGTAAAATATGTTTCTAAGTCTAGGATGAAATATTGGAAATAAACCAAACATGTATAAATGGCTTGAGTGATTCCAACGAGTCGCTAAGGAAGATTTTCAGCATAAAGGAAGATTGATGATTAACTAAAGAACAATAATTACATTCTTTAATATAGAGAATAACAGTGCGAGTTCAAATACAAAAAATAAGTTCCATTCCTTTCCATCCATTTATACAGTGGTGTCTTTTAAGAGAAATAATAAAATCAGAACCCATATCTCGATTGTTCAGATTTATCAATCTAGAATTACTCATCACTACAAAACTCTTAAGTCCTACTAAACCAGTAATGTGAATAAAAATTCTTTTTCTTTTTACAAGATTCATAAATAGCCCGGATAAAATAGATTTAAATTAGATTTATTATCAGTACAA